>OY731401.1:10869348-11159633 GCA_963425845.1 Sphenostylis stenocarpa
ATCAACAAATGAGTATCAGTCCCTACAGGACGACTTTCCCGATGAACATATCATGTACATTGAACATGAAGAGACCAAAGAAGAAGCATGGACCATGTTCTTCAATGGAGCCTCAAACATGCTTGAACACGGGATAGGAGCTATCTTGATATCCCCAGAAAAGAAGTATATCCCCATAACGGCCAGGTTGAACTTTGATTGTACTAATAACATGGCCAAATACGAAGCGTGTGCACTAGGAATCCAAGCAGCTTTAGATCATGGGGTTACCAAACTCAAAGTTTTCGGCGATTCATCCCTTGTCATCTATCAACTTAAGGGTGAATGGGAAACCTAAAACTCTAAATTAATCTCATATCTAGAGCACATTCGCGATTTAGTGTCGAGGCTGGGAAGCGTCACTTTCAAGTATATTCCTCGGGAGGACAATCAATTTGCAGACGCCCTCACTACTCTATCATCCATGTTCTCCTTAGAGCAAGAGCATGAGATGCCAACCATCCAAATCAAACTGCATGATAAACAAGCTTTTTGCATGACAGTAAACAGCGAGCGCGATCAAAACCCCTGGTATCATGACATCAAGCGATACCTCATGGAGGGCGAGTACCCCGAAGGAATTAACGACAATGATAAAAGGACCATTCGTAAGAGGGTTGTAGGGTTCACATTGCTTGGAGAAACCCTTTACAAAAAGAGCTTCGATTCCATTCTCTTAAGATGTGTGGACCATGGAGAAGCCCAAACATTGATAAGAGAAGTTCACAAAGGAGCTTTTGGGACCCACGCACCTGGGCATGTCATGACAAAGAAAATCTTAAGGGCAGGGTATTTCTGGTCCACAATGGAGGCAGATTGTCACCGATATGCTAAAAAATGTCACAAGTGCCAGATTTATGCCGATAATATTCACGTTCCGCATGCACCTCTCAGCACCTTGACTACACCATGGCCTTTCTCTATGTGGGGCATGGACGTGATCGGACCCATCGAGCCCAAAGCGTCTAATGGTCACCATTTTATCTTGGTGGCCATTGACTACTTCACCAAATGGGTTTAGGCAGCATCATACGCACACGTGACCATAAAAGTGGTGACCACCTTCATAAAAAAGAATATACTATGTCGGTATGGTATCCCTCATCGGCTCATTACTGATAATGGGACCAACCTCAATAATAAGATGATGGGGGAATTATGTCAAGATTTCAAAATTCAACACCACAATTCCTCTCCATACCGACCTAAGATGAACGATGCAGTGGAGGCAGCCAATAAGAACATCAAGAAAATCATCCAGAAAATGGTAGTAATATACAAAGATTGACATGAAATGTTATCTTTTGCCTTGCACGAATACCGAACTTTTGTACGAACCTCCACAGGGGCCACTCCGTTTTCCCTTGTATATGCCATGGAGGCCATACTACCAATAGAAATCGAAATACCCTCCCTGTGAGTTGTTATGGAAGCGAAGCTAACACACTACAAGAAAATCGTGTATTACCGACGAATTTTTACCGACGAATTTGTAGCCATCGGAAAATAATTATTACCGATGGAAATTACCGATGGATATATCCGTCAATAAATCCGTCGGTAATTTACAAATGAATTTACCAACGGATATATCCGTTGGTAAATCCATCGATAAATTAACAATTAATTACCGACGGATATATCCGTCGGTAAATTCATATGTAAATTAACAATTATTTAGCGACGGATATTTCCGTCGGTAAACTAACAATTAGTTACCGATAGATATATCCGTCAGTAAAATTATATAATAATTACTTACTATATTTCAATAATTTAATTATTCACTTAATTAAAAAATAAAATATTTTTTATTTAATAATTTAATTTAATCATAATTAGATTAATTTATAATAATTTATTAAATTAAATAATTTTAAAAAATAAATATATAAATATATAAAAATATTTAATTATGTATATAAATATATAAATATAATTTATTTGTAAATTATCATCAAAAAATTCTAGTAGTTTAGTGGTTGGAGTATCGACCTCTAACTCTAAGGTATTGGGTTCGAATCTTACCAATGACAATTCTCTTAATCTGATAATAATTCAAAGGTATAAAAATATAATATGGGGACTATAAAATAAATAAGCTAAAAATAAGTCAAATGTTTAATAAATAATAAAAATATTACCGACGGACAGGATCTATCAGTAATTTCGTATGACATTTACCGATGGATTATTAAATCCGTTGGTAATATTTACTGACAATCAAATTTTTGACGAATTTTTGGCCGTCGGAAATCCATCGGTAATATCCATTTACCGACGGATTTTTGTTATTACCGACGGATTTTGACCATCAGTAATATTAAAATTTCTTGTAGTGACAGAAGCAGAATGGGTTCAGAATCGATATGACCAGCTTAACCTAATTAAAGAAATATGGCTGGACGCCATATGCCGGGGGCAAGTTTATCAAAAGAAGATGAAGAAAGCCTACGACAAGAAAATCAATCCCCGCACTTTCCGAGAAGGGGATCTGGTAATAAAGAAATTGCTTCCAGCCTAGAAGGATAAAATTGGAAAATGGGTAGCGAACTATGAAGGACCCTTTGTAGTCAAGCGAGCCTTCTCAGGAGGATCCCTTATCCTCACCAACATGGACGGAGAAGAACTTCGACATCCAGTCAACTCAGATGCGGTAAAGAAATACTACGCTTGAAGATATTGCTCACAACCCGTCAGGATGAAAACTCGCAAAGAGCATCCTGGGCAAAAGATAGGGTTCATATTCCTCGCTAGGATACGTCCTAGGCAAAAATTAGAGGTCCAAAAAAAAAAAGAGAGTAATGATTACCTTAGCCAAAAACCACAAGGCGACTAAGGTAATACCTTCCCAGAAGCAGACAAACTTTTCATAGTTTTCACTCCGAACTCGAGCATCTCAACTGAAGCAACCAGGAAAAGCAGGGAAACAGAAGTCAGGGACATGATTGTTATAGCCCATACAATGTAGCCAACCCTGGCCAGCTCTTCTTCTAAATCCCTTTTGTAAATCCTTTTGTAAAAATAAAACCAATTGTTTATATCAATAAAAATTGTCTTCTTTCCTCTTGACCAATTCATAAAAATGCCTCTGTATTAATAAAACACAAGCATGCATAAAGAGTCAATACAAGAAAGCATAAGAAAGAAAAAAGAAAAAAGTAAAGAAAGATGCCTGCTAGGACACTCTTAGGCAAAAATTAGGGCAGCCTGCTAGATCGAAAACCTGCAAAGGGCGGTCTAGGCAAAAGTTAAGGGCTTCATAAAAAAGAAAAAGCCCATTAAGATACCCTAGGTAAAATTAAGGCAGCTCGCTAGATCGAAAACCCGCAAAGGGCGGTCTAGGCAAAAGATAGGGTTAAAACAAAAATAAAAATTCATAAGAGTAACCATGGGAGAATAGCAAAAGAAGAATACCAGTCGCTTTCTAGATGCCTCAACAAAAAATGGAAATCGCATTTTAGGCATCCACACAAATAGACGCACAAAAACGACTTTGTCAAAATCAAAAAACAAAAAAACTACTTCAAGCAAATAACAAAAACAAAAAGAGCATTCATGTAAGGAAATTAGCTCTGTGCTTGCACTTGAAAACAGGAAGCACTCCCAAACACCCTGGTATATCAAAAGAACAAGACAGAGATTCCCCAGCACTCGACAAGCTGGATGACAACCAGAAAAAGTCGAACTACAAAGCAATAATCCCTGGCAAAATCCAGATGACTATCCCAGAAAAGTCAAAAATAAATATTAAAAAGTAAGAGGACGCATCTCAGAACCGGTGCATGATCAGAATCAGTAAGCCGCCACCACAGCCAAAGGGTCAGCTACCGTATCGAAGGAGCATCCTAAGGCACCTAACCAGATGGGGGTTCGTACTCATCAACCAAGGGGTCAGCTACCGCATCAAAGGGGCATCCTAAGGTTTCTCACTCGGCACATGAGCTAGAGCAGTAAGTTGCCACCACCAGTAGTCCTACAAAGTGGACTCAACACCAGATGGGGGTGTGTACTCATCAGGCCTTACAAAAGGGGGCTTACCAGACTGGGGTTCATACTCGTCAAACCAGATGGGGGTTCGTACTCATCAACCGAAGGGGTTAGCTACCGCAAGAAGGAGCATCCCAGAGGCGTACACTTTTTCCCCAGAGGATCAGCCACCGCAAGACAGAGCATCCGAAGGACAACCGGGCAAGAGGGTTAACTCCTTCACCCTCCAGCCGATCTTCTTGGCATAACAGGCCAACAGTTGGCTAGTCAGGTGAAGGGAGGGCAGCTGTAGACCCCAAATCTTGCTCGGCCTCAAAATAAAGAACAGAAGACCTCCTATTCGAAGATGGACAAAGCCTAAAAAGCAACTAGTGAGACTATTAGGCCCCATATTAGAGTAGTAAGGCTTTTCTGTACAAAAAATAAGGATTTCCACCTTCAGGGGTCGAGACCGTTGTCTCGCTTTTCGGGACCGCCGTCTCGACCAATGGCAAGTCGAGACCGTCGTCTCGTTTGGCAAGACCCCCCTCCCGTTTGGCTAGACGGCCCTCTCGCCATTTGGTAAGTCGATACCACTGTCTCGCCAAACGAGACGGCGGTCTCGCCATTTGTCAAAGTTGAGACCTTTGTCCCGAATGGCGAGACCGCCGTCTCGACCTTGCCAGGCAAGACAACCGTCTCGACCTGACAGGCGCGAATCCCTATAAATAGGGAGCACTCTCCCCTTCATTTCACATAGTTATTCCATTCTTCCTTCTACAATTTCTTAGAATTCTTCTTTTAGAGCCCCTCCGAAGCATTTCCGGAGTTTCTGAGTGTTTTAAGAGAGTTTTTTATATCGAAAAAGTGGCATTGTAGAGCGAAGGGCTGCCAAAACGCACCCTATTTTTAGAAGAATTAATCAAAGCTTGCTCCGGAGGCTTCTTCACTCTCTCCCTCTCTTTTATTGTCTTTTTTACTTACATTAAATTGTGCAATAACTACTACGGCCATGTAGTCATTAATTTAATTCCGCAAATAAAAAGGGTAAAAGCATAATTTCACAAGTTTATTTATAAAATAACTGGCCTATCATAGGGAACCCGAAAGGGGCGTCGTAAGGGAGCTAAAACTTCCCTTACACGTAACTAACTCCCTTACCCAACTCTGGTTTTAACGACCAAAGTTGGTTTTTCTTAAAAAAACCAACGCCTTTTTCTCTCCTTTTTTGATGTTTTTGGTAAAAACATCGGTGGCGACTCCATAAGAACCTTATCAATCTTGCTCTTAGGTCAGCCCGGTTATCGGACAATCTAAGAGCTCCTTTTTGAAAACCTCGCCCTTAGGTTCAGCCCAGTTATTGGACAACCTAAAGGCGTTGTAACTCCACCCATAATTAAACGCGAAAAAACAGAAAGTCGGAACCATCGCATCGCTCCAACCGCCTCTTTTGATGGTGACGACACTTCTGTCGGACTGCGTGACTACTTATCTTACAAAGAACCTGAAACTAGGCTAGCTAAAATGAAGACTGTCTGAGATAAAAGTGGTTTATTGCAAAAGAATGGATTTAGCATCCCTTATCTCTTTTGTCAAACTGCGTGGCTATTTAGCTTACAAAGAACCTGAAACCAGGCTAGCTAAAAGGCAGACTGTCCGAGATAAGGGTGTTTATTGTGAAAAGATTTTTTGAGGTGTTTCTTTTATTTTTATTTTTTGTTGTTTTATGATTATCTTATGAAACAATCAAATGCAACAAACAAATGCACACACAATTCACTCATCTGTGAACAGTAGGATGACGTTTTTATCACGAGGTAGGGGTATCCTGTTGTCGCAGCCGTCAAAAGAGGCGGTCAGAGCAACGTGATGGTTTTGCTACGACTCGCATTTTTAAAGTGATGCTACAATGCCTTTAGGTTGTCCGATAAACGAGTTGGACCTAAAGGCGAGGTTTTCGAAAAGGGTTCTGTAGTCACCACCAATGTTTTATCCAGAAACATTGCAAAAGGAAGAAAAAGAAGGCGTTGGTTTAGAGAAACCAATTTTGGCCATTATAACTATTAGAATCGTGCAGCGGAATGTTTGCGTGAACAGACAAAAACCAAGAGCGGGGGGGGGGGGGTGAATTGGTTTCTTAACAAAAATTAGGTTTTAAAAATTTTCCCCAAATTTTACCGATTAAAACACTGTGTAAACGTAAATAGAATAAGGATAGAGTCTTACACAGAAGATTTATACTGGTTCGGATCAAAAGACCCTACGTCCAGTTGCTAATCACTCAAACAGAGGATTAACACTGTCACTATAATCAAGTTTTTACAAACAGATAACAATGGAAAAGATAGAGTAACGAAAACACCTCTCTTGAGTCACACAAGAGATGAAGAACAACTTTCCCTAGAGACGGCACAACACACAATCCACCAAGAACTCCACTTAGTGATTCTTATCGCTTCTAGCCCATACCAGGTTCCAAAAGACCCTTTTTCCTCCAACAAAAAGTTCTCTGGCAATCACAACTCTCAACTTTTGTTTGAAAAAGGTTGTTAATTTTGCAGAGAGCCTTAGAGAACCTTAAGTAGATGAATTAGGGTTTGGGAATTGGGGATTTTCAAAACTTGGTGTATTGGGACTAAGGTTTTCGAAAATAGGTTTAATTTGAAGTTCGAAATGCATATATGACTGAAATAATCAATTATCTTGAGTGTTAATCGATTATTACAGAGCCAAAATCAACAAGAACCCATACCGCACTGTTTTAATCGATTATTTGCCCTGTTAATTGATTAACAGCCCTGTTAATCGATTAACAGGAGTGTTAATCGATTATTACAGAGAGCTGATACAGAAAATGGTTTTTTCTCTCTGTAATAATCGATTATTTGGCCTTTTAATCGATTAAACCAGTGTATTTTTGATAAAAATGAGTTTTTGAAGCTTCTAAAGAGTAGACTATGTGCTGGCTATCTTAGACTCTAATATTACAGACTCAAAATCATCAAAACAGAGTTATTACACAAGAATACAAGTCTTCAACTCTCTAAGTCCATTGTTCTTGAATCATCATCAAAATCAACAAGCTTCATGTCCATGTAACTTCAACATTCATGTTCTTGTATGTTTCAACAATCTCCCCCTTTTTGATGATGATCAAAATTTTCTTTTAAAGCCTTGTAATAACCTGTTTTATCTGTCATACTAACAAAAACATTAAACATACCAGATAATATTTAAATTCAATCCCAGATTAAATTCAATCATAAGAGGCTTTAAATATTTCTCCCCCTATTTTGATTATGATCAAAAAATTAAGAGCTCCCCCTCAAAATATGCATAATTTGGAAATAACTCCCCCTCAAACAAAGCAAAAATACAAATTTTATTTCATAAAGAAACGTCATTACAAACAAAGATATATGTAACATTACAATCATGCAAAAACTGTTTAATTAAGCAGAGTTTAGGCTATTTCTAATATTCCTAAGTCTCTTCTAAGATCATAGAATCTATCCTTGGGAAGAGGCTTAGTAAAAATATTCGTTAATTGGTGCTTTGTATCAACATACTCAATTTTACAGTTTCCTTTACTTATATGATCTCTCGAGAAATGATGTCTAATTTTTATATGTTTAGTCCTTGAGTGCATTACTGGATTCTTAGTAAGATTGATTGCACTTGTATTATCACACATCAAAGGAATATCATTTAGAAATATACTATAATCTTCTAGTTGTTGCTTCATCCATAAAATTTGAGCACAACAATTACCAGCAACAATATATTCAACTTCAGTAGTGGATAAAACAACACATGCCTATTTCTTAGAATGCCAAGGTACTAATGATGATCCTAATAAATGACAAGTTCCACTATTACTTTTTATATCTATTTTGCATCTACCATAATCAGCATCAGAATAACCTATTAAACTAGTACAAGCTTCAGATGGATACCATAAACCAAAACCAGTAGATCCTTTTAAATATTTTAAAATACGTTTTACTGCAGTTAGGTGAGATTCTTTTGGACATGCCTGAAATCTAGCACACACATAGACAGAATGCATAATATCAGGTCTACTTGCAGTTAAGTATAACAAAGAACCTATCATACCTCTATACATGGATTGATTAATTTCCAAACCTGATTCATCCTTGTCTAAGTAACATGAAGTTCCCATGGGTGTGTTAGCTTCCTTTGAAGTGTCCATTCCAAAATTTTTGAGAATCTCTTTGCAGTATTTGGTTTGAGAGACAAAAATGTCATCTTTAAGTTGCTTGATTTGAAGTCCAAGGAAGAACGTTAATTCTCCCATCATAGACATTTCAAATTCTCCCTGCATTATCTTAGCAAATTCTACACACAAAGAATTATCAGTTGATCCAAAAATGATATCATCAACATATACTTGAACCAATAATATATGTTCTTTTACTTTCTTTATAAACAAAGTAGAATCAATTTTTCCTCTAGAAAAATCATTTGAAGTTAGAAAACTACTTAACCTTTCATACCAAGACCTAGGAGCTTGTTTCAAACCATATAATGCTTTCTTCAATTTAAAAATATGATTAAGATAACTAAAATATTCAAATCCAGGGGGTTGCTCCACATATACTTCTTCTTTAATAAACCCATTCAAAATTGCACTTTTAACATCCATTTGATATAATTTAAAATTCATCAATGATGCATAAGCAAGAAGTAGGCGTATAGCCTCTAACCTGGCAACAGGAGCATAAGTTTCATCATAATCAATACCTTCCTCCTGACAGTAACCTTTGGCAACAAGTATGGCTTTATTCTTTGTTATATTTCTATCATCATCAAGTTTGTTTCTAAATACCCATTTAGTTCCAATTACTTCATGTGATTCTTCTCTTGGGATTAATTCCCAGACTTGATTCCTTTCAAATTGATTAAGTTCCTCTTGCATAGCTATGCACCATTGGTCATCTTTAAGCACTTCCTCCACATTTTTGGGTTCTATCTGTGACACGAAAGCTACAGACATGCAGAAATTAGTCATATTTCTAGTTCTTACCCCTTTTGAGATATCACCAATAATATTGTCCATTGAAAGTCCTCTTGGTGATTTCCATTCTTTTGCTAATTCAGGTGTTTGAGAAGGCTCATTTTCTTCCAAATACAATTCATCAACAGCCTCTCTTATATACTCATCATCACCTACAAGTTCTTTATTTGACTCAAGAGGATTTCCCCCAAGGTCTACAATTTCATCAAAAGTAACATGTATAGATTCTTCAACATTTAAGGTTCTTCTATTAAACACTCTATAAGCTTTGCTAGTTAATGAATAACCTAAGAAAATGCCCTCATCAGCTTTTGAGTCAAATTTTCCTAAGTTTTCCTTTCCATTATTTAACACAAAGCACTTACATCCAAATATTTTCAAATGAGCAACATTAGGCTTTCTACCATTTAACAATTCATAGGGAGTTGATTTTATAATTGGCCTAATGAGCATTCTATTCAAAACATAACATGCAGTACTTACAGCATCAGCCCAAAAATATTTAGGAACATTTGATTCATTTAGCATTGTTCTAGCAAGTTCCTCTAGTGACCTATTTTTCCTTTCAACTACACCATTTTGTTGGGGAGTCCTAGGTGCAGAAAAATTATGCAATATTCCATTTTCCTCACAATAATTTTCAAACCTTTCATTTTGAAACTCACCACCATGGTCACTTCTTAAAACTTTAATTCTTAATTCTTTCTCATTTTGAATTTGCTTTGCAAACTTCCTAAAGACCTTAAAAGCTTCACTTTTCAATGTTAAGAAAAATGTCCAAGTATATCTAGAAAAGTCATCAACAATCACAAGAGCATAATAATTTCCACCAAAACTTTTTATCCTAGAAGGACCAAATAAATCTAAATGTAATAATTCTAAAGGTTTTGATGTGGAAATAACATTCTTTGATTTAAATGATGATTTTACTTGTTTACCTTTTTGACATGCATCACATAATCTATCTTTTTCAAACTTTAACTTAGGCAAACCAACAACTAAGTCTTTTGATATCAATTTGTTTAAATGATGCATATTTATGAGCTGCTCTCTTATGCCATAACCATGGGTTCTCTTCCTTAGCAACTAAGCATGTTATACTAGTATCATGTATACAATCCAAATCAATCAAGTATATGTTATTAAGCCTAATGCCTTTCAATGCTACATTTTTAGAATCTATCAAATGTATGGTACAAAAATTACTTTCAAAGATTACCTTAAATCCTTTGTCACATAGTTGACTTATGCTAAGGAGATTATGCTTTAGCCCATCAACAAGAAGCACATCCTTAATCTCCAAAGTGTTTGCACCACCTATATTTCCAATTCCAAGAATCTTTCCTTTGTTGTTGTCCCCATAAGTTACATATCCTTGTGTCTTTAGCTTTGAAACTCACAAATTTCGTTTTGTCTCTGGTCATATGTTTAGAGCATCCACTATCAAGATACCACATAGACTTCTTTGATTTGGAAGTTTCCTACAAAACAAGAACATAGTAAACTTAGGTCCCCATAACTTTTGGGTCCTTGGGGTTAGAGACAAGCAATTCATTTAACTAAAGGAACCCAAATATATTTTCCTTTAGGAACACCAAAATGTTTGGTTTTACATCTATTTGAAGTATGACCATGTTTCACACAATAAAAACATGTTTTAGATGTAGCTTTTGAATATGATGCATTTCTAACAATAGATGCTCTATTTCCTTTTTCAACCCATACTCTTCTATTTTTAATTTTAGGCTTTTTCAAAGAAACATGATGGTTTACTCTATTTTGAGCAATAACAACTTTATCCTTATTATTATTACTTAATTCCTTCTCGGCTTTATCAAGCAAATGATTAAGTATATCAATGTCATATTCATACTCTTTACAAGATGTATATGCTATATTATTATCATCATTCTCATCTATACATACAATTTTCGTTTCTAAGGTTTCTTTTTCCTCTAAAAATGCAATTTTCGTTTTTAAGGACTCCACCTCCTTTTCGGATTTACTTAAACTCTTTTTCACAACTTTGTATTCATTTTTCAAGTCCTTAAAGGCATTAAACAATTCATTATATGCATTTTGCAGTTCATCAAAATCATTTTCATCATCACTTGAAGATGAGTCGGAATCACTTACCTCAAAATCGGAAGATATATTGTCATTTTCCATTAAGAAAATATTAGCTTCTATTTCCGAATCACTTGACTCCAAACTCGAATCACTATTGTCCCAAGCGATGTAGGCTTTCTTCTTGAAGAACTTTTTGCCTTTTTTATCTTCATTTTTCTTGTTTTGACATTCGGTCTTCACATGTCCTATTTCACCACAACCATAACATTTTATATTTAAGGAAGTATTTTCTCTTACCTTTCCCTTACGTTTGAATGGATGTCTTCCTTTGGCTTTCATGAATTTGGTAAACTTCTTAATCATTAGACTCAATTCTTCTTCTTCATTCTCCGAGTCTCCTTCTTCCTTTTTACTCTTACCTTTGGAAATTTCAGTTTTGAAGGCTAAGTTCCTCTTTTGATGTTGTCCTTCCCATCATTTAGCCTTCCTAGCTCAAGCTCATGCTCTCTCAACTTTCCAAAGAGCGTCGCCATAGACATTGTGGCAAGGTTTTGTGACTCCGAGATGGCCGTCACTTTAGGTTGTCATTTCCTATCCAAAGATTTCAAGATTTTAACATTTAATTCATCAACGTCAAAAATTTTACCTAACCTGGTAAGATGGTTCACAATGTGTGTGAAATGCTTTTGAACGTCAAATATCGTTTCGCCTTGTTGCATTTGGAACATCTCATATTCTTAGATTAGAGAATTTTTCCGTGCTCTCTTAACATCGTCGGTACCTTCATGGGTCACTCTTAGCATTTCCCACATCTCTTGAGCACTTTTACAAACGGAGATCCTGTAAAACTCATCAAGGGTTAAAGTAGATGAAATAATATTTCTAGCCCTAACATCAAATTGAGCTTTTCTATTTTCCTCCGCTGTCCATCTAGAAAATGGTTTAGGAACGTCTACTCCGTTTTCAGAAATTTTTGGAATATAGGGACCATTTAAAATAGCGTCCCAAACACCTCTATCAACAGACTCTAAAAAGATTTGCATTCTTACTTTCCCGAAAGGATAATTTTGACCCGCAAAAAGTGGGGGTCTGTTGATAGAAGCACCTTCGGCAAAAGTTTGATTTTGTCCGGCCATTTTCGAAAAAATTGAATGACTATCAAAGCAAGCTCTGATACCACTTGTTAGAATCGCGCAGCGGAATGTTTGCGTGAACGAACAAAAACCAAGAGGGGGGTGAATTGGTTTCTTAACAAAAATTAGGTTTAAAAATTTTTCCCCAAATTTTACCGATTAAAACACTGTGTAAACGTAAATAGAATAAGGATAGAGTCTTACACAAAAGATTTATACTGGTTCGGATCAAAAGACCCTACGTCCAGTTGCTAATCACTCAAATAGAGGATTAACGTTGTCACTATAATCAAGTTTTTACAAATAGATAACAATGGAAAAGATAGAGTAATGAAAACACCTCTCTTGAGTCACACAAGAGATGAAGAACAGCTTTCCCTAGAAACGGCACAACACACAATCCACCAAGAACTCCACTTAGTGATTCTTATCGCTTCTAGCCCATACATGGTTCCAAAAGCCCCTTTTTCCTCCAACAAATAGTTCTCTGGCAATCACAACTCTCAACTTTTGTTTGAAAAAGGTTGTTAATTTTGCAGAGAGCCTTAGAGAACCTTAAGTAGATGAATTAGGGTTTGGGAATTGGGGATTTTCAAAACTTGGTGTATTGGGACTAGGGTTTTCGAAAATAGGTTTAATTTGAAGTTCAAAATGCATATCTGACTGAAATAATCGATTATCTTGAGTGTTAATCGATTATTACAGAGCCAAAATCAACAGGAACCCATACCGCACTGTTTTAATCGATTATTTTCCCTGTTAATCGATTAACAGGAGTGTTAATCGATTATTACAGAGAGCTGATACAGAAAATGGTTTTTCTCTCTGTAATAATCGATTATTTGGCCTTATAATCGATTAAACCAGTGTGTTTTTTATAAAAATGAGTTTTTAAAGCTTCTAAAGAGTAGACTATGTGCTGGCTATCTTAGACTCTAATATTACAGACTCAAAATCATCAAAACAGAGTTATTACACAAGAATACAAGTCCGCAACTCTCTAAGTCCATTGTTCTTGAATCATCATCAAAATCAACAAGCTTCATGTCCATGTAACTTCAACATTCATGTTCTTGTATGTTTCAACAATAACCAGAGTTGGGTAAGGGAGTTAGTTGCGTGTAAGGAAGATATTAGCTTCCCTACGACGCCCCTTTCGGGTTCCCTATGATGGACCGTTTATTTTATAAATAAAAAACTCTAAAATTATGCTTTTACCCTTATTTATTCATTTGTGGAATTTAAATTGTTGACTACATGGCCCTAACAACTAATGCACAAATAGATGTAATAAGAAAGCGGTAAAAGAAAATAAGAAGTGTAGAAACCTTCGAAGCAAGCTTTGTATTAATATTCTTGGTAAAGAAAGGTGCTTTTTGGCAACCTCCACGCTCTACAGTGTTGATCGCTCTTTCTCGCAACACTACAGGACGCTTACTAAGTGTAGACCCCAAATCTTGCCCGACCTCCAAATAAAGAGTAGAAGACCTCCTATTCGAAGATGTGTAGACCCCAAATCTTGCCCTGCCTGCAAATAAAGAGTAAAAGACTTCCTATTCGAAGATGGATGAAGCCTAACAAGCCACTAGGAGAGACTATTAGGCCCCATACTAGGATAGGAAGGATTTTCGGCACAAAAATAAAGTTTCTCGCCTTTTTGGGACGAGACCGTCGTCTCGAAATCGAGACCGCCGTCTCGCCAAACGATACGGCGGTCTCGCCATCTACGAATGGCGAGACGGCGGTCTCGCTTTCCCAGACGGCGGTCTCGCCACTTTGGCATGGCGAGACGGCGGTCTCGACCCTGTCAGACGAGAACGATGATCTCGCCACTGTCAGGCGCGAAAACCTATAAATACGGGCTCCCTCCCCTCATTTCCACACACCACACAGCTTTTGCTCTCCCTTCTCTCTAAAACCTCTCTCTAGAATCCCTCCGACGCATTTCCAGAGTTTCTGAGTGCCTTTGTGAGCGTTTTTCGGCGTCTAGAAAAGTTTTCAGCGCTGTGTAGAGTGAAGGGCTGCCACAAAGCACCCTCTTTTTTAAAAAGAAATAAAAAGAAAGCTTGCTTCGAAGGTTTCTACTCTCTCTCTCTCACCTTTTTACCGCTTTATTTAAATAACGCAATAGATAGGGCCATGTAGTCATAATATTTTAATTCCGCAAATAAAAGGGCAAACGCGTGTTTTCTCGGTTTATTTATTAACAAAATAGTTGGCCTGTCATAGGGAACCTGAAAGGGGCGTCGTAAAGGAACTAACACTTCCTTTACGCGTAACTAACTCCCTTACCCAACTCTGGTTCTAATGACCAAAGTTGGTTTTTCGAAAACCAACGCCTTTTAAACTCCTTTTCCGATGTTTCCGGTAAAAACATCAGTGGCGACTCCACAGAACCCTTCAAAAATTAGTCCTTGGGTTAGCCCGGTTATCAGACAACCCAAGGACGACCTTTCAAAAACCTCGCCCCTAGGTTAGCCCGGTTATCGGACAACCTAAAGGCGTTGTAACCACCCATAAAAAACGCGAAAACAATAGGGTCGAAACCATCGCGTTGCTCCGACCGCCTTCTCTTTTTAGACGGCGGCGACAGATGGCGACTTCACTAGGGAAGCCTCGAGAGTTAATCCCATTTAGTGATGGGCCGGCTTAAAAATAAATAAACCAAGAAAATAACGCTTTTGCCCTTAACTTGTATTATAACATGTTTTACGGTTTGGCTTTAATAATTGTTGCTTGTTTATACTTACGCAATTGTGTGAAATACAAACTGTACACAAACCCTTGCACACTACAGTTCCCTCTATACCCGGGGGCAAGTGAGAAATCCATAGGGAGTGGGTGGCAGGTACGGTTCGCTGTAGTGAGGGCCTTGAGCCCACCAGTGTGATCGGAAACCACCACTCAAGGTGATAACCTTCCTCTTTTGGCAACAAGACTGACTATGGCCTTAGTGCTAAGCATGGTCGGACGGCTGGAGAGTGGGGACTCTATAATGGGGGCACCTTGGGGGCCTTAGCCTGGTGAGAACAGTTAGAACCAACCCTTGCCAATGCACTTTTCTGCAGGAAAACCCTACCTCGTGATAAAAACGAATTCTCGCCTGTTCGCGGATGACCGAATTGTGTGCGCATATGTTTGTTGCATTTGTCTGTTGCATAGCATAAACAAACAACAGAACAAAAACACACAAAAAATATTTTCGCAAATAAACACCCTTATCTCGGATAGTCTGCCTTTTAGCTAGCCTAGTTTTAGGTTCTTTGTAAGCTAAGTAGCCACGCAATTTCGACAGAAGAGATAAGGGACGCTAACTATTCTTTCGCATAAAGCCGCACCTTATCTTGGACAGTCTGCCTTTTAGCTAGCCTGGTTTCAGGTTCTTTGTAAGCTAAGTAGTCACGCAGTTCCGACATAAGAGATAAAAGGCTATAAAATAAACAAATAAAAATAAAATCTGTTTCCAAAACAACAAATGGGACCTGAGTCATAAACATCCCAAACCATTCATATAGGTAGTTTATTTTTCGAAAAAATACGTATCATACAAAACATGATAAACAGAAAATAAACACTCACATTCATTCAAATAAGCATCCTTTTCATCAAACATGCATTTTGGTTTTAGAAATGGAGGGGACTAGTAGACAGCCAAAGAAGGTGGATATTCCCCGTTTGCATACTGAGAGGTTGGAACGGCTGAGCGCGGCAATGCCATTTGAGGTCCGCGCCGACTTTGAAAAATCCTACGGACGGATTTTGGACTTGCTGAAGATCTGTGTCGATCAGGTGTTCCTAAGGGCACTAATCCACTTCTGGAATTCCAGTCTGCGATGTTTCGAATTTCCGCAGTTCGACATGGTGCCCACCCTAGAGGAGTATGAGACCATGTTGAAATGGCCCAAATCAGTCGGGGTCCATGTCCGCCACGAGGCATACACTCCTGCAGCACTAGTCGCTGCCCTTATTCAACTACCATTCCGGCAGAGTACCCTAATAAGGAAGGGGAACGCCCAGGGTTGGAAAGTATCAATGTTAGAAGACCACCTGTCCTATCTGGCTGAAAGGGCAGAATGGGTCGCCTTCAACAAAACCCTGACCCTTATCAATTTTGGAACAATCTTGTTCCCCTTCCACTTCGACACAGTAGATCAGGCCGTCATGGACGCCTTCTTCGCCTGGGACGTGAACTCAAAGAGTCCCCTGCCTGCAATCCTTGCCGACACCTTGCTCTCGGTGGAATTCTGCCACCAGAAGCAAGGAAAAACACTCCGCTGCTGCTCTTCATTACTATTTGTGTGGAGCGCCACGCACCTTTACGCCTCCAGCCACATGGGGATATTCCCCGACCCTTTAAGGAGCTTCTCCAAGATCCCCCTCCAACGACGCCTGACTTCAGAATGGAGGGACGAGTGGGAACGAAAGGACGCCAACAGTTTATCCTGGGTCTGCCCTTGGTTCCGACCCGGCCCAGTTCTCATCAGATGTGGGGACTATCCGAGCGTACCCTTGATAGGACTCAGGGGTTGCATAGCCTACTCACCTAGAGTAGCTATGAGACAGCTCATGAGGACCGAAACTACTATCTCTCAGGGAGAGCTCGGAGGACTGTGTTTCTTTGGAGACCCGTGCACAATCGCCAACTCACTAGCTGTGAGAAAAGCATGGGAGAGGCCAGTCTATATGGGGGACAGAGAGCCAGGAAAAGCTCGGGTGGCTGCCACCAGTGACTACGAGGCGTGGAGAAAGAAAAGAGGGATGGCTCAACCATCCACCACACCCACTACAAGCGCCAATGATGAAGGGTTGCAGGCTCAAATTAATGCCTTGACCCAGAGGATGGAAATCATGGGATCCCAGATGAGGGCCCTTGAGGAAAGAGAGAAAGCATCCATCCTCACCATTGACGGTCTGCAAAGGCAAGGCAAGAAAAAGGATAATGAAATAGAGCGCCTCAAGGACCAGTGTGCTGACTCCAACGAGCAAGCTATCTGAGCATCCAAAATTGCCAGAACCAGTTCGGATAGCCGACTTCAAGAAATAACCGCCAAGTCAGCACGCCTTGAGGCCGAATCATCAAAGCAGGCTCAAAAGATCAAGGAGTTGTCGCAAGAGCTCACCAAGACTCAGTTAGATATCCGCCAAGAGCGAGAGGCCAACCGGAGACTCAACAAAAGTCTCGCTGAGCTACGCTGCAAAGAAAGAGATGGGCTAGCTCAGTACGGCCAGCTACTACAAGAGAAAGACCGAGCCGTTGAAAAGCTCGATGAACTACAAGCCTTGGTCGTTCATCAAGAGGCGAAGATCAAAGAGGCTCAGAAGTACAGTGAAGACATGAGTCAGGCGGTCCGCAAACAGAGCGAAGCACTTGTTCGTCACGTCCGGGAAGTTGAGAGAGAACTACAGAGGGATCAAGACCCGCCTGTGGGTTTCTTTAAAGTTTTCCGCTTTTGCCAAAAGTTGCTTCGCAGTATAGAATAGGGGAATGTACACCTTCTGTCGAATAAATAAAATCTTCTTTATTCAAATGACTGTCTACTTGCATGCATAAACATTCATTTGCATATTTAATTTCCCCTCCTTCACACTTAATAAATAAGATAATAAAAAGGAAGGATTAACTAACATGTCTTCTAAATCAGAAGAATGGAGAGAAAGTCACTCCTAATAAAGCTTACCCCAACGGTCGACTCACCGCAAGAGGAAAATAAGCCTCGGCCTTTGGTCCTCAAGAATAAGGAAGAGGGGACAAGGACTCCAGTTCGACTATTTATGCCACGTCCTTTCCCCTACGAATCAAATAAAGTTGTACCGTGGAGATATGGAGAATCTCCACCAATAAAAGAAGAAATAACAAATATAGCCGGCATTGGGGGCATGACTAGAAGTGGAAGAGTCTACTCCCCCAGGGACTCACAAGAAGAGGTCCTCAAAAATAAAGGAAAGAATAAGAAGACCGAAGAAGAAAAAGAAAATAAAGAATCCAAGGAGGAGATAGAGGAATTACTCCAGTTCATAAGGCAAAGTGAGTATTCCATTATAGACCAGCTCAATCACACACCTACAAAGATAACATTGTTATCTCTGATAATGAGCTCGGAACCGCATAGAAACGCCTTGCTGAAGGTCTTGAGCGAGGTGCATGTACCTCATACAATATCCCAAGAAAAGGTCGAGAGGATCGTCGGTCACATTACGGCAAGCGATCACCTCACCTTCATAGAGGAAGAACTTCCCCTCGAGGGGTCAAACCATAACAAGCCCTTGCACATCTCAGTCAAATGCAAGGAGTACCTCATCGCCAGAGTTCTTGTGGATAATGGTTCATCCTTGAACGTGATGCCCAAGTGCACACTGGACAAGTTGAATATCCAAGGAACCCATTTGCGCCCAAGCAGCACCATCGTTTGAGCCTTCGACGGATCCAAACGAGAAGTAGTGGGAGAGATTAACTTGCCAATATAAGTCGGGCCCACTATCTTCAACGTCGATTTCCATGTCATGGATATTACTCCAGCATATAGCTGTCTCCTCGGCAGGCCTTGGATTCATGACGCTAAGGCAGTACCTTCAACGCTCCACCAAAAAGTCAAGTTCACAGTGGACGACAAATTGATCACGGTCCAAGCAGAAGATGATATCCTGATCAGTGGACCGTCCACCCAGCCTTATGTGGATGCGGCTGAAGAGGCCCTTGAAACATCTTTTCAAGCACTCAAAATTGCCAGCGTAGAGCGACTTCCCAAAGACACAAAGGTAGCCCGCATGATGTTGAAGCATGGTTACCATCCTGGCCAAGGACTGGGGGCAGATTCCCAAGGCATGAGGGAACCCCCAGAATTCAAAGACAATCCTTGCAAGTATGGCCTAGGATATGACCCTACTAAGGGCCGAGCGGAAAGAAGAAAAGGGAAGTCTCCCCTCCGCACACTCAAGCAAATTTTCCGAAGTGGAGGGGTGCAAGCGTCAAGAGCCACCTTAGTCATTAGGAAATCTTTTTCTTCATTTAAGGGATGTAAACCCCATGATTGTTAGAGATTATCCCCCGGGGCTAGCCCGACCCCCGGGCATTTCAGGGCACATATTCCCTTATTAATTAATAAAGAATAATTCTTACTATCTGCTTCTCTTCTCTCTATTTTTGACTAGACCTCATGAATAACCCTGTCTAAGTAAACAAAAAAGAAGAAGAATAAAAAGCGCATTCAAATAATCAACATTTACCATTGCTATCATCATCAAGCTAGTTGATCAGAAGCACATAAAAATAAGACTTCACCTCATCCATAAAGAAAGTCATGCTTCACCAATATTGTGAACAAAAATAAATACACAAAAAAAAAAAAGAGAAAAGCCCAGAGAAGCCAAAGGCCAAAGAAAAGGGCAAAATTACCCGGTAGGAAACCCACTAAGGGGGCTACGCAAAAGATAAGGTCGACCCGGTAGGATACCCGAACAACAATAAAGGGTAGCCTAGGCAAAAGTTAGGGTTACAAAATAAGGTCTGCTAGGATTCTCCAAGAATTACAAAAAGAGGGAACCTAGACAAAAGTTAGGGCCAAGCACAATATCCTAGTTCGAAAACCCAAAGGGTGATCTAGGGAAATCAGCTAGCCATTAAAAAGCAATAGGAATAAAACCAAAAGGGCGCAAGTACAAAAAAAAGGGGGAGAAAGGAAACTGTTTGCTTAGACAAAAGCTTAAACACCTAAGCCTAATTCTAGCCAACCATGCTTACAAAAACTCTATCAATAAAAATTAACCCTCTAAAACACAAGCCATTGAAATTTGCCTCTTTGTTTCTTTTCTCTTGACCCTCACATCAATATTCTAATAATTAATTTGGGAATATGGAGGCGTATAGTCAACAAGAGGATTGAAATCCCTAAAGTGAGGAAAAAGGGGCACTACATGACAAAGAGTGTGCTGGAAAAGAAAAAAGAAAAACAAAATGACTCTTCAGTCACAAAAAGTCCGGCATGGTACAACAAGTACGAAAGCACAGATCAGAGGGCACTCGGCGCTACAAGACACGTCGGTTAAATCCTTCTGAAAATTTAATCAAAATAGGCATTATAGGACATCAAACATGAAAACATTGCATGCATAAAAATGTTTTTGAACCAGATCCTATTTTCTCTTCAAAAAAAAAAACTCTTCCGTAATTCGAGACCGCCGTATGGATCTCCCAGACCGCCATCTCGGTCCCCCGGAAAGAAGAGAACGTCGTCTCGACCCACGAGACCGCCGTCTCGACTTACCTAAAATCAAGATCACCGTCTCGATGACCCAGAATGTCGTCTCGCCTTCCCAGACGAAGGTCTCGAACTGGAAAAATTTGCTATATATAGGGGGCGCGCTTGGGGGGTTCTTCACAACTCTCCTTGCCTCCAAAACCTCCATTTCTCAGATTTTGCACTCCCAAGCACCCCCCTAGTCAATATGTTTGGTAGAAGCGCCTCCAGAAAGAGAAGGAGCACTGTCGGTGCCAGCAGTTCTGCGGCACCGCCACCCCAGGATCCCTCTATGTTGTCGCCTCAGCACCAGGCCCGCCTCGACAACATCCGGACTTATCCGTGGCACCCGATGCTGAGACTTGACTTCAGCATCCTGGCTGAATTTGGGTGGGAGGACGACGTCCGAGCCCACATAGACAGCATCGGGTGGGGCTTTCTGCTGCAACCACCACCTACACATGTGTACCCACAAGCGGTACTGGAATTCTTGGCCTCTGTCTCCTACTCCGAGGTCCCCTCCACGGTCCTGGGCTTGCAGCCCACTAAAATGGTGACCTATTTCATGGGTGGAAGATACCAGGCCACCACCCTCGACGAGTTCAACATGTGCATCGGGTTCGTCCGGCCTGAGGACACATTGACCCAGGGATACCGTGAGGCCATCTGCTCCCGGCCCACAAACCTCACTGCCGCCGAAATGTGGCATGAGCTCACAGGAGCCACCATGCTGCCCACGCTGATGAGGGGCTCCGCGCTGCCCCCAGCACTCCGCATCTGCCACAAGCTGCTGGCAGGAACCATCCATGGGAGGAAAGAGAGTTAGGGTAAGGTATCCCTCCCTGACCTCTTCGTACTTTATTGCATGAGCCAGAAGCGGCACTGCAACCTAGACTACTTCTTCCTGAGAGCCCTCAAGGACTTCGGGAACAGATCAGCGGGGGCTGTCCTCGTGGCTCCTCTCATCACTCCCCTGGAAGAAAGATGGGGGTGCCCTGGCCGGGAAGAGCTGGCCTCCAACTTGCGACCCGAGTCCATCAATGGGTCAGTCCTGGTCAGCATGGGAATGCTGATACGTCGAGGGACCCAGTTGGCCCTCCATCCTGTTGACAATTCAAGGACTTGATGTTGCACTTGATGAATATGAAGAATGGATTTTGATGATGATCCAAGAACTAAAGACTTAGAGTATTGAAGATTGAAGATTGATGATTTCTGTATTGTAATAACTCTGTTTTAGTTTGATTGAGTCTGTAATTATAGAATCTAAGATAGCCGGTACATAGTCTGTAACTTAGAAGCTTCAAAATGCTCAAATTTATCATGCAGGCTCGGCTTTAATCGATTATATAGGTAAATAATCGATTAAAACAATGAGAAAACCACTTTCTATACAAAGTCATCTGTTTTAATCGATTAATCGAGCAAAATAATCGATTATTTTGTACTGTTCCATACTGAGATAATCGATTATTTCACCAAATAATCGATTAATCCAGAGAGGTTTGGGTTCGACGTATTTGGCTCTGTTTTAATCGATTATAACTCCATTTAATCGATTATTTCGATCTGTTTTCGATTTTAAACATCAAACAAACCCTATTTTCGAAAATCCAATTACCAAGAACCCTAGTTTCGAAATCCCCATTTTCTAAACCCTAATTTCCCTACTTAAACTCTGCTTTGGCACTCGGAAAAGAAGAACAACTCTTTCCATACAAAAGTTAAGTCTTGTGAGTGCCGGAGAGCTGCTTGTTGCAAGGAAAGGGGGCTTTTGGAACCTGGTGTGAGGCTAGAAGCGATAAGAATCACTAAGTGGAGTTCTTAGTGGATTGTGTGTTGTGCCGTCTCTAGGGAAAGTTGTTCTTCATCTCTTGTGGATTTCAAGAGAGGTGTTTTCTGATCTTTATCTCGTTCATTTGTAATCTGTTTGTAACAATTTGTTCTTAGTGACGAGCGTTAATCCTCTTTTGAGTGATTAGCAAGCTGGACGTAGGGTCTTTTGATCCGAACCAGTATAAACCTCTTGTGTAATCTTCTCTACTCTTCTCTATTTACATTTACGCAGTTTTTAATCGGTAAAATTTGGGGAAAATTTTGAAAACCTAATTTTTATTAAGAAACCAATTCACCCCCCTCTTGGTTTTTGTCCAGACCACGCGAACATTCAGTTGCGCGATTCTAACAAGTGGTATCGAGCTTGCTTTGATAGTCATTCAAATATTTTCGAAAATGGCCGGACAAAATCAAACTTTTGCCGAAGGTGCGTCTATCAATAGACCCCCACTTTTTGCGGGTCAAAATTATCCTTTTTGGAAGGTACGTATGCAAATATTTTTAGAGTACGTTGATAGAGGCGTTTGGGACGCAATTTTAAACGGTCCATTTGTTCCTAAAATTACGAGAACGGTGTTGACGTTCTTAAACCTATTTCTAGATGGATCTGCAGAAGAAAGTCGAAAAGCACAATTTGATGTTAGGGCTAGAAACATTATTTCATCTGCTCTAACCCTTGATGAGTTTTATAGAATTTCGGTTTGTAAAAGTGCACGGGAAATGTGGGAAATGCTAAGGGTGACCCACGAAGGAAGCTGACGACATCAAAAGAGCACGTAAAAATTCTTTAATCCAAGAATACGAGATGTTCCGGATGCAACTAGGCGAAACGATATTTGACGTACGAAACGTTTCACTCATATCGTGAACCATCTCATCGGACTAGGTAAAATTTTTGACGTTGATGAATTAAATGTTAAAATTTTGAAATCTCTGGATAGGAAATGGCAACCAAAGGTGACGGCCATCTCGGAGTCACAAAATCTTGCCACTATGTCTATGGCGGCGTTATTTGGAAAGCTTAGGGAGCATGAACTTGACCTTGGAAGACTAAATGAGGAAGAGGGTCAATATCAAAAGAAGAACCTAGCTTTCAAGACAGAGATTTCAAAAAGCAAAAATAAGAAAGAAGAAGAAGAAGAAGACTCAGAAATTGATGAAGAAGAGATGAGTCTTTTTATAAAGAAGTTCACCAAGATGATGAAAGCAAAAGGAAGACATCCTTTCAAAGGTAAGGGAAAGGTAAAAGAAAATTCTTCCGTTAATATAAAATGCTTTGGTTGTGGTGAAGCGGGGCATATGAAGACCGAATGCCCAAACAAGAAAAATGATGAACACAAGGGCAAAAAGCAATTCAAGAAGAAAGCATATATTGCTTGGGATGACGAGTGATTCAAATTCAGAATCAAGCGACTCGGAAATTGAAGCAAACATTTGCTTGATGGCAAATAACAACATTTCTTCGGATTTTGAGGTTAGTGATTCCGATTCATCCTCTAGTGAAGAAAATGACCATGATGAATTGCAAAATGCTTATAATGAGTTATTTACTGCATTTATGGATATGAAAAAAGAATATAAAGTTGTAAAGAAAAATCTAAGAAGATCCGAAAAGGAAAATGAGTCCTTAAAATTGAAAATTGCATGTTTAGAAGAAAAGGAGGTAGCTAATACGAAAATTGTATGCTTAGATGAGAATAAGGACTTAGCTTGTGCAAATTGTAAAGAGCATGAATATGACATAGATATTCTTAACCATTTGCTAGACAAAGCGGAAAAAGAAATTGATGATCTTAAGAAGCATGAAATGGTAATTGCTCAAAATAATGTAAATCAAAGAGTTCCTTTGAAAAAGAGTAAAACAGAAAAGAGTATGGGTAGAAAAAGGAACTAGAGCTTGTCATGTTAATAATGTATCTTGTTCTAAAGCTACTCCAAATGCATGCTTCTATTGTATGAAACAAGGTCACACTTCAAATAAGTGTAAAATTAAACATTTTGGTGTACCTAAAGGTAAATATATTTGGGTTCCTATAGTTAAATGAACTATTTGTATCTTGTATTTATTCAAAGAAAATGGATCATTTAGTATGTTTTAAACAGAATGCTTAGGTAAAAACATTTTATCTTTTCTATTGTATGAAGGTTCTTCACTTAAAGATTTTTGCGAAAAGCCTCTAAAATTGTTTTAAACAACTAAAAACAAAGTTTTTTTACAAAAGCTTTCTTAAAACATGTTTTTAAGCGATGCGAGTTTTGAAAGAACCAAATAAAATCACTTAGAATGTTCAAAGAAGTGTTTTTACAGTATTTTAATCGATACAACTTGTTTTTAATCGATTAAAACCATTTAGAACTCATTATGATCGATCAGATTTTTATTATGAGCGGTCAGAATCTTTTAAATCGATTAAAAACACGTTTCAATCGATTAAAATCACTTAAAGGATCAGGATGATCGATCAGAATCAAATTATAAGCGATCAGAATTCTTTTAATCGATTAAAACACGTTTCAATCGATTAAAATCATTTAAAGGGTCAGGATGATCGATCAGAATGTAATTATGACCGATCAGAATCAGTTATGATCGATCAGAATTTAGTTATGACCGATCAGAACTCTTTTAATCGATTAAATCTCGTTTCAATCGATTAAAACAACTTAAAAATTTTTCTACACTTGCGTTTTAATCGATTAAAAGACGTTTTAACAGATTAAAACTGCACTTTTAACAGATTAAAAGAATCTTTTAACAGATTAATTAAACCAGTAGATTAATTAAAAGAAGTTTTGCGGTATTTAAATAGATTGTTATGTCTCTAACCCCAAGGACCCAAAAGTTGTGGGGACCTAAGTTTATATGTTCTTGTGTTGTAGGAAACTTCCAAATCAAAGAAGTCTATGTGGTATCTTGATAGTGGATGCTCAAAACATATGACTTGGAGATAAAACGAAATTTGTAAGTTTCAAAGCCAAAGAACAAGGATATGTGACTTATGGGGATAACAACAAAGGGAAGATTCTCGGAATTGGAAACATAGGTGGTGCAAACACATTGGAGATTAAGGATGTGCTTCTTGTTGATGGGCTAAAGCATAACCTTCTTAGCATAAGCCAATTGTGTGACAAAGGATTCAAGGTAACTTTTGAAAGCCAATTTTGCACCATACATTTAATAGATTCGAAAAAGTAGAATTAAAAGGCATTAGGCATAACAATATATATTTGATTGATTTGGATTGTTTACATGAGTCTAGTATAACATGTTTAGTTGCTAAGGAAGAAAACCCTTGGTTATGGCATAAAAGAGCGGCTCATATAAACATGCATCATTTGAATAAATTGATATCAAAAGACTTAGTTATTGGATTGCCTAAATTGAAATTTGAAAAAGATAGATTGTGTGATGCATGCCAAAAAGGTAAACAAGTTAAATCATCATTTAAATCAAAGAATGTGATTTCCACTTCAAAACCCCTAGAATTATTACATTTAGATTTATTTGGACCTTCTAGGATAAAAAGCTTTGGTGGAAATTATTATGGACTTGTAATTGTTGATGATTACTCTAGGTACACTTGGACATTTTTCCTAACTATGAAAAGTGAAGCTTTTAAGGTCTTTAGAAAGTTTGCTAAACAAATACAAAATGAGAAAGACCTAAGAATTAAAGTTTTAAGAAGTGACCATGGTGGTGAGTTTCAAAATGAAAAGTTTGAGAATTATTGTGAGGAAAATGGTATATTACATAACTTTTACTGCTCCTAGGACTCCCCAACAAAATGGTGTAGTTGAGAGGAAAAATAGGTCATTAGAGGAACTTGCAAGAACTATGTTAAATGAATCTAATGTTCCAAAATATTTTTGGGCTGATGCGGTTAGCATTGCATGCTATGTTTTAAATAGAATGCTCATTAGGTCAATTATAAAATCAACTCCATATGAATTGTTTAATGGTAGAAAACCTAATGTTGCTCATTTAAAGATTTTTGGATGTAAATGTTTTGTGCTAAATAATGGAAAGGACAATCTAGGAAAATTTGACTCAAAAGCCGATGAGGGCATTTTTCTAGGTTATTCTTTAACTAGCAAGGCATATAGAGTGTTTAATAGGAGAACTTTGAATATAGAAGAATCTATACATGTTACCTTTGATGAGATTGTAGACCTTGGGGGAAATCCTCTTGAGTCAAATAAAAGACTTGCGAGGTGATGATGAATATATAAGAGAGGCCCTTGATGAATTATACTTGGAAGATAATGTGCCTTCTCAAACTCCTCAATTAGCAAAAGAATGGCAATCACCTAGAGGACTCTCAATGGACAACATTATAGGGGACATCTCAAAAGGGGTAAGAACTAGAAATATGAATAATTTACGTATGTACGTTGCTTTTGTGTCACAGATTGAACCTAAAAACATTGAGGAAGCACTTAAAGATGATCAATGGTGCATAGCCATGCAAGAAGAACTTAACCAATTTGAAAGGAATCAAGTCCGGGAACTAATCCCAAGAGAAGAGTCACATCAAGTTATTGGAACTAAATGGGTATTCAGAAATAAGCTTGATGAAGATGGTAATATAACAAAGAATAAAGCCGGACTTGTTGCAAAAGGCTATTGTCGGGAGGAAGGTATAGATTATGATGAAACTTATGCTCCTGTGGCCAGGTTAGAGGCTATACGCCTACTTCTTGCTTATGCATCTATGATGAAATTTAAATTATATCAAATGGATGTTAAGAGTGCATTTTTAAATGGTTTTATTAAAGAAGAAGTGTATGTAGAGCAACCCCCTGGTTTTGAAGATTTTAATAATCCTAATCATATTTTCAAATTGAAGAAAGCATTATATGGGTTGAAACAAGCTCCTAGATCTTGGTATGAAAGATTAAGTAGTTTCCTAGCTGCAAATGATTTTTCAAGAGGAAAAATTGATTCTACACTATTTATTAAGAAAGTTAAAGAACATATCTTATTGGTCCAGGTATATGTTGATGATATTATTTTTGGATCAAGCTGATAATTCTTTGTGTGTAGAATTTGCTAAGATTATGCGGGGAGAGTTTGAAATGTCTATGATGGGAGAATTAACATTCTTCCTTGGACTTCAAATCAAACAACTTAAAGATGGCACTTTCATCTCTCAAACTAAATACTGCAAGGAGATTCTCAAAAAGTTTGGTATGAACACCTCAAAGGAAGCTAACACACCCATGGGAACTTCATGCTATCTAGACAAGGATGAATCGGGTTTGGAAGTTAATCAAACTATGTATAGAGGTATGATAGGATCACTATTATACTTAGCTGCTAGTAGACACGATATTATGCATTACGTACGTGTGTGTGCTAGATTTCGAGGCTTGTCCTAAAGAATCTCACCTAATTGCGGTAAAACATATTTTAAAATACTTAAAAGGAACTACTTGGGTTTGGCTTGTGGTATCAGTCGATGCTTGTATTAGTTTATTAGGATATTCGATGCTTGATTATGGTGGATGTAAAATTGATAGGAAAAGCACTAGTGGGACATGTCATTTGTTAGGTTCATCCTTAATATCATGGCATTCTAAGAAACAAGCATGTGTTGCTTTATCTACCACTTGAAGGCTGAATATATTGCGAGTGGTAGTTGTTGTGCTCAAATTACGTGGATGAAACAACAATTAGAGGATTATAGCATATATTTAAATGACATTCCATTAATGTGTGATAATACGAGTGCAATCAATCTAACTAAGAATCCAGTAATGCACTCTAGGACTAAACATATTGAGATTAGACATCACTTTTTAAGAGATCATATTAGCAAAGGAAAGCTGCAAAATAGAGTATGTAGACACTAAACGTCAATTAGCGAGATATATTTACTAAGCCTCTACCCAAGGATAGATTCTATGATCTTAGAAGAGACTTAGGGATATTAGAAATAGCTTAAAATGCTGCTTAATTTGACTATTTTTGGATGATTGTTATGTTAAAATTCGTGTTGTAGGATATTCATAGGTTATAATGTGTAAAAACCTTAAAAACTTGATATAGCCTACGGAATAATCGATTCTTGGAAGTAATAATCGATTATTTTTCTCAAAACGTCCAAAACAGGGTATTCTCCTCCGGAATAATCGATTATTTCGTGATATAATCGATTAAATGCCTCTGACAATCGATTATTTGCTAGAAATAATCGATTAAAGCTATACGATATAGAGAGAATCAATGTATTTTCTTTTGTTATTGTCTTGATGTTGTAATGGTTGAATGATTGTGAAATAAAATTTGATGTTTCTTTCATGCTATGATTGAGGGGAGCTTTCTCTAACTTATGCATATTTTGAGGGGAGCTCTTATGATTGATGTTGCAGAGTTCTTTTTGATTATAATCAAAATAGGGGAGAAAAATTTAAAGCCTATGATTCAATTTTAAATTTTATCTGGTATGTTTAATGTGTTTGTTAGTATGACGGATAAAACGAGGTTATTACAAAGGGCTTTAAAAGAAAATTTTGATCATCATCAAAAAGGGGAGATTGTTGACAATTCAAGGACTTGATGTTGCACTTGATGAATATGAAGAATGGATTTTGATGATGATCCAAGAACTAAAGACTTAGAGTATTGAAGATTGAAGATTGATGATTATTCGTATTGTAATAACTCTGTTTTAGTTTGATTGAGTACGTAATTATAGAATCTAAGATAGCCAGGTACATAGTACGTAACTTAGAAGCTTCAAAATGCTCAAATTTATCATGCAGGCTCGGCTTTAATCGATTATATAGGTAAATAATCGATTAAAACGATGAGAAAACCACTTTCTATACAAAGTCAACTGTTTTAATCGATTAATACGGCAAAATAATCGATTATTTGTATCTAGTTCGTACTGAGATAATCGATTATTTCACCAAATAATCGATTAATCCGAGAGGTTTGGGTTACGACGTATTTGGCTCTGTTTTAATCGATTAAAACTCCATTTAATCGATTATTTCGATCTGTTTTCGATTTTAAACATCAAACAAACCCTATTTTCGAAAATCCAATTACCAAGAACCCTAGTTTCGAAATCCCCATTTTCTAAACCCTAATTTCCCTACTTAAACTCTGCTTTGGCACTCGAGAAAAGAAGAACAACTCTTTCCATACAAAAGTTAAGTGCTGTGAGTGCCAGAGAACTGCTTGTTGCAAGGAAAGGGGGCTTTTGGAACCTGGTGTGAGGCTAGAAGCGATAAGAGTCACTAAGTGGAGTTCTTAGTGGATTGTGTGTTGTGCCGTCTCTAGGGAAAGCTGTTCTTCATCTCTTGTGGATTTCAAGAGAGGTGTTTTCTGATCTTTATCTGTTCATTTGTAATCTGTTTGTAACAATTTGTTCTTAGTGACGGCGTTAATCCTCTTTTGAGTGATTAGCAAGCTGGACGTAGGGTCTTTTGATCCGAACCGGTATAAACCTACTTGTGTAATCTTCTCTACTCTTCTCTATTTACATTTACGCGAGTTTTTAATCGGTAAAATTTGGGGAAAATTTTGAAAACCTAATTTTTATTAAGAAACCAATTCACCCCCCCTCTTGGTTTTTGTCCGACCACGCGAACATTCCGCTGCGCGATTCTAACACATCCCACACTGGATTTTGTGCTGGACCTCCAGGGGCTCGTGGCGATGCAGGATATCCCCACACCTCGCGAATTCCAGCAGCAGCAGCAACAACAACAACAATCACCACCGTACACGGACGATTTCGTTGGCATGAACCGCAACATGAACGATCTGCGCCGGCAGTTCGACCAAATGACGGTGCGGCAAGAAGCCTACCACACTCGGCAAGAGGAGATGTATCAGCATCAGCAGGTGATGCGGCAGGAATGGACAACATTCCAGCAAGAGTACCACGACGAAGTTTGAGAGCAAGCGGACTTCCGATATCACCTCTACCAGCAGTTCGCCCGCGGATCATCTCCAGATGATAGCCCTTAGGGATGGTACTTGCCTAAATAAAAAGTGATTGTAATAAAATTTCCCTATAAATAAAATTTTATTTCATGCATCTCTTTGCCACCCTTTGCAACAGCTAGCGTAAAACAAAAAAGCTTAAAAAGGAAAAAGGCATACGCTCAATAAGAAAAGCCAAAATCCTAAATCGCGAGAAAAAAGAGATAAAACCGCGACAAAAAGGCAGGATTAAGACAAGCCATCACCTCAACCAACAAAACTTTGACTACCAAATCAAAGACGAACAAAAAAGACTCATCCAACTAGTCAGCAAGAGTCGAACAAAAGAATCCCCAGCAACCAACAAAGCTGGATGAAACACAAAATCCCCGGCACAATCCGGATGACCGTTCAAAGAGGTCCAAGTACATCTACCAACACAGAAATCACTCCTCAAGGAGTGCCCAACCGGCACATGAGCTACCCGAGCAGTAAGCCGCCACTACCACTAGTCCTACGCAGTGGACTGTACCAGCCAGATAGGGGGTTCATACCTATCAACCAGCACACAAGGAGTGCCCAACCGACGCATGGGCCACCTAAACAGTAAGCCGCCACTACCACTAGTCCTACACAGCGGACTGTACCAGCCTGATAGGGGGTTTATACCTATCAACCTGCGCACGCGTTGCGCCTGATCTACGCTCGAGCCGGATCCAGTCCTGATGGGGGGTTCATACCCATCCAGTCCCACACAACGGACTGCAACTACCAGCCTGATGGGGGGTTTATACCCATCAACCGAAGGATCGGCTACCGTCAGAAGGAGTATCCCAAAAGTGCACGAACACCAAGATTTTCCCCAGAAGATCAACCGCCGCAAGACGGGACATCCGAAGGGTAACCGGGCAAGAGGGTCAACTCCTTTACCTTCCTGTCAATCTGTCTGGCATAACAGGCCAACAACCGACTAGTCAGGTAAAGGGGGGGCAGCTGTAGACCCCAAATCTTGCCCGGCCTGCAAATAAAGAGTAAAAGACTTCCTATTCGAAGATGGACGAAGCCTAACAAGCCACTAGGAGAGACTATTAGGCCCCATACTAGGATAGGAAGGATTTTCGGCACAAAAATAAGGTTTCTCGCCTTTTTGGGACGAGACCGCCGTCTTGCCTCATGCAAATGGCGAGACGGCGGTCTCGCTTTCCCAGACGACGGTCTCACCACTTTTGCATGGCGAGATGGCGGTCTCGTTTGGTGAGACGGCAGCCTTGACCCTGTCAAACGAGAACGGCGGTCTCGCCACTGTCAGGCGCGAAAACCTATAAATAGGGGCTCCCTCCCCTCATTTCCACACACCACACAGCTTTTGCTCTCCCTTCTCTCTAAAACCTCTCACTAGAATCCCTCCGACGCATTTCTGGAGTTTCTGAGTGCCTTTGTGAGCATTTTTCGGCGTCTAGAAAAGTTTTCAGCGCTGTGTAGAGTGAAGGGCTGCCACAAAGCACCCTCTTTTTTTAAAAGAAATAAAAAGAAAGCTTGCTTCGAAGGTTTCTACTCTCTCTCTCACCTTTTTACCACTTTATTTAAATAACGCAAAAGCGTGTTTTTTCGGTTTATTTATTAACAAAATAGCTGGCCTGTCATAGGGAACCCGAAAGGGGAGTCGTAAAGGAACTAACACTTCCTTTACGCGTAACTAACTCCCTTACCCAACTCTGGTTCTAATGACCAAAGTTGGTTTTTCAAAAACCAACGCCTTTTAAACTCCTTTTCTGATGTTTCTGGTAAAAACATCGGTGGCGACTCCACAGAACCCTTCAAAAATTAGTCCTTGGGTTAGCTCCGTTATCGGACAACCCAAGGACGACCTTTCGAAAACCTCGTCCCTAGGTTAGCCCGGTTATCGGACAACCTAAAGGCGTTGTAACCACCCATAAAAAACGTGAAAACAAGAGGGTCAAAACCATCGCGTCGCTCCGACCACCTTCTCTTTTTAGACGGCGGCGACAAGATGGACGAAGCCTAACAAGCCACTAGGAGAGACTATTAGGCCCCATACTAGGATAGGAGGGATTTTCGGCACAAAAATAAGGTTTCTCGCCTTTTTGGGACAAGACCATCGTCTCGAAATCGAGACCGCCGTCTCGCCTCATGCACGTGGCGAGACCGCCGTCCGTCTCGCCACCTGTGAATGGCGAGACGGCGGTCTCGCTTTCCCGGACGGCGGTCTCGCCACCTTGGCAAGACGAGACGGCGGTCCCGATTGTCGAGACGGCGGTCTCGACCCTGTCAGACGAGACGACGGTCTCGACCTGTCAGGCATGAAAAACTATAAATAGGGGGCGTCATTCCCTCATTTCCACAGAGTTTCTCCTCCTTCTCTCTAGAAATCACCTAAGTTTCTCTCTCTAGAAACCCTCCGACGCATTTCCGGAGCTTCTGAGTGTTTCTGTGAGTGTTTTTAAGCGTTTCGAGAGGTTTTCCGACGCCGTGTAGAGTGAAGGGCTGCCGAAAAGCATCCTATTTACAAAAATTAAATAGAAAGCTTGCTTCGGAGGTCTCTACTCTCTTTCTCTACCTTTTACTGCTTTATTTAAATTATAAAATAGACATTAGGGCCATGTAGTCGTAATATTTAAATTCTGCAAAATAAAAGGGCAAAAGCGTATTTTTCCGGTTTATTTATCAACAGAATAGCTGGCCTATCATAGGGAACCCGAAAGGGGCGTCGTAAAGGAACTAACACTTCCTTTACGCGTAACTAACTCTCTTACCCAACTCTGGTTCTAATGACCAAAGTTGGTTTTTTCGAAAACCAACGCCTTTTAAACTCCTTTTCCGATGTTTCCGGTAAAAACATTGGTGGCGACTCCAGATAACCCTCAAAAACTAGCTCTTGGATTAGTCCGGTTATCGGACAATCCAAGAGCACCCTTTCGAAAACCTCGCCCCTAGGTTCAGCCCGGTTATCGGACAACCTAAAGGCGTTGTAACCACCAATAAAAACGCGAAAATCAAGAGTCGGAAACCATCGCGTCGCTCCGACCGCCCTCATTTTGACGGCGGTGACAGATGGCGACTCCGCTGGGGAAACCTAGAGAGTTGATCCCATTCAGTGATGGGCCAGCTTAAAAATAAATAAACCAAGAAAATACCGCTTTTACCCTACCTTGTATTATAACATGTTTTATTGCTTGGCTTTAATAACTATTGTCTGTTTATATTTATGCAATTGTTTGAAATACAAATTGTACACAAACCTTTGCACACAACAGTTCCCCCTATTACCCGGGGGCAAGTGAGAAATCCATAGGGAGTGGGTGGCAGGTACAGTTCGCTGTAGTGATGGCCTTGTGCCCACTGGTGTGATCGGAAACCACCACTCAAGGTGATAACCTTCCTCTTTTGGCACAAAGACTGACTATGGCCTTAGTGCTAAGCATGGTCGGAAGGCTGGAGAGTGGGGACCCTATAATGGGCGCACCTTGGGGGCCTTAGCCTGGTGAGAACAGTTAGAACCTACCCTTGCCAATGCACTTTTCTGCAGGAAAACCCTACCTCGTGATTAAAACGACTTCTCGCCTGTTCGGGGATGTTCGAATTGTGTGTGCATACGTTTGTTGCATTTGTCTGTTGCATAGAAAAACCAAACAACAGAAAAATTACAAAAAATATATTTTTGCAATAAACACCCTTATCTCGGACAATCTGCCTTTTAGCTAGCCTGGTTTCAGGTTCTTTGTAAGCTAAGTAGCCACGCAGTTCCAATAGAAGAGATAAGGGACGCTAAATATTTTTCGCATAAAGCCATATTTTATCTCGGACAGTCTGCCTTTTAGCTAGCCTGGTTTCAGGTTCTTTGTAAGCTAAGTAGTCACGCAGTCCGACAGAAGAGATAAAAGGCTAAAAAAAATCCAAAATAAATAAAATAATAATAACAAAATCAAAACATTAATAAAATATTTTTGACAAAGTCGTATCATTCATATCGCATCATGTCATAAGTGGAAAAACTAAGAGAAAAAAATAAATGCATAAGGAAAGTATGCATACGCATCATTTTAAATCCCTAAAAAATGGGTCTTAGAAGAGTTTTTTGGGAAAACTACTGGGCCAAATCCCCTTTCGGGTATTTGCAACTTGATTCTTCACCTTTTTCTCTTCGTTTTGATATGCTGTGCGTCCAAATCGGACATCTCAGTCAAAAGTTATACCACTTTGAACATCTATCGCCCTTTTGCACTGGTGCATGCATTAATACATTCATTCTAAGGAATATCCATCTCATAAATCATTTGTTTTAAACAATAAAAATCTTTTTGCTTTCTAGAAAGCGGCTGGTACTCTTCATGCCCTCATCCGCATACAAAAAAAACACAAAATCCCAGACACTATCATACATCATGTTAGAAAATAAAACATGATAATGTTTAGGAAAAAACAAATACTTGCATACATGCATCCACCAAACTTCATCCTCATAACATCATCTAGTAATAGACAATCGAAGAAGTGGACATTCCTCAATACCATGAAAGGAGGATTAAGGCATTCGCATGCCATGCACGGGAAGTAAAAAAGAAAATAAATAGAAATTCTAACCTGCCTATGGGTTCATTTAGGCTTCTCCACTTTAAAAAAAAATGTGTACTTCATTGCATTGAGGAATGTACACTGTTTAGATGAAAAAAAATTGTTTGTTTTCATCATCTCAACCGTCTATTACATTCATGAATTGCATTCATTCTCACTTTAATAATAATAAGATAATAAAAAGAAAGGATTAGTCTACGTGCTTTCCATGAATTGGAATAAGATGAAGAGCAAACCTTTTGTCGTCAAGTTCTCTCCAACGGTTGATCCGCCTAAAGAGGATAATAAGCCTCAACCGTTGGGTATCCGAGTTAATAAGGAAGAAGGGGCAAGGATGTCGTTACATTTGTTCACCCCATACATTAAATAAGGCTGCACCATGGAGATACGCAAAAACACCTCCTGTCGCCGCCGTCTCAAAAGAGAGACGCGGTCGGAGCGACGCGATGGTTTCGACCCTCTTGTTTTCGCGTTTTTTATGGGTGGTTACAACGCCTTTAGGTTGTCCGATAACCGGGCTAACCTAGGGCGAGGTTTTCGAAAGGTCGTCCTTGGGTTGTCCGATAGCAGGGCTAACCCAAGGACTAATTTTGAGGGGTTCCGTGGAGTCGCCACCGATGTTTTTACCGGAAACATCGGAAAAGGGGTTTAAAAGGCGTTGGTTTTCGAAAACCAACTTTGGTCATTAGAACCAGAGTTGGGTAAGGGAGTTAGTTACGTGTAAAGGAAGTATTAGTTCCTTTACTATGCCCCTTTCGGGTTCCCTATGATAGGCCAGCTATCTAAAAATATTTAAACCGGTGAAAATAACGTTTTTGCCCTTTTATTATGCAGAATTTAAATTTATGACTACATGGCCCTAATAGCTATTTGCACAATTTATGTAAAGCGGTAAATAGACAAAGAGGAAGAGAAAACCTTCGTAGCAAGCTTTTCTATTTTATTTCTTTTAAAGGAAAATGGGTGCTTTTTGGCAGCCCTTCACTCTACACGACGCTGGAAACTCTTCTAGACGTCAAAAAAACGCTCAAGAAAGCACTCAGAAGCTCTGGAAATGCGTCGGAGGGATTCTAGAGAGAAGTTTTAGAGAGAAGGGAGAGCTAAAAGCTGTGTGGTGTGTGGAAATGAGGGGGGGAGGACCCCTATTTATAGGTTTTCGCGCCTGGCAGTGGCGAGACCGCCGTTCTCGTCTAATAGAGTCGAGACCGCCGTCTCGCCAAACGAGACCGCCATCTCGTCCTTCGCAGGTGGTGAGACCACCGCCTGGAAAGCGAGACCGCCATCTCGCCACTTGCCTAAGGCGAGACGGCGGTCTCGTCCCAAAAAGGCAAAAAAACTTATTTTTGGTGCCGAAAATCCTTCCTATCCTAGTATGGGGCCTAATAGTCTCTCCTAGTGGCTTGTTAGGCTTCGTCCATCTTCGAATAGGAAGTCTTTTACTCTTTATTTGGAGGTCGGGCAAGATTTGGGGTCTACAGCTGCCCCCCCTTTACTTGACTAGTCGGCTGTTGGCCTGTTGTGCCAGACAGATTGACAGGAAGGTAAAGGAGTTGACCCTCTTGCCCGGTTACCCTTCGGATGCTCCGTCTTGTGGCGGCTGATCTTCTGGGGAAAATGTTGGTGTTGTGCACCTCTAGGATACTACTTCTGACGTAGCCGATCCCTTTGGTTAACACGTGGTAGAACCTTAGGATACTCCTTTTGACGGTAGCCGATCCTTCGGTTGATGGGTATAAACCCCCCATCAGGCTGGTAGTTGCAGTCCGTTGTGTGGGACTGGATGGGTATGAACCCCCCATCAAGCTGGTAGTTGCAGTCCGTTGTGTGGGACTGGATGGGTATGAACCCCCCATCAGGCTGGTAGTGTGACTTACTGATCCGGCTCGAGTGCAGATCAGGCGCAGCGCGTGCGCAGGTTGATAGGTATAAACCCCCTATCAGGCTGGTACAGTCCACTGCGTAGGACTGGTGGTAGTGGCGGCTTACTGCTCAGGTAGCTCATGCGCCGGTTAGGTACTCCTTGGGGAGTGATTTCTGTGATGTATTTGGACCTCTTTGGATGGTCATTCGGACTGTGCCGGGGATTTTGTGCTTCTTCCAGCTTTGTTGGCTGCTGGGGATTCTTTGTTTTTGATCTCTGAGTGGCGACTATCCGATTCTTGCGAGTTGGTCGGATGATTCTTGTTTGTTTGTTCGACTTTGATTTGGTAGTTGAAGTTTTTTGTTGGTTGAGGTGATGGCTTGTCTTAATCCTGCCTTTTTCTCGCGGTTTTATCTTTTTTCTCGCGATTTAGGATTTTGGCTTTTCTTATTGAACGTATGTTTTTTTTCCTTTTTAAGCTTTTTTGTTACGCTTGCTTTTGCGAAGGGTTGCAAAGAGATGCATGAAATAAAATTTTATTTATGGGAAATTTTATTACAACCACTTTTATTTAGGCAAGTACCATCCCTAAGGGCTATCCTCTGGAGATGATCCACGGGCGAATTGCTGGTAGAGGTGATACCGGAAGTCCGCTTGCTCTCGGACTTCGTCGCGGCACTCTGCTGGAATGTTGTCCATTCCTGCCGCATCACCTGCTGATGCTGGTACATCTCCTCTTGCCGGGTATGGTAGGCTTCTCGCCGCACCATCATTTGGTCGAACTGCTGGCGCAGATCGTTCATGTTGCGGTTTATGCCGGCGAAGTCGTCCGTGTACGGTGGTGGTTGTTGCTGCTGCTACTGCTGCTGCTGGAATTCGGGGGGCGTGGGGATATCCTGCATCGCCACCAGCCCTTGGAGATCTAGTGTGAAATCCAGTGTGGGATGGAGGGCCAACTGGGTCCCTCGACGTATCAGCATCCCCATGCTGACCAGGACTGACCCGTTGATGGTCTCGGGTCGCAAGTTGGAGGCCAGTTCTTCCCGGCCAGGGCACCCCCATCTTTCTGCCAGGGGAGTGATGAGGGGATCCACGAGGACGACCCCCGCGGATCTGTTCCCGAAGTCCTTGAGGGCTCTCAGGAAGAAGTAGTCGGGGTTCCAGCGCCGCTTCTGGCTCATGCAATAAAGTACGAAGAGGTCAGGGAGGGAGACCTTGCCCTGACTCTCTTTCCTCCCATGAATGGTCCCTGCCAGCAGCTTGTGGCAGATGCGGAGTGTTGGGGGCAGCGCGGAGCCCCTCATCAGCGTGGGCAGCGTGGTGGCTCCTGTGAGCTCATGCCACATTTCAGCGGCAGTGAGGTTGGTGGGCCGGGAGCAGATGGCCTCACGGTATCCCTGGGTCAGCGTGTCCTTGGGCCGGACAAACCCGATGGCCATGTTGAACTCGTCGAGGGTGGTGGCTTGGTAGCTTCCACCCATGAAATAGGTCACCATCTTAGTGGGCTGCAGGCCCGGGACCGTGGAGGGGACCTCGGAATAGGAGACCGAGGCCAAGAATTCTAGTCCTGCTTGTGGGTACACATGTGTAGGCGGTGGCTGCAGCAGAAAGCCCCACCCGATGCTGTCTATGTGGGTTCGGACGTCGTCCTTCCACCCAAATTCAGCCAGGATGCTGAAGTCAAGTCTCAGCATCGGGTGCCACTGATAGGTCTGGATGTTGCCGAGGCGGGCCTGGTGTTGTGGTGATAATTGAGAGGGATCCTGGGGTGGCGGTGCCACAGAACTGTTGGCACCGGCAGTGCTCCTTCTCTTTCTGGAGGCACTTCTACCAAACATTCTGACTAGGGGAGCTTGGGAGCGCAAGGTATGAGCAATGGAGGTTCTGGAGGCAAGGAGAGTTGTGAGAAACCCCCCAAGCGCGCCCCCTATTTATAGGAATTTTTTCAATTCGAGACCGCCGTCTGGGAAGGCGAGACGGTGGTCTCGTGTCTCCTCCAAGTCGAGACGGCGGTCTGGACCATCGAGATGGCAGTCTCGATGTTGGGCTTAAACGAGACGGCGGTCTCGTTGAGCGAGACGGCGGTCTCGTTTTCGCCTGAGTCGAGACGGTGGTCTGGTCGGTCGAGATGGCGTTCTCGCCTTGTCGGGTAACCGAGACGGCGGTCTGGAATAGCCAGACGGCGGTCTCGAATTACGGAAGGTTTTTTTTTTTTTTGAAGAGAAAATAGGACCTGGTTCAAAAACATTTTTATGCATGCAATGTTTTCATGTTTGATGTCCTATAATGCCTATTTTGATTAAGTTTTCAGAAGGATTTAATCGACGTGTCTTGTTGCACCGAATGCCCTCTGATTTGCTGTGTTTACTCTTGGTTGTACCACGCCGGACTTCTTGTGACCGAAGGATAACTTTTCTTTCTCTTTTCCTTTTTTCTTCTTTTTTCTTTTTGCAGCACACTCTTTGTCATGTAGTGCCCATTTTTCCTCGCTTTAGGGATTTCAATCCTCTTGTTGACTATACGCCTCCATATTCCCAAATTAATTATTAGAATATTGATGTGAGGGTCAAGAGGAAAGAAGTAAAGAGGTAAAAATCAATGGTTTGTGTTTTAGAGGGTTAATTTTTATTGATACAGGGTTTTGTAAGCATGGCTGGCTAAGGTTAGACTTAGGTGTTTAAGCTTTGTCTAAGCAAACATTTTTCTTTCATTTTGTATTTGCGCTCTTTGGCTTTATTCCCATTGCTTTTTAATGGCTAGCTGGTTTCCCTAGATCGCCCTTTGGGTTTTCGAACTAGGATATTGTGTCTTGGCCCTAAATTTTGTCTAGGTTCCTTCTTTTTGTATTTTTTTTGGGAATCCTAGCGAACCTTATTTTGTAACCCTAACTTTTTCCTAGGCTACCCTTTATTGTTGTTCGGGTATCCTACCGGGTAGTTTGCCCTTTTCTTTGGCCTTTGGCTTCTCTGGGCTTTTTTCTCTTCATTGATTTATATTTTTTGTTCATAGTATTGGCGAAGCATGACTTTCTTTATGAATGAGGTGAAGTCTCATTTTTATGTGCTTCTAATCAACTAGCTTGATGATGGTAGCAATGGTAAATGTTGATTATTCAAATGCGCTTTTTATTCTTCTTCTTCTTTTTTTTATTTTTTTATTTACTTAGACAGGGTCATTCATGGGGTCTAGTCAAAAATAGAGAGAAGAGAAGCATATAGTAAGAATTATTCTTTATTAATTAATAAGGGAATATGTGCCCTGAAATGCCCGGGGGTCGGGCTCGCCCCGGGGGATAATCTCTAACAATCATGGGGTTTACATCCCTTGAACGAAGAAAAAGATTTCCTAATGACTAAGGTGGCTCTTGACGCTTGCACCCCTCCACTTCGGAAAATCTGCTTGAGTGTGCGGAGGGGGGACTTCCCTTTTCTTCTTTCCGCTCGGCCCTTAGTAGGGTCATATCCTAGGCCATACTTGCAGGGATTGTCTTTGAATTCTGGGGGTTCCCTCATGCCTTGGGAATCTGCCCTCAGTCCTTGGCCAGGATGGTAACCATGTTTCAACATCATGCGGGCTACCTTTGTGTTTTTGGGAAGTCGCTCTATGTTGGCAATTTCGAGCGCTTGAAAAGATGTTTCAAGGGCCTCTTCAGCCGCATCCACGTAAGGTTGGGTGGACAGTCCACTGATCAGGATATCGTCTTCTGCTTGGACCGTGACCAATTTGTCGTCCACTATGAACTTGACTTTCTGGAGGAGCGTTGAAGGTACTGCCTTAGCGTCATGAATCCAAGGCCTGCCGAGGAGACAGCTATACGCTGGAGTAATATCCATTACATGGAAATCGACGTCGAAGATAGTGGGTCCGACTTGAATTGGCAAATTGACCTCCCCCACTACTTCTCGTTTGGATCCGTCGAAGGCTCGAACGATGGTGCTGCTTGGGCGCAGACGGGTTCCTTGGATATTCAACTTGTCCAGTGTGCACTTGGCATCACGTTCAAGGATGACCCGTTATCCACAAGAACTTTGGCGACGAGGTACTCCTTGCACTTGACCGAGATATGCAAGGGCTTGTTGTGGTTTGACCCCTCGAGGGGGAGTTCTTCCTCTGTGAAGGTGAGGTGATCGCTTGCTGTAATGTGACCGACGATCCTCTCAACCTTTTCTTGGGATATTGTATGAGGTACATGCGTCTCGCTCAAGACCTTCAGCAGGGCGTTTCTATGCGGTTCCGAGCTCATTATTAAAGATAGCAATGTAATCTTTGCAGGTGTGCGATTGAGCTGGTATATAATGGAATACTCACTTTGCCTTATGAACTGGAGTAATTCCTCTTTCTCCTCCTTGGATTCCTTATTTTCTTTTTCTTCTTCGGTCTTTTTATTTTTTCCTTTATTTTCGAGGACATCTTCCTGTGTGTCCTTGGGGTAGTAGATTCTTCCACTTCTAGTCGTGCCCCCAATGCCGACTATATTTGTTATTTCTTCTTTTATTGGTGGAGATTCCCCATATCTCCATGGTACAGCTTTATTCGATTCGTAGGGGAAAGGACGTGGCATAAATAGTCGCATTGGTGTCCTTGCCCCTCTCTTCTTTGTTCTTAAGGACCAACGGTCGAGGCTTATTTTCCTCTTGCGGCGAGTCGACCGTTAGGGTAAGCTTTATTAGGAGTGGCTTTCGCTCCATTCTTCTGATTTGGAAGACGTGTTAGTTAATCCTTCCTTTTTATTATCTTATTTATTAAGTGTGAAGGAGGGGAAATTTAAATATGCAAATGAATGCTTATGCATGCGAGTAGACAGTCATTTGAATAAAGAAGATTTTATTTATTCGACAGAAGGTGTACATTCCCCTATTCTATACTTGCGAAGCAACTTTTGGCAAAAGCGGAAAACTTTAAAGAAACCCACAGGCGGGTCTTGATTCCTCCGTAGTTCCCTCTCAGCTTCCCGGACGTGACGAGCAAGTGCTTCGCTTTGCTTGTGGACCGCCTGGCTCATATCTTCACTGTATTTTTGAGCCTCTTTGATCTTCGCCTCTTGATGAACGACCAAGGCTTGTAGTTCATCGAGCTTGTCAACGGCTCGGTCTTTCTCTTGCAGTACTTGGCCGTACTCGAGCTAGCTCCGTCTCTTTCTTTGCAGTGTAGCTCAGCCGAGACTTCGTTGAGTCTCCGGTTGGCCTCTTGCTCTTGGCGGATATCTAACCGAGTCTTGAGGAGCTCTTGCGAAAACTCCTTGATCGTTTGAGCCTGCTTTGATGATTCGGCCTCAAGGCGTGCTGACTTGGCGGTTATCTCCTGTAGTTGGCTATCCGAACTAGTTCTGGCAGTTTTGGATGCCCGGATAGCTTGTTCGTTGGAGTCAGCACATTGGTCCTTGAGGCGCTCTATTTCATGATCCTTTTTCTTGCCTTGCCTTTGCGGACCATCAATTGTGAGGATAGATTCTTGCTCTTTCTCTTCAAGGGCCCTCATCTGGGCTCCCATGATTTCTATCCTCTGGGTCAAGGCATCAATCTGAGCCTGCAGCCCTTCATTATTGGCGCTTGTAGTAGGTGTGGCGGATGGTTGAGCCATCTCTCTTCTCTTTCTCCACGCCTCGTAGTCACTGGTGACAGCCACCCGAGCTTTTCCTAGCTCTCTATCCCCCATGTAGACTGGCCTCTCCCATGCTTTTCTCACAGCTATTGAGTTGGCGATTGTGCATGGGTCTCCAAAGAAGCACAGTCCTCCGAGCTCCCCTCGGGAAACAGTAGTTTGGGTTCTCATGAGCTGCCTCATAGCTACTCTAGGTGAGTAGGCTATGCATCCCCTGAGTCCTATCAAGGGTACGCTTGGATAGTCCCCACATCTGATGAGAACTGGGCCGGGTCGGAACCAAGGATAGACCCAGGATAAACTGTTGGCGTCCTTTCGTTCCCACTCATCCCTCCATTCTGAAGTCAGACAACGTTGGAGGGGGATCTTGGAGAAGCTCCTTAAAGGGTCGGGGAATATCCCCATGTGGCTGGAGGCGTAAAGGTGCGTGGCGCTCCACACAAACAGCAATGAAGAGCAGCAGCGGAGTGTTTTTCCCTGCTTCTGGTGGCAAAATTCCACCGAGAGCAGTGGTGTCGGCAAGAATTGCAGGCGTGGGACTCTTCGAGTTCACGTCCCAGGCGAAGAAGGCGTCCATGACGGCCCGATCTACCGTGTCGAAGTGGAAGGGGAACAAGACCGTTCCAAAAATTATGAGTGTCAGGGTTTTGTTGAAGGCGACCCACTCTGCCCTTTCAGCCAGGTAGGACAGGTGGTCTTCTAGCATTGACACTTTCCAACCCTGGGCGTTCCCCTTCTTTATCAGGGTACTCTGCCGGAATGGTAGTTGAATAAGGGCAGCGACTGGTGCTGTAGGAGTGTATGCCTCGTGGCGGACATGGACCCCAGCTGATTTGGGCCATTTCAACATGGTCTCATACTCCTCTAGTGTGGGCACCAAGTCGAACTGCGGAAATTCGAAACACCGCAGATTGGAATTCCAGAAGTGGATTAGTGCCCTTAGGAACACCTGATCGACATAGACCTTTAAAAGGTCCAAAATCCGTCCATAGGATTTTTCAAAGTCAGTGCGGACCTCCGATGGCATTGCCGCGCTTAGCCGTTTTAATCTCTTAGTATGGAAACGGGGAATATCCACCTTCTTTGGATGTCTACTTGTCCCCTCCATTTCTAAAACCAAAATGCATGTTTGATGAAAAGGATGCTTATTTGAATGAATGTAAGTATTTATTTTCTTATTTATCATGTTTTTCTATATGATGTATGGTAATTGCGTGTATATTTTTTATTGAAGAATAAACTATCTATATGAATGCTTTATGAGTGCAATATTTTGGGACTAGGTCTTATTTTGGAAATGGATTTTTATTTTGATGTTGATTTGATTATTTTTATTTGTTTATTTTATAGCCTTTTATCTCTTTTGTCGGAACTGCGTGACTACTTAGCTTACAAAGAACCTGAAACCAGGCTAGCTAAAAGGCAGACTGTCCGAGATAAAATGCGGCTTTATGCGAAAGAATATTTTTAGCGTCCCTTATCTCTTCTGTCGGAACTGCGTGGCTACTTAGCTTACAAAGAACCTGAAACCAGGCTAGCTAAATGGCAGACTGTCCGAGATAAGGGTGTTTATTTGAAAATATTTTTTGGATTTTTTGTTTTGTTGTTTGTTTATGCCATGCAACAGACAAATGCAACAAACATATGCACACACAATTCGGTCATCCCCGAATAGGCGAGATTTCGTTTATATCACGAGGTAGGGTTTTCCTGCAGAAAAGTGCATTGGCAAGGGTTGGTTCTAACTATTCTCACCAGGCTAAGGCCCCCAAGGTGCCCCCATTATAGGGTCCCCACTCTCCAGCCGTCCGACCATGCTTAGCACTAAGGCCATAGTCAATCTTGTTGCCAAAAGAGGAAGGTTATCACCTTGAGTGGTGGTTTCCGATCACACTGGTGGGCTCAAGGCCCTCACTACAGCGAACCGTACCTGCCAACCACTCCCTATGGTTTTCTCACTTGCCCCCGGGTATAGAGGGAACTGTTGTGTGCAAGGGTTTGTGTACAATTTTTATTTCAAACAATTGCATAAGTATAAACAAATAACAGTTATTAAAGCCAAGCATTAAAACATGTTATAATACAAGTTTAAGGGCAAAAACATTGTTTTCTTGGTTTATTTATTTTTAAGTCGGCCCATCACTAAATGGGATCAACTCTCGAGGCTTCCCCAGTGGAGTCGCCATTTGTCGCCGCCGTCTCAAAAGAGAGACGCGGTCGGAGCGACGCGATGGTTTCGACCCTCTTGTTTTCGCGTTTTTTATGGGTGGTTACAACGCCTTTAGGTTGTCCGATAACCGGGCTAACCTAGGGGCGAGGTTTTCGAAAGGTCGTCCTTGGGTTGTCCGATAACCGGGCTAACCCAAGGACTAATTTTGAGGGGTTCTGTGGAGTCGCCACTGATGTTTTTACCGGAAACATCGAAAAAGGGGTTTAAAAGGCGTTGGTTTTCGAAAACCAACTTTGGTCATTAGAACCAGAGTTGGGTAAGGGATTTAGTTACATGTAAAGGAAGTATTAGTTCCTTTACTACGCCCCTTTCGGGTTCCTTATGATAGGCCAGCTATCTAAAAATATTTAAACCGGTGAAAATAACGTTTTTGCCCTTTTATTATGCAGAATTTAAATTTATGACTACATGGCCCTAATAGCTATTTGCACAATTTATGTAAAGCGGTAAATAGACAAAGAGGAAGAGAAAACCTTCGTAGCAAGCTTTTCTATTTTATTTCTTTTAAAGGAAAATGGGTGCTTTTTGGCAGCCCTTCACTCTACACGACACTGGAAACTCTTCTAGACGTCAAAAAAACGCTCAAGAAAGCACTCAGAACCTCCGGAAATGCGTCGGAGGGATTCTAGAGAGAAGTTTTAGAGAGAAGGGAGAGCTAAAAGCTGTGTGGTGTGTGGAAATGAGGGGGGGAGGACCCCTATTTATAGGTTTTCGCGCCTGGCAGTGGCGAGACCGCCGTTCTCGTCTGACAGGGTCGAGACCGCCGTCTCGTCCTGCGCAGGTGGCGAGACCGCCGTCTCGTCCTTCGCAGGTGGCGAGACCGCCGTCTGGGAAAGCGAGACCGCCGTCTCGCCACTTGCCTGAGGCGAGACGGCGGTCTCGATTTCGAGACGGCGGTCTTGTCCCAAAAAGGCGAGAAAACTTATTTTTGGTGCCGAAAATCCTTCCTATCCTAGTATGGGGCCTAATAGTATCTCCGAGTGGCTTGTTAGGCTTCGTCCATCTTCGAATAGGAAGTCTTTTACTCTTTATTTGGAGGTCGGGCAAGATTTGGGGTCTACACCGCCCATTAACAAGGATATCTCCAGCATAGCTGGCATTGGGGGCAAAATTAGAAGTAGAAGAATCTACTCTCCTGAAGAGCTACAAGACAATGCTCCCAAGAATAAAGGAAAAATAAAAAGACTGAAGAAAAACATAATCCAAAGAGGAAACTGAGCAGACTTTGGATTCACGACGCTAAGGCAGTTCTTTCAACAAGACAAACTCACTGTAGGCAATAAGCTGGTCACAAAGACGACATTCGGATCAGCAAGTCATCTGCCCTACTTTGAATGAAAGCGGCTAAAGAGGACCTTTGAAATACCTTCTGCCAATATGAAAAGACTTCCCCAACAATATGAAGGTGACCCACATGATGAGGAAATATGGATGTCACCCAAGGGCTCATTAGAAACTCTCAAGTAATAAGGGAGCCACCAGATTTTAAAGCTTTACCCTACAAAGGATCAAGCTGCACGGAGAAAAGGGAAGTCTCCCCTCCACACCTTGAATCAGATTTTCCCAAATAGAGGGGTTCTCCTTCTGATTCTTAGGGTTTGTAAATCTAATGACTATTAGAGATTACTCCTCGGGGCCAGCCCGACCCCCGAGCATTATAGGGCACACATTTCCCTATTAATTACAAAGAATGTCATTCTTACTATCTGCTTCTCTTCCTACTATTCATATTTAAACCTCATTAATAACCATGTTTAAACAAACATTTCAAAAATGCGTCAAAATGCGCCATCGTCAAAATAATCAAACCATTCATCACCACTGATTGACTAGAAGCACAAAATAAAGTTTTACCTCATCATAAGTAAAGTCGTGTTTCGCCAATGTTGCGCAAAAAGAAAACAAAAATCAAAGGAAACCCATTGAAGCCAAAGGCCAAAAAAGAAAAATACCCGGTAGGAAACCCACCAAGGGGGCTACGCAAAAAATAGGGTCAACCCGGTAGGACACCCGAACAAAAATAAAGGGTAGCCTAGGCAAAAGTTAGGGTTACAAAATAAGATCCGCTAGGATTCCCAAAAATACAAAAAAAGAACCTAGACAAAAGATAGGGCCAAAACACAATATCCTAAGCTGAAAACCCAAAGGGCAGACTAGGGAAGTCAATCAGTCATAGCAAGCGCCATAGAATAAGGCGTCACTCCATAAACAAAATGTTGTTTAAACTAGCCTAAACACTCTAACCAACCTTGGCTAGCCGTGCTTACAAAAACCATTTTTTTGTCAAAATAAAACAATTCTAAAACACAAGCCTTTGAATTAAATATCCTCTTCTTTCTCTTCTATTGACCCTTACCACTACGACATTCCAGTAAGTAGTAGGGAAATGTGGAAATAGTAATCAATAGGAGGATTGACATCCCCAAGGAAAGGGAGGGGCGCACTCACGTGGCAAGTTGCTATACAATCAACACAATCATTCTTTGGTCACGGTAAAGTCGAGACAACAAAATCGGTACAATCCATCCCGTCGATGAAAGCACATAACGTCAAAAGCTCATCAGAAGTAAAAGCACATTGGTTAATCCTTTTGAAAAATTAATTGAAATAGTATTATAGGATGCATATCGCAAACATTGCATGCATATGATAGGCTCCTATCTCTCAAAAAAGAAGAGAAAGAAAAAATGACAATAAAAAGAATAATGTCTGCTAAGAGATTCTTAGGCAAAAGTTAGGGTAGCCTGCTAGATCGAAAACCCGCAAAGGGCGGTCTAGGCAAAAGTTAGGGCATTCATAAAAAAAAACCCGCTAAGATATCCTAGGCAAAAATTAAGGCAGCCCGCTAGGCCGAAAACCCCAAAAAGGGCGGTCTAGGCAAAAGATAGGGCTAAACCAAAAAATGAATAAAAGAGAGGGGTCCTTCATCATAATCATAAAAAGTTCAGTAGGAGAATGCCAGTCACTTTTCCAGATGCATCAATAAAAAAAAATAGATTGCATTTAGGGCATCCACACACAAGTATTCGCACAAAACGACTTTGTCAATGCCAAAAATGAAAGAAATAAAAATTACTTCAAACAAATAACAAAAAACGAAAAGCATTCATGCATATAAGGAAAGAGACTAGCTCCATGTTTGTGATTGAAAACAAGATCACTGAGACTGAGTCTCCAAATAATGCCCTCAAGAAAACGGAGCAAGTTGTCAATCAAGCGACTCAGCAGAATAAGAGCTTCTGAAAATCAAGAGCTCAAGCTACCATCCTTCTACGCAGAAAAGAAGGCACAAGAAAGTAATAAGTCTCCAAACATTGCTCTCCCTCAAGAAAGAAGAGCGAGTTGTCAAAAGAAACTTCCAGAAGCCAAAGCTCCAATCATCACCCAATAAAAGAGGGCACAATCATCAGACATCATAAAAGAAAAGCCGACGGAAAGGCTTAGTCATCCCCAAGAGGATCCCTTCCTACTCCGAAGGCAAAACAAAAACACTCCTCACGGCTCAGCATTACCACTACATGAGTCATCAAGCATTCTCACCCAAAGTCTCCTCCACACTCCCCAATGGAGAATAAAGGCTTCAAGAGCCCATCATCATCAGCAGTCAAAAGAGTCCAAACCATCAAGGGCTCAACAAAAAGAAAGAAGAGAAAAGAAGAGAAAAGAAAACCCTTGCATCCCCAGCGGATATCCAAAAAGGCCATGACAGAGAGGGCCGAATAAAAATCCTCAAGTGGATCTCCAAAAAATTCTACAAAAAGGAATCACAAATTCCCATCCCCCAGTGGAATAAGAGCGTCACAAGTATTGCTTGCATCAACATCAATCAAGGAGCCAAGACTCCATTCCTAGAAAAGAAAAATCAGATCCCCAGGAAGTCAACTAATTCCCTGGTGGATCACTAAAGAAATAAAACGTCATCCCTAGTGGACCCCCCCCAAAAAGAAGGGAAAAAGTCAACGTAATAAAAAGAGACTAAAAAGTAAAAAGGCTTACGCATTATCCCCATAAAAAAGCCAGATTTCAAAATCACGATAAAAGAGATAAATCGCGAAAAAAAAGGCGAAATCAATCCTAACTTTTAGGCAATCAATAAAATCCCTAAGTGGGTCACCGTAGAAAAGGAAAAATCAACGAAAAAGAAAGAATCGGAAATCCCAATGAAACAAGAGGATCGGCGAAGCCATCTCATACCAACAACATCCAACAAGGAGTCAAAACTCCATTCCCTCAAAGGGGAAATCAAAATTAGATCCCCGGGAAGGCAACCAATTCCCTGGTGGATCAATAAAAAAGAAAGATCATCCCAATGAGCCTACTGCAAAGGCAAAACTTCATATTCAGAATGTCATTTGCCTATGCATAGGCAAGACCTGGCAAGCATGCAAGAGCCAGTATCCTCATATCAGCCTAGTCAGAGGCAAAACAAATGAAATCAAAAGTCTTCACTTCCGATGAAGCGTCTGCCTACTCAGAGGCATTACCAGAAACTGAAGAGGATTCCTGCCTACCTAAGAGGCACTCATCAAAAATCCCCGACAACCAGCAAAGTCGGATGACCACTATCAAAAGGATCAAAACAAAGAATCCCTAGCAAACCAACAGAGCTGGATGAACACCCACAAAAACCCCGGCACAGACCGGACGATAACATCTCCAAAGAAGACCAACAAAAAGTACATCTCAACAGGCGCATGAGCCACCCGAGCAGTAAGCCGCCACTACCACCAGTCCTACATAGTGGACTGTACCAGCCTGATAGGGGGTTCATACCTATCAACCTGCGCACGCGGTGCGCCTGATCGGTGCATGAGCGATTGAGCAGTAAGCCACCACTACCACCAGTCCTACGCAGTGGACTGTACCAGCCTGATAGGGGGTTCATACCTATCAACCTGCGCACGCGGTGCGCCTGATCGGCGCATGAGCCACCCGAGCAATAAGCTGCCACTACCACCAGTCCTACGCAGTGGACTGTACCAGCCTGATAGGGGGTTCATACCTATCAACCTGCGCACACGGTGCGCCTGATCAGCGCATGAGCGATTGAGCAGTAAGCCGCCACTACCACCAGTCCTACGCAGTGGACTGTACCAGCCTGATAGGGGGTTCATACCTATCAACCTGCGCACGCGGTGCGCCTGATCGGCGCATGAGCCACCCGAGCAGTAAGCCGCCATTACCACCAGTCCTACGCAGTGGACTATACCAGCCTGATAGGGGGTTCATACCTATCAACCTGCGCACGCGGTGCGCCTGATTGGCGCATGAGTCACCCGAGCAGTAAGCCGCCACCACCACCAGTCCTACGCAGTGGACTACCAGCCTGATAGGGGTTTCATACCTATCAACCTGCGCACGCGGTGCGCCTGATCTGCGCTCGAGCCGGATCAGTAAGTCGCAACTACCACCCTGATGGGGCGTTCATACCCATCCAGTCCCACACAACGGACTGCAACTACCAGCCTGATGGCGGGTTCATACCCATCTAGTCCCACACAACGGACTGCAACTACCTGCCTGATGGGGTGTTCATACCCATCCAGTCCCACACAACAGACTGCAACTACCAGCCTGATGGGGGGTTCATACCCATCCAGTCCCACACAACAGACTGTAACTACCAGCCTGATGGGGGGTTTATATCCATCAACCGAAGGATCGGCTACCGTCAGAAGGAGTATCCTGAGGTTCTACCACATGTTAACCAAAGGGATCGGCTACGTCAGAAGTAGTATCCTAGAGGTGCACAACACAACATTTTCCCCAGAAGATCAACCGCCGCAAGACGGGACATCCGAAGGGTAGCCGGGCAAGAGCGTCAACTCCTTTACCTTCCTGTCAATCTGTCTGGCACAAACAGGCCAACAGCCGACTAGTCAGGTAAAGGGGGGGCAACTGTAGACCCCAAATCTTGCCGACCTCCAAATAAAGAGTAGAAGACCTCCTATTCGAAGATGGATGAAGCCTAACAAGCCACTAGGAGAGACTATTAGGCCCCATACTAGGATAGGAGGGATTTTTGGCACGAAAATAAGGTTTCTCGCCTTTTTGGGAGGAGACTGCCGTCTCGCCTCATGCAAGTGGCGAGACTGCCGTCTCGTTTGGCGAGACGGCGGTCTCGCCACCTGTGAATGGCGAGACGGCGGTCTCGCATTCCCGGACGGCGGTCTCGCCACCTTGGCAAGACGAGACGGCAGTCCCGATTGTCGAGACGGCGGTCTCGACCCTGTCTGACAAGACGGCGGTCTCGACCCTGTCTGACAAGACGGCGGTCTCGACCTGTCAGGCACGAAAAACTATAAATAGGGGGCGTCATTCCCTCATTTCCACAGAGTTTCTCCTCCTTCTCTCTTGAAATCACCTAAGTTTCTCTCTCTAGAATCCCTCCGACGAATTTTTGGAGCTTCTGAGTGTTTCTGTGAGTGTTTTTAAGCGTTTTGAGAGGTTTTCCGATGCCGTGTAGAGTGAAGGGTTGCCGCAAAGCACCCTATTTACAAAAATTAAATAGAAAGCTTGCTTCGGTGGTCTCTACTCTCTTTCTCTACCTTTTACTGCTTTATTTAAATTATGCAATAGACATTAGGGCCATGTAGTCGTAATATTTAAATTCCGCAAAATAAAAGGGCAAAAGCATATTTTTCCGGTTTATTTATCAACAGAATAGTTGGCCTATCATAGGGAACCCGAAAGGGGCGTCGTAAAGGAACTAACACTTCCTTTACGCGTAACTAACTCCCTTACCCAACTCTGGTTCTAATGACCAAAGTTGGTTTTTTCGAAAACCAACGCCTTTTAAACTCCTTTTCCGATGTTTCCGGTAAAAACATCGGTGGCGACTCCAGAGAACCCTCAAAAACTAGCTCTTGGATTAGCCCGGTTATCGGACAATCCAAGAGCACCCTTTCGAAAACTTCGCCCCTAGGTTCAGCCCGGTTATCGGACAACCTAAAGGCGTTGTAACCACCAATAAAAACGCGAAAATCAAGAGAGTCGGAAACCATCGCGTCGCTCCGACCGCCCTCATTTTGATGGCGGCGACACTAAGAAACTCCGAAAATGCTTTGGAGGGATCCTAGAAGAATAATTTGACAGAAGTGTAGAAGGGAAAGTTGCTCTGTGCTGTGAAAAGTATGAGGTCGCTCCCCATTTTTTATAGAAAGTCGCGCCTGTTAGGTCGGGACTGCCGTCTCGCCAAACGGGACGACGGTCTCGCCTTCGGCAAGTGGCGAGACAGTAGTCTTGCCAAATGAGACGACGGTCTCGCTATTGGCAAGTGGCGAGACGGCGGTCTCGCCAAATAAACGGCAGTCTCGCCATTGGCAAGTGGCGAGACGGTGGTCTCGCCAAACGAGACGGCGGTCTCGACCCTTTAGGTGGAATTTCTTATTGTTCCCGTACAAAAATGCTTCCTACTCTAATATGGGGCCTATTGATCTATCCTAGGGACCTTTTAGGACTTTCCTATCTTTGAATCGGAAGTCTTCTACTCTTTATCTTGAGGTCGGGCAAGATTTTGGGTCTATAGCTGCCCCCCCTTCACCTGACTAGCCGACCGTTGGCCCGTTATGCCAAGATGATTGGCTGGAGGGTGAAGGAGTTAACCCTCTTGCCCGACTATTCTGTGGATGCTCCCTCTTGTAGTAGTCGACCCTCCAGACGAAAAATATGTGTGTGCCCCTCCGGGATGCTCCTTCTTGCGGTAGCCAACCCCTTTGGTTGACATGTGGTAGAACCTCAGGATGCTCCTTCTTGCGGTAGTTGACCCCTCAGTTGATGAGTATGAACCCCCATCCGGTTGCTTGTAGCTTCGGGATGCTCCTTCTTGCGGTAGCCGACCCCTCAGCTAACAAGTGGTAGAACCTCAGGATGCTCCTTCTTGCGGTAGCCAACCCCTCGGTTGATGAGTATGAACCGCTCATCTGGTTGGTAGAGTTTGCAGTCCACCATTGTAGGACTAGATGAGTATGAACCCCTCATCTGGCTGGTAGAGTTTGCAGTCCACCATTGTAGGACTAGATGAGTATAAACCCCTCATCTGGCTAGTGCAGTCCACTTTGTAGGACTGGTTGTGACTTATTCTCTGTCTCATGCGCAAGTGATTTTGCCTGAGTGCAGGTCTTTATCTTCGGGACCTTCCTTGTCTCGAAGTGGTGGTGGTGGCTTACTGCTCTAGCTCATGCGCCAGCTCCATGGGAAGTGATCTTTTCTTTGGAATGTTTTTTATTTTTCTAGTAAAGTCTTCCGGTGTGCTGGGATTCTTTGATTTTTGGCTTTTCCTGAGAGCCATCCATCTTGTTGATTGCCGAGGATTCTTTGTTTTGATCTTTTGGTAGTGGTCATCCGACTTTGCTGGTTGTCGGGGATTTCTGGTGTTTTTGGGTAACGCCTCTAAACAAGTGGGTGTCTTGCTTGTTTTCCTTTTCCTCTTTGTTGGGAGAATGGTGGTTAATGTTTTGGAATTAATCTCGCCTTTTTCCACGGTTTATCTTTTTTTCTCGCGATTTGGATTTTGGCTTTTTCAGGATAGCGCGTAAGTCTTCTTACTTTTTAGTCTCTTTTTATTACATTGACTTTTTTTGGAAGAGAATAAAGACAAACAATTTACCAAAAGATTTTATTTATATATATTGTAAAATTTGTACAATGATTATACTAATACAATTATGTCCTTAAGGCGGCGAACTCGACTACGAGGCCGAAGACGACTCAGGAGGAGTGAACTGCCGGAGCATATGCCTCTGAAATTCCTCCTGGCTCCGGATCATGTCGGGCTGACGTTGGGTGATCGCGTCCAAGCTCTGGATGACTCCCTCCTGTCTCTGGTTGATGGTCTCCAGCCGTGTAGCCCCTGATGTGTTCCAGCCTGGCCTGGTGCTGTGGCATGAGCTGGGTAGGATCTGGAGGAGCCTAGGGTGCAGATGCGCTCGGGCCGGGGCCCCGACCTCTCTTTCGGGGCCTAAAGGATTCTCTTTATTGACAAGTATAACGAAGATCACCATATACCTTAGTACATTTGTCCCTTCCCTATGGATGGTTACAAATGTGCTTGGGGTCTCTTTCGTCTTTGTCTTAGAGATATCTAATGCCCCCTAGCATGAACGTGTTTTATGCATGAGAGATTTTCATTAGAATGATGTTTATGCGTACTTTCCTTTTATTTTCTCTCTTGGTTTTTCATTCATGACATGATGCGACATGAATGATTTGACTTTGTAACAAGATCCCATTCTTATTTTATTGGGTTTTATATGACTTGGTTTTTATATATTTTATAGTCTTTTATCTCTTCTGTCGGACTGCGTGACTACTTAGCTTACAAAGAACCTGAAACCAGACTAGCTAAAAGGCAGACTGTCCGAGATAAAATGGTTTATTGCGAAAATATTTTTTGTGGTTTTTCAATTTTTTTATCTGTTGTTTGGTTATGCTATGCAATCAAATGCAACAAACAAATGCACACACAATTCACTCATCTGCAAACTAGTAGGATGATGTTTCAATTACGAGGTAGGGTTTTCTTGTAGAAGGGTGCATATTCAGGGTAGTTCTAATTTTCCTCACCAAGGCCAGGCCCCCAAGGTGCCTCCATTATAGGATCCCCACTCTCCAGCCTTCCGACCATGCATGGCACTAAGGTCGTAGTTAGTCTTTGTGCCAAAAGAGGAAGGTTATCACCTTGAGTGGTGGTTTCTGATCATACCGGTGGGCTCATGGCCTCACTACGACAAATTGTACCTGTCACCCACTCCCTATGGATTTCCCACTTGCCCCCGGGTATAGGGGGAACTATTGTGTGCAAAGGTTTGTATACAGTTTGTATTTCAGACAATTGCGTAAAATAAACAAACAACAATTATTGAAGCCAAACAAATAAAACATGTTATAAAATAAAGTAGGGTAAAAGCGAAATTTTTAAGTTCGTTTATTAAACTGGCCGATCACTAAATTGAATCAACTCTCTAGGCTTCCCTAGTGGAGTCGCCATTTGTCGCCACCGTCAAAAGAGGCGGTCGGAGCGACGCGATGATTTCCGACTTTGACTCGCGTTTTTAAAGTGATGTTATAACGTCTTTAGGTTGTCCGATAACCGGGCTGGACCTAAAGGTGAGGTTTTCGAAAATGGGTTCTGGAGTCGCCACCAATGTTTTATCCGGAAACATTGGAAAATGAGAAAAAAGAAGGCGTTGGTTTTGAAAAAACAACTTTGGCCATTATAACCAGAGTTGGGTAAGGGAGTTAGTTACGTGTAGGGAAAGTATTAGCTTCCCTACGACGCCCCTTTCGGGTTCCCTATGATGGGCCATTTATTTCATAAATGAACCTTTAAAATGACGTTTTACCCTTTATTTATTTGCGTAATTTAAGGTATCGACTACATGGCCCTAACAACTAATGCACGAATAAATGTAAATAAAAAGCGGTAAAAGAGAGGGAGAAAGTGTGGAAACCTTCGAAGCACGCTTTCGTAATTAAAATTCTTGAAGTAGGATGCTTTTTGGCAATCCTTCACTCTACAACGTTGGTCGCTCTTCCTCGCAACGCTACAGAATACCCTCTAAGAATGCTAAGAAACTCCGGAAATGCTTCGGAGGGATCCTAGGAGAAGAATTTTGAAGAATTACAGAAGGGAAAGTTGAAGAATTGTGTGAATAGTAGGGGAACGTGCCCTCCTCTTATAGGGATTCGCGCCTATCAGGTCGAGACGGTCGTCTCGCCTGGCAAGGTCGAGACGGCCGTCTCGCCCTTGATAAATGGCGAGAAGGCTGTCTCGCCAAACTAGACGGCGATCTCGCCTTGGCGAGTGGCGAGACGCGGTCTCGACCTTCCAAGTGGAATTCCTTATTTTTTTTGTACAAAAAACCTTCCTATTCTAATATGAAGCCTATTTGTCTATCCTAGGGACCTTTTAGGCCTTGCCCATCTTCGAATTGGAGGTCTTCTGCTCTTTATTTTGAGGTCGGGCAAGATTTGGGGTCTACAGGCACTTTTTGTCAAACCCCACGCTCTACAACACAGCTCACTCTTCTCTCAAAGCACTTTAGAATGCTTTATAAGAACTCTAAGACTCTGGAAATGCTTCAGAGGGGTCCTAGGAGAGTATTTTGAGAAGTATGCAGTTGGAGAAGTTGTAGAAGGTGTTGAAAATGAGGAGAATGCCCCCTCTTTTATAGAAATTTGCACCTATCAGGTCAGGACTGCCATCTCGCCTGACAAGGTCGGGACCGCCGTCTCGCCTTTGACAAGTGGCGAGACAGCGGTCTCGCCTTTGGCAAGTTGCGAGACGGCGGTCTCGCCCTTAGCCAACGGCGAGACGGCGGTCTCGCCAACCAAGACGACGGTCTCAACCCTTTGGGTAGAATTTTTTATTTTTTGTGTACAAAAAGCCTTCCTATTCTAGTATGGAGCCCATTGATCAATCCTAGGGACCTTTAAGGCCTTGCCCATCTTCGAACGGAAGTCTTTTGCTCTTTATTTTGAGACCGGGCAAGATTTGGATTATGAAATGCTTCTAGTACTTTTCAAAGATGTATGTTTAGTATTTTTTTTTCTAATTTATTGGAGCAATGTATTGAAGTGTTTATGAATGATTTTTCTATTTATGGAAATTCTTTTGATGATTGCCTTGTTAATTTAAATAAAGTATTAAATAAACGTGTTGAAAATAATTTAGTTTGAATTATGAAAAATGTCATTTGATGGTAGAACAAGGTATTGTATTAGGTCATGTTATATCTAGAAATAGAATTCAAGTTGATCATGCTAAATTAAATGTTATTTCTAACTTATCTTATCAATCTTCCATTAAGGAGGTGAGATCTTTTCTTGAACATGCAGGTTTTTATAGAAGATTTGTTAAAGATTTTAGTAAAATTATTCTTCCTTTAACTTCATTATTGCATAAAGATGTCTTATTTAATTTTGATGACAAGTGTAAAAGTTCATTTGATTATTTGAAAAAACATTAACCACTACACCTATAATTAAACCTCCTAATTGGGATCTTCCTTTTGAAATTATATGTGATGTATATAATTATTCTTTAGGATCAGTTTTAGAAAAAGAATTGATAAAGCTCCTTATATGATTTATTATGCTTCAAAAACATTAGATTTTGCTCAAATAAATTATATTACTACTGAAAAAGAACTTTTAGCTATTGTATTTGTTTTTGATAAATTTATATCTTATTTGTTAGGTTCTAAGGTTATTATTTATATTGATTATGCTGCACTTAAATATTTATTGAAAAAGAATGATTCTAAGCCTAGATTAATTAGATGTATGTTTTTATAACTTTTGATCAAGTTTAATTATAACTTAATTAGATAGAAATAATAGTCATGTGAGTTTTTAGCCTAATTACTCTTGATTAACTGTTCACTTTGAATTTAAGATTCTAAAACTTGACTTATTTCTCTTTACTTTGAACTTGATCATATGCAATTATTGAGATGATTGAGGTAATTTCATTGATTAATTAACTTAGAGTCAAATAAAGTCTACCTTATAATTATTAACCTTTGTTACCCGCTTTAAGCCTTATATTTCAATTTCTTTGCTTAATTAAGCCACATTACAAGCCAATGAAAGTGAAAATCCATATTTACCTCCTGAACTTTGAATTTTTGAGAAGTTTTGGAATTGTATTGGGAATGATTATAAATAATTATAAGGATGCAATATAAATTGTGCAAAGTGTATGTTAATTTGTTACTAAGTCGTTCATGAATTCTAAATTATTAGAAAAATAAAAAATAAAGTTCATTCCAAATAAAAATAAATATGCGAGAAAAGAAAAGAAAGAAGAAAAAGAAAAGAGAAAAAGGAAGTGAGAAATATTCAAAAATATAGTATTCTTGTGATTTATTTAAAAGTTCATTCCCCGATTCTTCTCTTTAATTTTTATAGTTCATAATTAGTCCTATTTTCCATTTGTTTATATCATACATTAACCTTAACCTCATTACAACCTTTCAAAAGACTTTTTAATATTTAATTTGCATATGTTTCTTTTTTATTTAATTAGAACTTTGTCAAGCCTATGGTTAATCTTATTATTTGGGATGTGAATTGAGAGAAACTTACCCTAAACACTATGAGTAATTGAGTGAAATTAAATTTATCCATGTGAGGATTTCTAATCTTAATTATTTTATGATAACTACTTGATCACTTGTTATAAATTTGGAATAGTTAGATAAGTAATTGTATTTTGACATTATGATTATGAAGTCTTTATAATTGAATTATTAATTTCAACTTGATTTATTCATAAAATGTATTTCATCTTAATTTTTCTTTATTTAATTATTTTGTTTGGAAATGCAAAAAGTTTAAGTGTGGAGTTATTTGATGAACATATTTTATCAATGATTTTCTTAATATAATTTATATATATTTATTATATTTTCTTAATTAATTATTAATAATTAATATAGTTTTGTAAAAAGGAAATAAAAATATCTTAATATAAATTATTGCTTAAATTGTACATTTTTAATAACTAAAGAAATTATAAAAGTCGAAACCATGTAAATCTACTGAGCGCTTCTGAATCCGTTTCAGCAGAATCAACTTCGAGGCAACTGCTGGGTGGATTTGAAATCGCTGAGCAAAATTAAACCCAAGAACTCTTATCTGAAACTCAGCAATTTGTTAAGCTCATTTGAATCCGTTGAGCAAAATTCTTCTAGAGAGCTCATATAACTAATTTAATTGCAAATCCACTGAGCGGATGAGTCAAGTATCAGTTTTTATATAATGTTATATTAAGTTCTATTTGTATTTATGGATCTTAAACGTTTTGTATACCTTTGTTGTTGTATAAATAGATCTTCGAAAGTTTAGAAACATAAGTTAAGTTTGAATCATAATTCATTCATAAGATTCTCTTTAGTTCATTTCTTAGTTTTCAGTAGAGATGCTTAGCTTCCAAGTTTGTTCATGAAGTTTCTTGTATGAATAATAGAATGAAGTTTATCAATTCAAGTTCTCCTTGATCATATTTGTTTCATTTTCTTTTAATTATTTGTGTTTTACTTTATGTTTCATCTTCTTCTTCATTTTCCATTAATTCTTTTACTGTTTTTGCCATTTTTCAATTGATCATAATGTTCTAATTCACTTTTATTGTTGATTTAATGATTAAAACTTGTTTTCTATGGTTTAGATTTGACACTTAATGATTCTAACCGAATATAATCCATTACAAACACTATGAATGTGGTTATTTAATTGAATGTCTCTTTTACATCACAATTCAACTTCTACATTTAAGTGATTGCTTGAATTAGGAATTGGGTTGTGAATTTAAATTTCAATTGGATTGTAATTTATTGGAACAGTTGTAGATTGATTGTTGTGATTCAAGACAATTTTATAGAAATTAATGATAATTATAAAAACATGTTTATAATTGGAGAATTAACACAATTTTTTCAGTAGTTTTACTTTGATTATGTTTTACTTCTAAACTTAGTTTACAATGTTCTTTAGCATTTAAAGCTTACTTTAAAATGCTTTCAATTACTACTTTCCTTTAATGTTTTTTTTTAATTACTTTCATAAAATAGATTTACTATTTTCAATTTCTAAACACTACTACAAATAAAGCTTTTAACGTCGGTTCTAGAAGGCTTTCAATGTCGGTTGTTGAACCGACGTTGTATCAGCGACATTGAAAGTCGTAAACCAACGTTGAAAGTATGATTTTTTAAATTAATAATTTTTATTTATTTACAACCCATTTACCCCCTTTTATTTATCTAGAAGCGACGTTGAAAGTCGTAAACCAACGTTGAAAGTATGATTTTTTAAATTAATAATTTTTATTTATTTACAACCCCCTTTACCCCCTTTTATTTATCTAGAAGTCTCCCCTCTCTTTATATTATATTTTTTAGAAGTTTATTAATTTATTAAGAGAATTGTCATTAGCAGGATTCGAACTCGAGTACCTTAGAATTGGAGGCCGATACTCCAACCACTAAAATACTAAAATTTTTTTATAATAACTTACAAATAAATTATATTTATATACAAATAAATATATATCCGTGTAAATATATAAATACAAATATATTTATATATTTTGATATATTTATATAGTTATATATTTATATGTTGGATGTGAGGGCACACTCGAAAGTGAAAGTGTGTATCGAGTGGGTTTTCAAAATTTGATGCTAAATTTGTGAGCAAGTATCTTTATATGAGTTTGTAATTTAATGACAGAATATAATCTTTATAATTTTATTTATATAATGATATAAAATAAATTTGGGAAACGCGTCATTCGCTCTCAAGCGAAAAATACCAATTTTCGCTCAAGCGAGGCTTGAGTAAGTGAATTTCCGTGAGCTTTAACATATTTTCACTCAAGCGAGAGTCAATCCAACTTTCACCCTTAATCGAAAAATACCAATATAATTTATTTGTAAGTTATTATAAAAAAATTATAGTAGTCTAGTGGTTGAGATATTAACTTTCAACTCTAAAATACTCGGGTTCAAATGCTTGTCGATGACAATTCATTAACTTAAGTGAATTTTTGGTCGAAAAAAAAAATAAAAATACTTTCCAGAAAATATATACAAATAAATATATATTTACATGGATATATATTTATTTGTATATAAATATAATTTATTTGTAAGTTATTATCAGAAAATTATAATAGTTTAGTGGTTACAGGTATTAGTTTTCAATACTAAAATCTTGAGTTCGAATCTTGCCCGTGACAATTTTCAAATTTAAGTTAATTTTTGGGTGAAAAAAAAAAGACTTTCCACGTGGTTCATATGGGAACCGACGTGGAAAGTGTCAATAAGTGAAAAAAAAAGAGAAAAAAAAGACTTTCAACGTCGGTTCATATGGGAACCGACGTAGAAAGTACTTTCTACGTCGTCTCAACTATAACCAACGTTAAATGACGAGGTAGAAAGTATATTTTATAGTAGTGAAAATTATAAAAATTCCTTTATCTTCTAGCTTTTGATTTAGAAAATCAAAATTTAAAACAAACCAAACAATTATTCTTAGGATTGGACCCAGGTCAAGTTCTAGTATTTCATTACTTTAATTGCAAATTATTTGATAAAATATAGATACAATACTAACTTGATCATTTACCCATCTCATTAGCTATAGCATGAACTAATTTGGTCTTCCCACCTCCAGGTTGTCCATGCAATAAAGTGTTAACTAATTAACCTTAATCCTAAACGTATGAGAATATCGACATGAAATATAATCATCAGTCTTACCTCTTTCGAAACCTTTATCATCCATCCCAAATCCTTAAACGTCACTTTTCCTTTCATGTTTTCTGCAAATATGTTTGTGTAAAAGATCAACAAAGTCAAAGAACTCAAATTAGAATCTTTATTGCTTGTAAAAATCATAATAACAATATGTGAGATGTAATCTTCTTAGTTACAATGAATTTTTCGCAAAAGCATTTACAAGTAAAGTACGTATCAAAAATCAGTACAGTTTCAATTCTTCTGCCGCTGGGTGGAAACAAAGGATAGATCGTTTTTAAAAAAAAAAAAAAAAAAGAATATCAAAATAAGAAATTCAGTTTTGCACCACATTAAATTAAATACTTGCTCCCGTTATTTTCAATGTTGTTATTTCTTTTATAGAGAAAAATATCAATTAGATTTTTGAAAACACATACAATACTGTATCATAGAAAAAAATTTGAGCTAAATTCTTCCATTAAAGAACTTTAGGAGAAATTGATGGAACTTAGAGATAATTGATGAGATCAATAAATATATTAACTATTATCTTTCAAACATCCTATCAACTCAAATTTATGAAGTCCCTAACTAGAGCTAAAAGACAAATTGTACACCATATACTCATCTATTGATATATTGTATGTTGAAATTAAATTTGTACATTAACTAAAATATGTTATATAAAATAATAAAAAATAATTTGTCATATTAAAGGCAATACACTACTACACCAATGAAATTATATATTTCAAATGTCATGAAATTTTTTTATTTGCGATCGTTTGAGCTAAATTCTATTATTAGAAAAACTTTATCATATAACAAATAATAAATATTATCTTCCAAACATTCTAACAACTCAAATTTATTGTATAAAAAGATGAAACTTCACATTTAATGTACAAGTTGTATAAATAATAATAATAATAATAATAATAATAATAATAATAATAATAATAATAATTAAATAAATAGATAATATACTTCCAAAATCACACATCCTTATATTTATCTCGTACTTTCTCCTATCATAGTCTCACTTCAGTAATCATTCTCGACAACATTGTCACATTATTGTTGGGTCTTTCCAAGGGGCTAACAATAGAAGACATTAGGTCATGAATCTTTCTCATTTATAAATTATTCAACTTTCTCATTTCTACCTAATGTAAAACTTCAAACTCACTTGAATTTTCAACAATTACTTACCCTATCAATCAAAGTTTTAAAATCACCACCTACAAATCTTGGTGTAGTCATAACTATCTTATGACATCAATTAAATGGTTGTTGTTGTTACTTTATGTTGTTATTTATTTCATAGATGAAAATATCGGTCATATATTGAAAAATGTAAAGTTCTATAGTTTATCATTCTTGTTGACAAAGATAGATCAATGGACCTTTAATTGCAATAAATTGAACTAAATTCTTCAATTAAAAAATATATTAAATAAGAAACTGACATTTGAGATACAATTGATAAATATATTATATATTCTTTTTTAAACTTCTCATCAACTCAAATTTATCATAATAAATGAAATTTCGTAAGACAAATCTTATGCCATGACACATTTATTGATATTGTGTATTGAAATTAATTTTATACGATAATTTAGATAGGTTATCTAACAATTTTTCAACATGGCACATATAAGATGTATACAAAATATGGAATTAATTTTACAAAATAAATTAAATATCTCGTAATCTCAATTTCTTTAAAATAAATGGAGTTATAAAATAAATTTTATGGTATAGACTTTGTATTTTGATCTTATTTTTCTTCAAATGGAATTATAAAATAAATTTTATGCTATAGACTTTTTATATTGATATTATTTGTATACATTGAATCTAGATAAAAAAAAATTAAGAGAGACCGTACAAGATTACAATATAAAAATAGATATCTCAAATTAAATAGAACAATTCAAAACTGATATGAAAGAAAATTTGTAATTAGCAAGACTGGGGATTTAATGGAAACATGAATGAAATAGATGTTACTACCAGGAAATTGACCACTTACATGAATATATAAAATATTCACCTTGAACATATCATAATTTTAATTTGATGATAAGAATTATAAGCACAAAATGTATCCATATATACAAAATGGACTTTTCACAACACTTAATTCTCATCAAACCAAAAAATAATTGACTTAAAAAAAAAGTGGTATTTTTTGTAAATAAGGGACGCTACTCTTATATCGAGTGATTCCCTAACCGACATAAAAAGCGGTTTTTACATTGGTCCTTATGAAGTCCGACGTAAAAGTCGCATTTTAATCGCTCAAGGGTTTTTTTTCTCCTACGCATGAGGGTTTTCAAGTGACGATGGCGGCATTTACCAAATCAGCTCCTCTCAAGGTATATTTCAACCATAGTGAGTGAGATTTCTCTTCGATTGAATTCGAGTTCTAGAGCGTTTTTTTATATATTTGATGTTAGTGTTGTATGTCTTCTTTTTTATGTTGAAATTGAATCGATGATTGTTTTTTAGGATCTCAATCACATTATTGCATTAATGTCTCCATTGGATTGTATATTAAAATTGAATTGCTATAGATTATGATTATTCATTTATGTGTTTAAGTGAATTTATGGTTTATAAACTACATTTTTATGTTTTCACGGTTTAGTTGTTTGAATCCCACATTTTTTGTTATTTGTATATTAATTATATAATAGTAATGAGTAAGTAAGAAAGAAATGATATGGTATGATGTGAAGAGAAGATATTATAGTATATATAGGGTTTAGGGTTTTATGATGATGAAAAGAAAACAGAAAATACTTGAAGAAGGATAAGTTTTGACTCAGATGTCGGATTTGAAAACTTCTTTAAAAAAATCATTGATATTTTCATATATGAAAAATATAACAATATTTTCTATAATAAAATACAATAATAGTTGAGACTTCATGAATTACGATATCATTAACTAAAATATTGTGATATCATTGACTAAAATCTTGTTAAAGGAAGAACAGTCTTACTAGTGGCGAAGGAACTAATTTGATCTTTTACACGGACTATTAGGGATGGAAAAATGGATCAATCCATCCATTTTTTGCCTATCCTACTCTTAGGTCGTAAAAAATGAGACAAGATGAGTTGACCCGTTATACTCGAAGCGGATTATAGACTCCAACTTGTCCCGTCAAAGAGTGAACTAACGGGCCAACAAGTCAACTCGCCAATAATTTTTTTTTATATGTATTTTTTAAAATTTATATCTTTAATTATATGAATAATTTTCAAGTTTTTATTTATTCACTACAAGAAAATCATTAATTATCGACGGATATGTAGTCGTCGGAAAATGAGTGATTATCGACAAAAATTACCAACGATTTAAAGTATTTGTAGAATTTGGTCTTACTAATGGATATATCGGTCAGTAAATGAACAATTAATTAGCAAAGGATATATCCATTGGTAAATTAACAATTTTGATAAATTAACAATTAGTTTCCAATGGATATATCCGCTGATAAATTAACAATTTTTTTCCGATGGATATATTCATCGATAAATTAACAATTAGTTACCGACGTATATATCCGTCGATAAATATTTAAAATATATAAATATATTTGTATTTATATATTTTATATTTATATATTTACACAGATATACATTTATTTATATATAAATATAATTTATTTGTAAATTATTATCAAAAAACTATAGTAGCTTAGCGGTTGCGGTATTAGCCTCCAATTCTAAGATATCAATAACACAATTTTTGCCTGTCGATAATCACCGATGGATTTTATCCGTTGAAAAATCTAATTTTTCTTGTAGTGATTAGTTAATATTTTATTAGATAAATAGAAATATTATATTTATGTGTTAAAATAACTAATTATAATCAATAATTTAAATTTAATTAATTAATTTTTATAATTTAAATTATAATATATTTACATATTTAATATAATACAAAAAATATAATATTTTTAATCATATTTTTTTATTTTAATTTTAATATATACTTTTTTTTAAACAAGTTAATCTATCCAGTTCTATCCTTGACCTACTAAATTAGTGAGTTAATCGAGATCAAAATGGACTAGCAACTAAAATCACCATCTCACCCACCGTTTTCCTATCCCTGCATGTTATCCATGCAACACAGTGTTTGTTAGTGATGGCAGGCCGGATGAACTACACGCATAGTTTCACCTCTTCCAAAACTTTGTCCTTCCCGCTAAATAATGTCTACTAAACTAGTTATTCATGAAAAGTGAACAAAACATATCATTTACATAATAATTGGTTAGATTGAACTAGACTATAATTTTAAAGTTTGTTTTTTTTTTATTTAAATGTAATTGTTATTATTATTTCCTGAATTCATAGGAAACCTATAGCAATCTTAATTTTAGATTATGAACTGGTTTAAAGATTTTGACATATCGAACTAAATTAGACATAAAAGTAAAATATAAATCATATTTTTAATTTGTTTATGTTCGTTGTTAACTGTAGGTCAATTGCATTTCTATAAACGTAAGGTCTCGCTTGTGTTTGATAATACTATTTAAATTAATTTAAAATATTTATTATTGTAGTGTAATATATTAGGTAATCCAAATATGAATCTAAGTTCCATATTGAGTAAGAATCAGAATGTTGAGTAACATATAAAGAAGAAAAACTTATAATCCAATGCCTTAAGGTTTTCGATTGAAAATGATCTTAATCCCTTATGTAGGTTTGACTCATGTCTCATTGATATTGTTTCTTGTAGTGATAGTTTATGTGGTGATCGACAATTTAAGAGTGGTGTCTCCTTATTTCTTGATATTTTATTTTTGGTGCACATTAACATGTATCTATTACATGATGTTTTTGGAGCCTATTGTCATTCATAAGGGGGAAAAGAGATTTTTTGGGTTTTGCTTTCTCATGCTATAATTTTGGTATCTTCCCCAACAATTGGTATTAGAGCTCCTGTTAAGGGTTCTAGTTTGTGCTCTGAAAATGACAAATAATGATAATGTTGGAACAATGATTAAGTTGGATTCTTCCAATTACTCTATGGAAATCTCGAATGAAAGATTATTATTTTGCAAAGACCTATATGATTCTATTGAGGAGAAAGTTATTAAACGAGAAGATAATCTGAAGGAGATTGGAATAAGTTAAATAGGTTCTAGTTTGTGCTCTGAAAATGACAAATAATGATAATGTTGGAACAATGATTAAGTTGGATTCTTCCAATTACTCTATGGAAATCTCGAATGAAAGATTATTATTTTGCAAAGACCTATATGATTCTATTGAGGAGAAAGTTATTAAACCAGAAGATAATCTGAAGGAGATTGGAATAAGTTAAATAGGAAGACTATTGGTATGATTAGACAATGAATAGACCAATTTGTTTATCATCATGTGTCTAGTGGGACTTTGACTTACAACTTATGGAAGAAATTAAGTGATTGTTTGAGTTTAAAAATTGCTTGAATAAGACATTCCTGATTAGGACACTTGTAAATTTAAAATACAAGGATGGTTGCTCTATGGCAAAACACTTGAGCAACTTTCAAAATATGTTGAATAAATTAATCATCATGGAAATCGGGTTGGATAATGAGCTACCTGCAATGTTGTTGCTTGTCTGATTACCAGAAAGTTGGGAGATATTAGTGGTATCTTTGAGTAATTCTACTCCTAATGAAAAATTTACTTTTGACATGATCAATGATAGTCTTTTAAATGAAGAAACTAGGAGGAAAGGAAGTTGTAAAGTTAACTCATTTACTTGAAATGAAGCTTTGGTTATGGAATCAAAGGGGAAGAAATCAATATAGAAATTCTCATAGATTTTATGACCATAACAAGTTAAAAGGAAAGTCAAAAGAAAAGAAAAAAAATCACATGTTTACATTGCAACAAATTAGGACAATCAAATACTGCAAGCTCCTCAAGAGCGAAAGATCAAGAGATAGAAACAAGAGTAATAATAATAAAAGAGAAAATAAAGATAAAGACATTATTGCAATTGTATCTAATGGTGAAGTTTTTATTATTTATGATGATGAATATGTTAATCTCACTTGTCAAGAGTATGAATGGGTTGTTGATTCTATTGCCTCATTTCATGTTACACCTTATCATAAATATTTCACATCCTACACTGTTGGAAATTTCGGGCATGTGAAAATGGGAAATCAAGGGGTAAGCAAGGTTGTTGGCATTGGAGATATTTGGATAAAGACTAATACTAGATGTAAGTTGCATTTGAAGAATGCCAGACACATCCCTGATATACACCTCAGCTTGATCTCAATACAAGTACTTGATGAACATGGTTATCATAATAATTTTAGTGATGGAAAATAGAAGTGCACTAAAGGAACATTGGTGGTAGCAAAAGGAGAGAAACAGAATACTCTATATTGAGTTGAACATTCAAGGACTTGATGTTGCAAATAATGATCATGAAGAATGTTGATTTTGATGATGATCCAAGAGCTTAAAGACTTAGAGTATTGAAGATTAAAGATTGATGATTTCTGTATTAAGAACAACCTTTTCCATACAAAAGTTAAGTGTTGTGAGTGCCAGAGAACTGTTTGTTGCAAGGAAAGGGGGCTTTCTGAACCTGGTGTGGGCTAGAAGCGATAAGAATCACTAAGTGGAGTTCTTAGTGGATTGTGTGTTGTGCCGTCTCTGGGAAAAGCTGTTCTTCATCTCTTGGGGCTTTCTGAACCTGGTGTGGGCTAGAAGCGATAAGAATCACTAAGTGGAGTTCTTAGTGGATTGTGTGTTGTGCCGTCTCTGGGGAAAGCTGTTCATCATCTCTTGTGGATTTCAAGAGAGGTGTTATCTTTATCTTTATCTTGTCAATTGTAATCTGTTGTAACAACTTGTTCTTAGTGACAGCGTTAATCCTCTTTTGAGTGATTAGCAACTGGACGTAGGGTCTTTTGATCCGAACCAGTATAAACCTACTGTGTAATCTTCTTTACTCTTCTCTATTTACATTTACGCAGTTTTTAATCGGTAAAATTTTGGGAAAATTTTGAAAACCTAATTTTTATTAAGAAACCAATTCACCCCCCCTCTTGGTTTTTGTCCGACCACGCGAACATTCCGCTGCGCGATTCTAACAAGTGGTATCAGAGCTTGCTTTGATAGTCATTCAAATTTTCAAAAATGGCCGGACAAAATCAAACTTTTGCCGAAGGTGCGTCTATCAACAGACCCCCACTTTTTGCGGGTCAAAATTATCCTTTTTGGAAGGTACGTATGCAAATATTTTTAGAGTCTGTTGATAGAGGCGTTTGGGACGCTATTTTAAACGGTCCATTTGTTCCTAAAACTACTGAGAACGGTGTTGACGTTCTTAAACCTTTTTCTAGATGGACTGCAGATGAAAGTCGAAAAGCACAATTTGATGTTAGGGCTAGAAACATTATTTCATCTGCTCTAACCCTTGATGAGTTTTATAGAATTTCAGTTTGTAAAAGTGCACAGGAAATGTGGGAAATGCTAAGGGTGACCCACGAAGGAACTGACGACGTCAAAAGAGCATGTAAAAATTCTTTAATCCAAGAATACGAGATGTTCCGGATGCAACAAGGTGAAACGATATTTGACATACAAAAACGTTTCACTCATATCGTGAACCATCTCACCGGACTAGGTAAAATTTTTGACGTTGATGAATTAAATGTTAAAATTTTGAAATCTCTGGATAGGAAATGGCAACCTAAGGTGACGGCCATCTCGGAGTCACAAAATCTTGCCACAATGTCCATGGCGGCGTTATTTGGAAAGCTAAGGGAGCATGAGCTTGATCTTGGAAGGCTAAATGAGGAAGAGGGTCAATATCAAAAGAAGAACCTAGCTTTCAAGACCGAGATTTCAAAAGGCAAAAATAAGAAAGAAGAAGAAGAAGACTCCGAAAATGATGAAGAAGAGATGAGTCTTTTCATAAGAAAATTCACCAAGTTCATGAAAGCAAAAGGAAGACATCCTTTCAAAGGTAAGGGAAAGGTAAAAGAAAATTCTTCCGTTAATATAAAATGCTATGGTTGTGGTGAAGCAGGGCATATGAAGACCGAATGCCCAAACAAGAAAAATGATGAACATAAGGGCAAAAAGCAATTCAAGAAGAAAGCCTATATTGCTTGGGATGACGAGTGATTCAAATTCGGGATCAAGCGACTCGGAGATAGAAGCAAACATTTGCTTGATGGCAAATGACAACATATCATCTGATTTTGAGGTTAGTGATTCCGATTCATCCTCTAGTGATGAAAATGACCATGATGAATTGCAAAATGCTTATAATGAGTTATTTACTGCCTTTAAGAATATGAAAGACGAATTTAAAGTTGTAAAGAAGAACCTAAGAAGATCCGAAAAGGAAAATGAGTCATTAAAAATGAAAATTGCATGTTTAGAAGAAAAGGAGGTAGCCAATACGAAAATTGTATGCTTAGATGAAGATAAGGACTTAGCATGTGCAAATTGTAAAGAGCATGAATATCACATAGATATTCTTAACCATTTGCTTGACAAAGCCGAAAAAGAAATTGATGATCTTAAGAAGCATGAAATGGGAATTGCTCAAAATAATGTAAATCAAAGAGTTCCTTTGAAAAAGAGTAAAACTAAAAAGAAAAGAGTATGGGTAGAAAAAGGATCTAGAGCATGTTTGGTAAATAATGCATCTTATTCCATAGCTACATCAAAAGCATGTTTTTATTGTATGAAACAAGGTCATACCTCAAATAGATGTAAAATCAAACATTTTGGTGTTCCTAAAGGAAAATATATTTGGGTTCCTATAGTTAAATGAATTGTTTGTCTCTTTTATTTATTCAAAGAAAATGGATCATTTAGTATGTTTTAAACAGAATGCTTAGGTAAAATCATTTTATCTTTTCTACTGCATGAAGGTTCTTCACTTAAAGATTTTGCGAATTGCCTATAAAATCGTTTTAAACAACTAAAAACAAAGTATTTTTACAAAAGCTTTCTTAAACATGTTTTTAACTGATATAGTTTTGAAAGAACCGATTAAAATCACTTAGAATGTTCAAAGAAGTGTTTTTACAGCATTTTAATCGATACAACTTGTTTTTAATCGATTAAAACCATTTAGAACTCATTATGATCGATCAAAATACAAATATGACCGATCAGAATCAAATGTGATCGATCAGATTTTAATTATGAGCGATCAGAATTTTTTCAATCGATTAAAACACGTTTCAATCGATTAAAATCACTTAAAGGGTCAGGATGATCGATCAGAATCCAATTATGATCGATCAGAATCAAATGTGATCGATCAGATTTTAATTATAAGCGATCAGAATTGTTTCAATCGATTAAAACACGTTTCAATCGATTAAAATCACTTAAAGGGTCAGGATGATCGATCAGAATCCAATTATGACCGATCAGAATCAGTTATGATCGATCAGAATTTAGTTATGACCGATCAGAACTCTTTTAATCGATTAAATCTCCTTTCAATCGATTAAAACAACTTAGAAATTTTCTACACAGCGTTTTAATCGATTAAAACTTATTTTTTATCAGTTAAAATAACTTGAAAAGTTTTATGAGAAAGTTTTGCAGTATTTAAATAGATTGTTATGTCTCTAACCCCAAGGACCCAAAAGTTATGGGGACCTAAGTTTACTATGTTCTTGTTTTGTAGGAAACTTCCAAATCAAAGAAGTCTATGTGGTATCTTGATAGTGGATGCTCAAAACATATGACTGGAGATAAATCGAAATTTGTGAGTTTCAAAGCCAAAGAACAAGGATATGTGACTTATGGGGATAACAACAAAGGAAAGATTCTCGGAATTGGAAACATAGGTGGTGCAAACACATTGGAGATTAAGGATGTGCTTCTTGTTGATGGACTAAAGCATAACCTTCTTAGCATAAGCCAATTGTGTGACAAAGGATTCAAGATAAAACAGGTTATTACAAGGGCTTTAAAAAGATAATTTTGATCATCATCAAAAAGGGGGAGATTGTTGAACATTCAAGGACTTGATGTTGCAAATAATGATCATGAAGAATGTTGATTTTGATGATGATCCAAGAGCTTAAAGACTTAGAGTATTGAAGATTGAAGATTGATGATTTCTGTATTAAGAACAACCTTTTCCATACAAAAGTTAAATGTTGTGAGTGCCAGAGAACTGTTTGTTGCAAGGAAAGGGGGCTTTCTGAACCTGGTGTGGGCTAGAAGCGATAAGAATCACTAAGTGGAGTTCTTAGTGGATTGTGTGCTGTGCCGTCTCTGGGGAAAGCTGTTCTTCATCTCTTGGGGCTTTCTGAACCTGGTGTGGGCTAGAAGCGATAAGAATCACTAAGTGGAGTTCTTAGTGGATTGTGTGTTGTGCAGTCTCTGGGGAAAGCTGTTCATCATCTCTTGTGGATTTCAAGAGAGGTGTATTCTTTACTTTATCTCTTCCATTGTAATTTGTTTTGTAACAATTAGTTCTTAGTGACAGCGTTAATCCTCTTTTGAGTGATTAGCAACTGGACGTAGGGTCTTTTGATCCGAACCAGTATAAACCTACTGTGTAATCTTCTCTACTCTTCTCTATTTACTTGATGAACATGGTTATCATAATAATTTTAGTGATGGAAAATAGAAGTGCACTAAAGGAACAATGGTGGTAGAAAAAGGAGAGAAACAGAATACTCTATATTGGACATTAACAAAGTTGTCTGCACCTCAAGTGAGAGTGACGAAGATCTTGTTGATTTGATGAAGTCAAATGAAGTCAAAGGCTATTCTAGTAAAGTCAAAGGTTACTTGGTTAAAAGGGTAGAGTGATTAGTGAGTCTGTATCTATACATAGGTATAATCATTCATATCTCTCTGCTACATGAGGTTTCATCATTTAAAAGATTTTGAAAATGCTTCTAAAGATGATTAATCTGTTAAAAACCAAAGTAATCGGTTAAATGGTGTAGACCCCTAATTTTGCCCGGGCCTCTCAAAATAAAGGCTAGAGGAACGTCGCCCAAAAAAGGAGTGCATCCGGCTTCCCAAAACTGAGGAAACCTCCCGCAACAAACACAGAGATCACTCATTCACACGATAAAAGCCAAAAGAGACTTCCTACACAAAGACAAAGCTCGCCCGGCATCTTAATGAAGGCCAAGAAGACTTCCTATATGAAGATAAAGCTTCAACGGACACACATCAGCATCAATCTACGCCCGAAAACAGCAAGGAAAGCTTCCCGGGGTCCCAAAAGCGCGAACCGGCAGAACGAGGTTGAGACGGCCGTCCCAAAGTGGGACGGCCGTCCCAACCCTCCGAGTTCAAGTGGGACGCGCGTCCCAAAGTTGGGACGGCCGTCCCAACCCCGGCTTAAGTGGGACGGCCGTCCCGGCCTTCCTGGGGTCCCGCTCCGTGTAAAAATGCCATTTGGGACGGCCGTCCCAGTCCAGTACGGCCGTCCCACCCGGATGGCCGTCCCAAAGTGCGCCAGCTGCGAAAAACTATAAATAGGAGGCTCATTTGTCACTTTTTTACACACTTCGGACACCCCAGTCACCACGGACACTCCAGAGAGCTCGAAACACTTTAGAGCACTCGTCTACTTCTCTCCCTCTCTCAAATGATCTTTCCGATTGCCTTAAATAGGTAACAATCGGTTAAGGAATTAGATTCCGGCATTTGATTCTTCTTTAAATTTTTAAGAGAGTCGTTCTTGTATTGGTGAGGAGAGTCTTGTGTAGAAAGAGGGGTTGCCAAAACGCATCCTCACGGTTCGAGATTCTCAATATAAAGCTTGCTACGTGAGGTTCTTTTCAATTCCCTTCTCTTTTATTGCTTTATTTATTGTTTTATTTTATTTATTGCGTCATATAGAATAAAATCATGTAGATAGTCATTTTAATATTCCTTCTATTGCTTTATTTAGTTTTATTTAAAATTATGTAAATAGCTATTTCAATATTATGCAATAAAATAGGGTAATCGCGTAATTTCTCAAAGTCTTTTCTTTAAATGAATTAATCTGTCATAGGGAACCCGAAAGGGGCGTTGTGGGGTGCTAATACCTTCCCCACACGTAACTAACTCCCTTACCCAACTCCGGTTATAATGGCCAAGTGCGGTTTTTCTTAAAATCAATATTTTTCCCTTTTCCAATGTTTATGGTTAAAACATTGGTGGCGACTCCATAAGAACCCTTTTTCGAAAACCTTTTAAAACAAATACGTGAGTCTAAACCATCTTTCCGCGACCGCTCGCATTAACGTCTCAAAGACGTTCCCTCCCGGACGTCGGAAAGGGACGGCGGCGACAGCATGGCGACTCCACTGGGGAAGCTAGAGAGTTGATCCCATTTAGTGACGGATAAATTCAAACTAAGTGAAGATTTGAAATTACGCCTTTACCCTTCCGTATGTTTTTATTGTATGGCTTTATATAATCTGCTGTATGATTATTTCCGCAATTGTTTGAAATATAAATTGCACACAAAAACCCTTGCACACAACAGTCCCTCTATACCCGGGGCAAGAGTGAATATCTATAGGGAGTGGGTGGCGAGATACGATCGGTTAGTTGGCACACGGGGCTACTACCGTTGTCGGAAAACCACCAACTCAAGGTGATAACTCTCTTCTTTTGGTCTAAGGATGTCGACACGGAGTTCCGTGCATGACCCGAGGATTGAAAGTTGAGAGGTCCCTATAATGGGGGCACCTTGGGGACCTTTGGCCTGGTGAGAACAGTTAGAACCACCTAAACCAAACACGTTTCGCAGGAAAATCCTACCTCGTGATTAAATAAGCGTGGCTCGCTCGCGGATGTATGAATTGTGTGTGCATACGTTTGCTGCATTTGTATTGATGCATTAGCATAGGGTAATCATACAACAAACAAAAAAGTGAAAAACCCTAAAAATCATAAAAAAATATAAAAACAAATTAAAGCCATAAACATACCTTTTATAATAAAAAAAATTCTTGGCAAAGTCGTATCATTCATCATTCAATAAGTGGTAAAACCAAGAGAGAAAACCAATGCATTAAGAAAAGTATGCACAAACATCATCATAATAAAATCTCTCATACATAAACACATTCATCCTAGGGCATATTTATTCCACGCTAATCATTTAAAATAAAAAGTTATAATAAGAATCATTAAAATCATTTAGAAGGTGGCTGGTCTTCCGCCCGTCCTCACTCGTGCTCAAAAGGCTAGAAAGATGGAACAACTAGAAGAACAAAACCGAAAGCTCACCGCTGAGCTTATTACGCCGAAAGAGCAAATGACTCAAATGTTAGAAATGATGCATCAACGGAATCTCCATCAAGAGGGTCCTCGGAATGGACAAGCCTCTCACCACGAAGAAGAAGAGGAACCTCGTAATGAGCATGATCAATCTGGTACAAGAGCAAGTACATATTCATGCTCCTGAAGTATCAAAACAACAAATCACTCGCTCTTGAAGAAAGGCTGAGAGCCATGGAAGGTCATAACTTTGATATAAAAGAGGCAATGATATGTGTCTCGTCAAAAATATCCAATTCCCTAACAAGTTCAAAACTCCGGAGTTCCCAAAATACATGGGAACGACTCGCCCAAGAAGCCATCTTACAATGTACTCGCCGTAAGATGGTTGCACATGCTGATAATGAAAAACTCCTGATCCATTGCTTTCAGGAAAGCCTGGTCGAATCGACTTTAAATTGGTATATGCAACTAGAAGGGGGCAAATCCAAACCTGGAGACATTTGGCAGATGCATTTCTTCGTCGTTATAAATACAATATTGATCTGACCCCTGAAAGAGCAGATCTACAATTATTAAGCAAGAAAAACGACGAATCCTTCAAAGCATATGCCCAAAGATGGAGAGAATTGGCAGCACAAGTGGAACCTCCTCTATCCGACAAGGAAACTACATCCATGTTCATCAATTCTCTGACTGGTCCTTATTACGACAAGATGATAGGAAATACATCAACTCTCTTTGCAGATATAGTCATCATAGGAGAAAGAGTGGAGCAAGGTTTGAAGAGTGGAAGAATTGTACAACAAACTTCCTCCAATTCCTCTACTCAAACTTTTAAAAAGAATTTTGGAAAGAAAAAGGAAGGGGACGTGAATGCAATTAATATTGCCATTCCTTCTGCCTCCTCGCAACAAACCAAGCCACGCAGACAAGAGAGGAAATTCACTTCCATACCTACCTCCTACGGAAGCCTCGTTGATAAAATTGTTGGATGCTAAACTCCTTGTGCGAATTCCTCCCAAGAAGATGGAGCCACCCTATCCGAATGGTATAAGCCAAATGAAAAATGCAATTATCATTCGGACGCTCCAGGACATTCGGTAGATAACCGCATAGCTTTGAAGCATAAGGTCCAAGATTTAATAGATGCGGGATGGATTACCTTTGACGCATCTACTCCAAAGGTGGACGACCAGCCCTTATCAAAGCCCGAATAAAAGACGGGATAAGGAAGACCAGCAGATTAGGGCTCATCATTTTTACCATCTTTTGCAATAAAAAAAATATAAAAAAAATATATCAAAAAACTTCCGATGTATTTCCCGTGATCTCTGCCCATGATCACGAGATTTTTGGTTAATAAGGGCTTTGTAAATATTTTCTTCTATCAATACAATAAGGCATTTTTTTTATATCCATATTCTCTTTCATTCTTTTCTCTCTCATACATCTCATAAAGAAATCTAAAACAAAGCATAACCCATACAAGTCATGTCTCGTGATTGAAAACTCCTTGGAAGATCCGAAAGTCGAAGACGAATGGATTGAGTCGGACAGTGAGGAGGGGACCATTTCCCGGACATGCAAAGACCGCTAGAAAAAGAAGCGCAATCAATACAGACCCCATCAGGAGAAAACCGAGGTTATCAATTTGGGACAAGAAGATAATAAGAAAGAAGTAAATATTGGAACCCAAATTGACGATGATGTCGAGAAAAACTAATACAATTGCTAAGAGAATATATGGACGTGTTTGCGTGGTCCTACCATGATATGCCCGGAATCGATAAAAGTATAGTGGAGCATCGATTACCATTAAAAGAGGGATTTCGGCCGTTAAAACGTAAACTCGAAGAGTAAAACCATAATGGTCCTTAAAAATTAAAGAAGAAGTAGAAAAACAGTTGGATGCCAATTTCCCGATCGTTTCAAAATACCCCGAATGGTTGGCAAATATCGTGCCAGTCGTAAAGAAAAATGGAAAAATCAGAGTATGCGTAGATTATCGGGACCTAAACCGTGCAAGTCCAAAAGATGATTTTCCCTTACCACATATTGATATGCTCGTAGATCACACTGCTACAAATACTCTTTATTCTTTCATGGATGGATATGCAGGGTATAATCAAATCAAATTGGTCAGTCGAAGACAGAGAAAAAACTTCCTTCATTACACCATGGGGAACATTTTGTTATAGAGTAATGCCTTTTGGACTTAAGAATGCGGGGGCAACCTATCAAAGGGCTATGGTTACACTATTTCACGATATGATCCACAAAGAAATAGAAGTATACGTGGATGATATGATCGTCAAGTCCAAAAATGAAACAGATCACCTCCTACACTTAAAGAAACTATTCAATCGGCTTCGAAAATACCAGATTAAGCTTAATCCGGCTAAATGCACATTCGGAGTACGATCAGGAAAACTCCTTGGGTTTATCGTCGATAAAAAGGAATCGAGGTGGACCCCGATAAGACAAAGGCAATCATAGAAATGCCCCCACCAAAAACAAAAAGAAGTCGGAGGGTTCTTAGGCCGAATAAACTACATCGCACGGTTCATTGCGCAATTAACGGATAAATGTACGCCCATCTTCAAGTTATTGCGTAAAAACCAATCGACAGTCTGGAACTATGAATGCCAACAAGCCTTCGAAAAGATCAAAATATGCCTAACTAATCCTCCAAGATCGATACCACCTCGTGGAAGGGAGACCCCTAATTCTTTACCTATCAGCACTCGATGAATCCATGGGATGTGTACTTGGCCAACAAGATGATACCGGAAAGAAAGAACAAGCCATATATTACCTCAGTAAAAAATTTCTAAATTATGAGACCCGCTATACACCACTCGAAAAGACATGTTGTGCATTGGTATGGGCAACTCAACGCCTCCGACAATATATGGTCGAGCATACAACTTGGTTAATTTCCAAAATGGACCCAATCAAATACTTGTTTGAAAAACCCATCTTGACCGGGAGGATAGCTAGATGGCAAGTACTCCTCTCGGAATTTGATATTATTCATGTCACTCGAGAAAGCCATCAAAGGCGAGTCCTTTGGCGTACTACCCGGCACATGGGCCAACGAGACGAATATCAATCCCTCCAAGATGATTTTCCGGATGAGCATATAATGCATATCCAACATGAAGAGCTTAAAAATGACGAATGGATCATGTTTTTCGATGGAGCTTCAAATTTACTCGGGACATGGGATCGGAGCTGTTTTAATATCACCCGAAAAGAAGCATATCCCGATAACAGCTAGATTAACCTTTGACTCGTACAAATAATATGGCGGAATATGAAGCCTCGTGCTCTAGGTATTCAAGCGGCCTTGGATCACGGGGTAACCAAACTCAAAGTATTCTGTGACTCATCCCTTGTTATTTACCAGCTCAAGGGTGAATGGGAAACTAGAAACTCCAAATTAATCCCCTATCCGGAGCATATCCGTAAGATGACTTCACAGATGGAAAACATTAGCTTCGAGTATATCCCTCGGGAGGATACCCAGATTGCGGATGCACTGGCAACATTATCATCCATGTTCGCACTAGGGCAAGAACATGAAATGCCCATCATCCAAGTCAAAAGGCACAACAAACAAGCCTTTTGTATGATGGTGGATAATGAAAAAGATAAAGCCCATTGGTATCGTGACATAAAACGGTACTTGACAAAGGGTGAATACCCGGAGGGAATCGAGTGACAATGATAAAAGGACTATTCGGAAAAGGGCTATAGGATTTATGTTGATAGGAGAAACCCTCTATAAAAAGAATTGTGATTCTACTTTGTTAAGATGCGTCAATCCCGAAGAAGCCCGGATATTGATCAAAGAAATACACGAAGGAACCTTTGGGACTCATGCACCAGGGCATATCATGGCTAGGAAGATTCTCGAGAGCAGGATACTTTTGGTCCACAATGGAAAAAGATTGTTATCAGTATGCTAAAAAATGTCACAAGTGTCAAATACACGCAGATAATGTACATGTTCCACCGATACCTCTCAACGTTATGGCTATCCCTTGGCCGTTCGCTATGTGGGGTATAGATGTCATCGGACCTATTGAGCCTAAGGCGTCCAATGGTCACCGATTCATTTTGGTAGCCATTGATTATTTCACTAAATGGATAGAAGCGGCATCTTATGCACATGTGACTAGAAAAGCAAGTGGTCACCTTTATTAAGAAAAATATCATATGCCGATACGGCATTCCACATCGTCTTATTACCGATAACGGGACCAATCTGAATAACAAAATGATGGAAGAACTATGTTATGACTTCAAAATTCAACATCATAATTCTTCTCCTTATAGGCCTAAAATGAATGGCGCAGTGGAAGCGACCAATAAAAACATCAAGAAGATTGTTCAAAAGATGGTTAAAACCTATAAAGATTGGCATGAAAAGTTACCTTTTGCTCTTCATGGATATCGAACGTCCGTACGAACCTCAACGAGAGCCACTCCATTTTCCCTTGTATATGGAATGGAGGCCGTATTGCCAATAGAGGTCGAAATACCTTCCTTGCGAATTATTATGGAAGCGAAATTAACGAAGCCGAATGGATTCAAAGTCGATACGATCAGCTAAACCTTATCGATGAAAAACGGCTGGATGCCATATGCCGTGGACAAGCCTATCAAAAGAAAATAAAAAAGGCTTATGACAAAAAGGTCCGCCCTCATACTTATCAAGAAGGAGATTTAGTGATAAAGAAACTGCTCCCGACCCGTAAGGATAAAATTGGAAAATGGGCGGCAAATTATGAAGGACCCTTTGTAGTCAAACGAGCTTTCTCAGGAGGGGCACTTATCCTCACTAATATGGATGGAGAGGAGTTTCGACACCCAATCAATTCCGACGCGGTAAAGAAATATTATGCTTGAAGACATTGCTCATGACCCGTCAGGAATGAAAACCCGCAAAGGGCATCCCCGGGCAAAAGATAGGGTCCATATCCCTCGCTAGGATACGTCCTAGGCAAAAAGAAGAAAAAAAAAAAAAAAAAAAAAAAAAAAAAAAAAACTTTAGCCGAAAACCGAAAAGACGGCTAAAGTAGCGTTCTTCCAAAAGCGAGCAGCCCGCATAGTCTTCACTCCGAGCTCGGGCATCTCAACTGAAGCAATTAGGAGAACCAGGGGGCGTATATCATGGACATGACTGTTTAAGCCTATACAAGTATAGCCAACCTTGACTACCCATTCTTCTAAATACCTTTCGTAATCCTTCCGTAAAAGAAATAAACTTTTGCTCATTTATCAATAAAATTCCCTTTTATTTCCTTTCTCTTGACCAAATATTATGGAAATGCCTCTTTATTGATAAATCATAAATATGCGCAAAGACTTTTAATCAAAGATCAAACATGCATCTAAAAAAGGGAAGCATAACAAAAAAAGAAAATAATAAAGGCCTCGCTAGTACATTCTTAGGTAAAAACTAGGGTAGCCTCGCTAGATCGGAAACCCCGAAAGAACGATCTAGGCAAAAGATAAGGCAAAAGCCCCCTAAGATATTCTAGGCAAAAATTAAGGCAGCCCGCTAGATCGAAAACCCGTAAAAGGGCGGTCTAGGCAAAAGATAGGGCTAAAACCAAGAGATGGATAAAAAGAGGAGCCCATCCTCATGGTCATAAAGGAGGAGCCCATCAGCGTATTCGTAAGAAGCCAACGGGAGAAGGCCGGTTACTTTCTAAATGCATCAAAAATAAATAAACATTAGATTGCATTTAGGACATTCGCACACAAAGTAGTTGCATAATACGACTTTGTCAAAATCAAGAAAAATAATTTTTCAAATAAATAAAAATGCATATAAGGAGTCTAGCCTCCATACTTATAATTGAAAAACAGGAAACGCCAAAATCCAGTCTCCATATGAAAATAAAAACCGCGATGGAAAAAGGCGAAATCTAAACCACTTTAGCAAAATAAGGAGCTTCAAGAAACCGGCCCCAATCACCAACCTTCTACACCAACAAGAGGAGGTATCTCAATAGGAAAAAGCCAACGGAAAGGCTTAATTATCCCCGAGAGAATCCTTGCCTACTCCGGAGGCAAAACAAAAAATACTTCCCGACTCAACATCACCGCATGAGTCGTCAACCATTCCAAATAAGGAGCTTCAAAGAAAATAGCTCTAATCAACACCTTCCATCCAAGAAAGAAGGAAAACCATCAAAAAGAAAATGACCAACGGAAAGGCTTAATTATCCCCAAGCGGATCCTCGCCTACTCCAGAGGCAAAACAAAAAGATTACCTCACGACTCGAAGACATCGCCGCAAGAGTCCTTAAGCACACTCATACAAGAGTATCCGCTTCAAAGAAGAACAAGGACTACATAAGAGTCTATCAAAGAAAAAACAGAGTCAAAATCCCCCACATCACTGGGGGGCAACAAAAAGAAAGAAGAGAAGAGCCTTTCACCCTCTAACAAAGGCTACGACATGAAAGAGCCGAAAGAAATTTCCGTCCACGTGAAGCCAATAAAATTCCCTCGTGGATCGCCAAAAAGAAAAATTTTTCCCGCAAGCCTATCCGCAAAAGCAAATTACAAATCCACAGGGAGTTAAGCACCCAATATGAATATCCCCAGGAAGGTACAAAACCTTCACTCCCAAGAATGCCTATGCTTACTCGTAAACAAGCAAAGAGCCGATATCCCCAAGAAGCGGAAATCAACCTATAAGAGGTAATACAAGCACAAAGCTTTCAAAAACATCTACCTACTCGGAGGTATTATCAAGAACGAGATATCCTCAAGAAGAACATCAGCCTATCCGGAGGAAAGCCTTCGTCGCTATTGAAGCACTCGCCTAATCAAGAGGCACAAAAAAATCAACGAATCCCCGAGTAAATTCCCGCCTAATCAAGAGGCACAACAAATTCCCCAAATGGATCTCCGCCTAATCAAGAGGCACAATCAAGAAGAAAAACCAAAAACATCAAAAATCCTCAGTAAAACCGGATGACGACTAACAAGCAAAGTCAAAAACAAATATTCCCTACGGAATGGGCGCATGAACGAAAAAATAAGCCGCCAACACATCTCCAAAAACAGATAATCACAGGATTAACTACCAAAAAGTGCATTCTAAGAACCTTGCAGAACGGGTTCGGACCAGTGGGGGTAAGTACCCATCGGAATCTTGCGAACGGGATTCGACCGTGGGGGTAGGTACCCATCGAACCTTGCGTAACCGGGTTCGACCAGTGGGGGTAGGTACCCATCGAACCTTGCGAACGGGTTCGGACCGGTGGGGGTAAGTACCCATCGAATCTTGCAGAACTGGATTCGACCAGTGGGGGTAGGTACCCATCGTAACCTTGCGCAACGGGGTTCGGACCGGGTGGGGGTAAGTACCCATCGAATCTTGCGAACGGGATTCGGACCGGTGGGGGTAGGTACCCATCGAATCTTGCGAACGAGATTCGACCGGTGGGGTAGGTACCCATCGAACCTTGCGGAACGGGGTTCGGACTGGTGGGGGTAAGTACCCATCGAATCTTGCGAACGGGATTCGGACCAGGTGGGGGTAAGTACCCATCGAATCTTGCGTAACGGGATTCTGACTGGGTGGGGGTAGGTACCCATCGAATCTTGCGAACGAGATTCGGACCAGGTGGGGGTAGGTACCCATCGAACCTTGCGAATCGGGGTTCTGGACTGGGTGGGGGTAAGTACCCATCGAATCTTGCGTAACGAGATTCGGACCGGTGGGGGTAGGTACCCATCGTAATCTTGCGTAACGAGATTCGGACCAGGTGGGGGTAGGTACCCATCGAACCTTGCGAACGGGATTCTGACCAGTGGGGGTAAGTACCCATCGAATCTTGCAGAACCGGGATTCGACCGTGTGGGGGTAGGTACCCATCGTAATCTTGCGTAACGAGATTCGGACCAGGTGGGGGTAGGTACCCATCGTAACCTTGCGAATCGGGGTTCGGACCAGTGTGGGGGTAAGTACCCATCGAATCTTGCGGAACGGGATTCGGACCAGGTGGGGGTAGGTACCCATCGAATCTTGCGTAACGAGATTCGGACCGGTGGGGGTAGGTACCCATCGAACCTTGCGGAACGGGGTTCGGACTGGTGGGGGTAAGTACCCATCGAATCTTGCGTAACGGGATTCGGACCAGTGGGGGTAAGTACCCATCGAATCTTGCGTAACGGGATTCTGACTCGGTGGGGGTAGGTACCCATCGTAACCTTGCGAACGGGGTTCGGACCGGGTGGGGGTAAGTACCCATCGAATCTTGCGAACGGGATTCGACCGTGTGGGGGTAGGTACCCATCGAACCTTGCGAACGAGGTTCTGACCGGGTGGGGGTAGGTACCCATCGGAACCTTGCGAACTGGGTTCTGACCGGTGGGGGTAGGTACCCATCGAACCTTGCGAACGGGGTTCGGACCAGGTGGGGGTAAGTACCCATCGAATCTTGCAGAACGGGATTCGGACCGTGTGGGGTAGGTACCCATCGAATCTTGCGGAACGAGATTCGGACCGGTGGGGGTAGGTACCCATCGAATCTTGCAGAACGGGATTCGGACCGGTGGGGGTAGGTACCCATCGAACCTTGCGAACGGGGTTCGGACCGGGTGGGGGTAGGTACCCATCGTAACCTTGCGAACGGGTTCGGACCGTGGGGGTAAGTACCCATCGGAATCTTGCGTAACGGGATTCGAACCAGGTGGGGGTAAGTACCCATCGAATCTTGCGAACGGGATTCGGACTGGTGGGGGTAGGTACCCATCGAACCTTGCGAACGTGGTTCGGACCAGGTGGGGGTAAGTACCCATCGAATCTTGCGAACGGGATTCGGACTGGGTGGGGGTAGGTACCCATCGTAATCTTGCGAACGAGATTCTGACCAGGTGGGGGTAGGTACCCATCGAACCTTGCGAACGGGGTTCGGACCGGTGGGGGTAAGTACCCATCGAATCTTGCGAACGGGATTCGACTAGGTGGGGTAAGTACCCATCGAATCTTGCGAACGGGATTCGACCAGTGTGGGGTAAGTACCCATCGAATCTTGCAGAACGGGATTCGGACCGGTGGGGGTAAGTACCCATCGAATCTTGCGAACGGGATTCTGACCGGTGGGGGTAAGTACTCATCAAAAACTTTGCGTAAGGCATTAGGTGGAGTAAAAATACTCACCTAGAGCATTTCAAAGATGGGTTGCAAAGACCTTACTTCTATTAGGGGTTAGTTCAATGTTGAGCACCTCTGAAGTAAGTACCCACAAGAGTCTAACAAAATGTAAATTCATACCGGGTGAGGGTAGGTACTCACCAAAACCTTGCGAACAAGGTTCATACCTAGTGGGGGTAGGTACCCACAAAAGTCTAATAAAATACGGACTCATACCGGTGAGGGTAAGTACTCACCGTAGCTTTATAAAAGGAGGCTCAAACCAGATAGGGGTTGGTACCTATCAAAATATTTATCATCCGGAGGACCTAGCAAAGGAGCAAAGATCCGAAGGATAACCGGCAAAAGGGTTAACTCCTTCCCCTACCAACTAATTTTGTCCGCATATTAAAACCGACGAATTAGTTAGGCAGAGCGAAGGGGGGCAGCTGTAGACCCCTAATTTTGCCCGGGCCTCTCAAAATAAAGGCTAGAGGAACGTCGCCCAAAAAGGAGTGCATCCGGCTTCCCAAACCGAGGAAACCTCCCGCAACAAACACAGAGATCACTCATTCACACGATAAAAGCCAAAAGAGACTTCCTACACAAAGACAAAGCTCGCCCGCATCTTAATGAAGGCCAAGAAGACTTCCTATATGAAGATAAAGCTTCAACGGACACACATCAGCATCAATCTACGCCCGAAAACAAGCAAGGAAAGCTTCCCGGGTCCCAAAAGCGCGAAAACCGGCTGGAACAGGTTGAGACGGCCGTCCCAAAGTGGGACGGCCGTCCCAACCCTCCGAGTTCAAGTGGGACGCGCGTCCCAAAGTTGGGACGGCCGTCCCAACCCCGGCTAGTGGGACGGCCGTCCCGGCCTTCCCTGGGGTCCCGCTCCGTGTAAAAATGCCATTTGGGACGGCCGTCCCGAGCCCGTACGGCCGTCCCACCCGGATGGCCGTCCCAAAGTGCGCCAACTGCGAAAAACTATAAATAGGAGGCTCATTTGTCACTTTTTTACACACTTCGTACACCCCAGCCACCACGTACACTCCGTAGAGCTCGAAACACTTTAGAGCACTCGTCTACTTCTCTCCCTCTCTCAAATGATCTTTCCGATTGCCTTAAATAGGTAACAATCGGTTAAGGAATTAGATTCCGGCATTTGATTCTTCTTTAAATTTTTAAGAGAGTCGTTCTTGTATTGGTGAGGAGAGTCTTGTGTAGAAAGAGGGGTTGCCAAAACGCATCCTCACGGTTCGAGATTCTCAATATAAAGCTTGCTACTGGAGGTTCTTTTCAATTCCCTTCTCTTTTATTGCTTTATTTATTGTTTTATTTTATTTATTGCGTCATATAGAATAAAATCATGTAGATAGTCATTTTAATATTCCTTCTATTGCTTTATTTAGTTTTATTTAAAATTATGTAAATAGCTATTTCAATATTATGCAATAAAATAGGGTAATCGCGTAATTTCTCAAAGTCTTTTCTTTAAATGAATTAATCTGTCATAGGGAACCCGAAAGGGGCGTTGTGGGGTGCTAATACCTTCCCCACACGTAACTAACTCCCTTACCCAACTCGGTTATAATGGCCAAGTGCGGTTTTTCTTAAAATCAATATTTTTCCCTTTTCCAATGTTTATGGTTAAAACATTGGTGGCGACTCCATAAGAACCCTTTTTCGAAAACCTTTTAAAACAAATACGCGAGTCTAAACCATCTTTCCGCGACCGCTCGCATTAACGTCTCAAAGACGTTCCCTCCCCGGGACGTCGGAAAGGGACGGCGGCGACAAATGGTTTTTAAGAAATTGTTTTAACTGATATTATATGAGTTTTATCAGTTAAAATGTTCTTAACACTTACATAGCAGGTTTTTAACTGATAGGTTTTCGAAATAATCGATTAAAACCTTTTAAAACATTCACTGGAACTATTTTAATCGATATACCTTTGAATTAATCGATTGTTTTCATTAAAGGAGTTTTAAAAACCTTCTGCCAGTATTTTAACTGATATAGATTTGAAATAATCAATTAAAATCACTTAAAATGTTTTGGAAAGTATTCTGGAAGTATTTTAATCGATACAAACTCGAAACAATTGATTAAAATAACTTGAAGTGTTTTAAAAGATGTTCTGTTAATATTTTAATCAATGTAAAATCGAATTAATCGATTAAAACAAATTCTGTTAATTGTTTTAATCGATTAAAATTGGTTGTTATCAGTTAAAATCACTTAGAAAGTTTTATTAAAACATTTGGCAGAATTTTAATCGATTAAAAGGCAAATTAATCGATTAAAACAACTTAAGTAATTTTTTACAAAGTGTTTTAATCGATTGAAACGATGTCGCATCAGTTAAAACAAATCTGGAAAATGATCAAGAACATTTTAACAGATTAAAAGAAGTTTTAACAGATTAATTCAAGATTTTTAACAGATTAAAAGATTGTTTTAACAGAATAATTAAACCAAGCAGTTAGAACAAATCTCTATATAAACAGGATTGCTTGAGTATTTTAAAATATACCTTTGAGCAATCAATCAAGCAATCATAAGAGCTACTTTCAAGAAAGAATCACGCAAGTTTTTTGAAGTTTTTCAAAGTTCTTTCTTGAGGCAATTTTTGCATTTCTTTTGTGAAGAAACTCATTCCGCATAGCCGCATAATCTGGGTTTGAGTGTTCTAGTTTCTTCTCTTTGTTTCTTTACATTTCTTTACTGTATGTTGGGTGTTTGGAATTGTTGGGCACTAGTTCCGTAGCTGGAATTTAGCTACGAGGTTGGTTCAAGAATTTGAAGTTGGTTCTTGGTGAAAGTTTAGGTGCAAGAACTGGAATTTTGGTTCTTGTGGTAAGGTTGGGTGTGTGATTGAAATCGTAATATGTAAAACATTCAATCTAGTGGAACTCGACTAGAATTTGGTCGAGAACTGGACGTAGCCCTGGGATTGGGTGAACCAAGTATAAATCTTGGTTGTATTTCTCTAAACCTTACTCTCTTTAATTTCGTTGCTGCCTTTATTTCAATTACTTGTTTTTGCTTGATTCAAGAATTGGTCGGAACTCTTAATCTTTGAAATAGATAATCCGTAAATTGCGAAAATCTTTCAAAGATCAATTCACCCCCCCCTCTTGATCTCAACCTCCTTTTCTAACAATTGGTATCAAGAGCAAGGGTCTTGAAAAATACTCAAGACTTTCGGTCCAAATCTTTCATGGCTGAAAACAAATTACCTTTTTCTCGAGGGAGCTTCAATTAATAGACCTTCACTATTTTGTGGTACAGATTATCCATTTTGGAAGATTAGGATGAAGATCTTTATTGAATCTATTAATATAAATGTTTGGAATATTATTGAACAAGGCTCTTATGTTTTTAAAAGAGAATGATCTAGTTTGAATGATTATGAAAAAAAAATTCAAGATGACTGTATCGCTAAGAATATCATCACATCCGCACTTTACAGGAATGAATTTTTTAGGGTATCTAATTGCCGACCACTGAATAGATGTAGAAAACTCTTGAAATGGCTTATGAAGAAACAACGAAATGTGTTTGATGGTCAATTCAAATTCTCTCACGTCCAACGTAAGTTCCGATTCTTCAACAACTACTATGAATTATAATTCATTACAAGATGCTTTTTATGAAATGCATGCAGTAGCTAAGAAATTAGAAATTGAAAACAAAAGATTAAAAAGCATGAATAGTTTATTAGAAAACAAAATCATTCTTCTTGAAAAGAAAATTCTTGATGAAGAAACTAAGAATGAAAATCTGAAAATAGGTAATAATAATTCGATTGCATGTGTAATGATCAAAAAGATTGTGAAAATTGTCCCGAGTTACAAAAGAAATTAGCATATTTAATAAAAATTGCATCTAAACATGCACAAGGAAAAATTAGTCTTGATGTTATACTTGATTCTCAAAAGTTGGTTATTGATTGTGGTGGTATTGGTTTTACACCTCTTGTTGGAAAGAAAACTAGAGCGTTTAAAAACTATTTTGCATACGATAAATTGTTTCGTCACCATTTATTACATGCTTTTATTATATGAAAGGAGGTCATTCTGTTAAATTTTGTAGAATCAAGAAGTATGTTATACCATGAGGTAGAATGAAGTGGATTCCCAAGAATTCATTTCAAATAACTTGATTGGACCCAATGATTATAAAAAGGGTACCGGATATATGTTAAATCTGTTTTGCGAGAACAAAATCTGGAAGTTCTTTGGTCCCTAATCGACAAATATTGATTTTGGATTCATGGATTGAGTATTTTAATTGATATAAAACTATTTTAATCGATTAATTTCACTTACGGAGAATATCGGAAAAGTTGTTCGTACAATTTTAATTGATTATTCTACAAATTAATCGATTAAAATGTTCTCGAATTTTAGTATAGTTTTATTCTCTCTATTTTAATCGATTAAAAAGATTTACATCGGTTAAAATCATTAAAGAGTCAAATTTAATCGATTCTTTTTCGTTTTGATCGATTAAAATTCTACTGACATTTTATTAAATTTTCTTTTACAAAAATAATCAATTCTTTTATGTTTTTAATCGATTATTTCACTGTTGCTTTTTCAAACTTAATATTCAAGATCAAATTAATTGTTTAATTTGTTGATTAATCAATTAATTCATTCTTAGAAACCATTTTAATTACAGTCAATTGGAAAATTTTCAGCTAATCAAGGTCTAATTTCCAAGATTTATTGTTTATCAAATTCTACAAGTGCATTTACTGTACAATTTTGACCAAGTCAATACTTATCCAAGGAACAAAATTGTTGATGTACCCACTATCCGGAAACCCGCACTGTGCCTTCGATCAAGGGGACATATGCAATTAAAGTTGTAACTTTGCAGGTTCTGCCAATTGGACTTCAATTTATAAATTTGAAATCCGAAACCCATGGTTCTACACACTTGAGATTATCATTCTTCACTCTTTTCTCACTTTCATTTTCTGGTTCAACAAAATTTCTTCTTTCTTCTCTCAGCTTTGGTTCTCTTCTTGAATTCCAAGACAAAATGTTTAAAAGATCAAAATCTAGGAAGAAACATAAAGGAGAATCTTCCTCCGCTGCCAATCCTGGTGGTCATTTAGAAGCTTGGTTCGATGGAGATATTGACAGAATGAACACCTTCATTGCTGAATTTAGTTAGAAGCAAATTTTTATTCCCAAGTTCATCAAGTTCAAATGGCTTGATGAAGAAGGTTTTACAGCCCTAAGAAGAAAGCTGAAAAGTCAGAAGCTAAAAACCTTCATGGAGTATACTAGAAATATACAACTTGATTTGGTTCGTGTTTTCTATTCCAATCTAACAGTGAATGAGTCTACAATCAAATCTCAGGTAAAAGGAGTGAATATGGAAATCACTCCTTCTGTTTGGGAAGAAGTTGCTGGCTCAAAGATAGTGGTGTTAAAGTATCCAGAGGAAATGTCTCTGATCTACCAAATTTCAATAAAATACAATTCTTCAGATCCTGCCTCAAAGAACCAACTGATTTGGTAAGAATTTTAAATGCTGGTAAACTGATGTTTGAACCTAGGTTGTTGGCCTTCATTGTTGCATGGATACTCACTCCCAGGGGGAGCAACCATGCTTTGCTAAATGAGGGTGACCTTGCCCTCATGTACTACATTTCAAATAATATTCGAGTCAACTGGGTATATGTAATCAAGGATCACATGTTGAAAGCAAAAAGGTTATCCGATTACAAACTGCCATATGTCATGTTGATTAACAATTTCTTTAGATATTTTGAAGTTGACACTAGTGCAGAATAGGGCTTTTACGTCACCCAATTGTCGTCGCATGCATGTATATTCGACGTAAATAAAACGCGGTGGCAATTTTGTAAATATGGGACAAAAATTTTACGTCGCACATCCCAGAATGCGACGTAAAAAGCCTCTTTTACGTCGCACCTGGGAGGCGCGACGTAAAAGATGGACTTTTACGTCGCGTACTGGGGGGCGCGACGTAAAAAGCCTTAGCCTTTTACGTCGCGCCCCCAGTACGCGACGTAAAAGGCCATCTTTTACGTCGCGCCTCCCAGGTGCGACGTAAAAGATGGCTTTTTACGTCGCGTGCTGGGATGCACGACGTAAAAAGTCCCTTTTATTTCCCTCCATACCCACTTCCTCGTCTCGCGCAACCAGGGTTTTTGAGAACGACGACGAGAACGACGACAACAACTACCTCTGCAAACCATTTTCGAGCAGTTTTACAGTGAAAAACATCTACATTATCGTGTCATTTGTCGAACTTGAACTTTCTGCCCGATTGGAATCGAGTTTGAAATCAGTTTTCGTCTACACTCGAGGTTAGTGTTCTATGTCCCGTGATTGTTTTTGGGGATCTCAATCACGTTATAGTATGAATGTCTCCACTGCATTGTTATTGGAATGTAATTATTTGTTTATTTGTTTGAGTGCATTCGGTTTACACACTCCATTGTTGTTGGAACGTGATTTGTTGTTTGTATATTAATTTTTTTACATATAATTTTTAAATCTTTAGGAGTGACGAAACTTTATAACATAATATGAATCGAAGTTGGATGAATGCACGTCGTATTAGTGAAGAATACGAAAAGGGAGTTGAGGAATTTTTGAAATTTGCTAGTGAGAATGGAAAAGCTATGAAAGGGACATATTATTGTCCATGTGTTCGTTGTTTGAATCAAATTCGTCATAAACTTGAGGATATACGTGATCACTTGTTTGTTTATGGTATTATTAAGAGTTATACAATATGGACATGGCATGGAGAAATATTAGACATTCCAACCGTGTCAACTACGGACAATTTTGATGAAGGGATGGATGATAATCTAGAGGATATGATACGTGATATTGGTGAAGAAAATTTTATGAAAGCACATCTATATGATTCTTTGAAATCTGATTTTGCGCAACAATTGTACATAGGATGTAGTTTTACAAGATTATCAGCAACTTTAAAATTGTTTACTTTAAAAGCAAGAAATGGATGGACTCGATAAAAGTTTCACCGAATTATTGGAGTTGTTGAAGGAGATGCTTCCGAAGATAATACATTACCTATTCGTAACTATGAGGCAAAGAAGATATTATGTCCAATGGGTTTAGAGTACAAGAAAATACATGCATGTCCTAATGATTGTATATTGTACGTAAAGGATTTTGCTAAATTAAAGATGTGTCCGACATGTGGTTTGTCGAGGTTCAAAAACAAAGTTGAGGAAAGTAGTGGTGAGGAAGAAGTAGATGGTCCCCCTGCTAAGGTGTTATGGTATTTGCCAATTATACCTAGGTTTAAAAGATTATTTGCCATAAAAGAAGATGCAAGAAACTTGACATGGCATGCAAATGGTAGAAAATGTGACAATCTTCTTCGACATCCAGATGATTCTCCACAATGGAAAAGGATTGATGAAACCTTTCCAGAATTTGGTGCGAGCCAAGAAACTTGAGAATTGGATTAGCTACGAGATGGGATGAATCCTTATGGAAATTTAAGTAGTAAACATAGTTCATGGCCAGTTATGTTGATCATTTACAATTTGCCTCCTTGGTTATGCATGAAGAGAAAATATATGATGTTATCTATGATGATTTCGGGACCTCGACAACCAGGAAATGACATAGATGTATATCTTAGTCCTTTAATTGATGATTTGAAAATGTTGTGGGAAACAGGAGTGGATGTATTTGATTCATATCACGAAGTGAATTTCAGAGTTGCGTGCAATGTTATTTTGTACTATAAATGATTTTCCAAAGCATATGGTAATTTGAGCGGTTATAGTGTGAAAGGTCATTTAGCGTGTCCTATATGTCAAGAAGACACAAGTTATATCCAATTGAAACATGGACAAAAAACTGCGTACAATAGGCATAGAAAGTTTCTAGTTGCTAATCATCCATATCGTAAAATGAAAAAAGCATTTAATGGATGTCGGGAGAATGCAGCTTGCATCAGCACTCACGCAATGGTGAACAAGTATATGAACAAGTGAAAAATATTAATATTGTGTTTGGAAAGACCCAAAAGAAATCCACCGAGAAAAACATTTGGAAGAAACAATCTATATTCTTCAATCTTCCTTATTGGTGTAAGTTGGAAGTTAGACACTCGTATAGATGTGATGCATGTTGAAAAAAATGTTTGTGATAGTATAATTGGGACATTGCTTAACATAAAAGGAAAGACAAAAGATGGAATAAAAGCAAGACAAGATTTGGCAGTACATGGGTATACGTTCGAATTACATCCACAATCGGTTGGAAAACGCACTTACTTACCTCCAGACTTGTCATACTCTATCAAAGAAAGAAAAGAGAAGCTTTTGTGAGTGTTTACGTGAGGTCAAAGTGCCACAAGGATACTCCTCAAATGTTAAGAGTCTTGTGTCTATGCAAGAGTTGAAATTAGTTGGTTTAAAGTCTCATGATTGTCATGTGTTGATGCAACAACTTTTACCAGTGGCTATTCGAAACATCTTACCAACTTTTGTTAGAATTGCTATTACTCGGTTATGTTTGTTTTTCAACGCCATTTGTAAAAAGGTAATTGATCAAAAAAAGTTAGATGAATTAGAAAATGAAGCAATTGTGATAATGTGCCGGTTAGAAATGTATTTTCCCCCTTCATTTTTTGATATCATGGTGCATTTGATAGTCCATTTGGTAAGGGAAATTCGGTTATGTGGTCCAATTTTTCTTAGATGGATGTATCCCGTTGAGAGATACATGAAGATCTTAAAAGGATATGTGAAGAATCGAGTACAGGCCGAAGCTTCTATTGTGGAAAGGTACATTGCGTAAGAAGCCATTGAGTTTTGTCAAGGATACATGTCAAAATCAGAACCAATAGGTATTCCTAAGATGAGACATGATGGAAGATGTGAAGGTAAGGGTACTCGAAATTTGAAGATTAAAAATGTTAGTCGGAAAGAAGTTGACCAAGCACATTTATACATATTGAACAACACCGATGAAGTAATCCCTTACATATCACAACACATAACCGAAATAAAGGCAACACATCCACGAATGAATGAAAAATGGGTATTGAATGAACATAACAAAAGTTTCCTTTCTTGGTTTAAAAAAAGGGTATATGTTGAGATTAATGCTTCGAAACACTTCGAGACTTGCTCGTGGGCCTAATAGTGATGTCATTACATTTGGTGGGTATGACATTAATAACTATTGTTTCTACTCAAAAATAGAAGATGATAAAGGTAGAGTACAAAATAGTGGGGTCACAATTCAAGCTGAATCTATGCATTTTTCTAGTTCTAAAGACAAAAATCCTATCACAGCTTCTATGAGTTATTTTGGGGTCATACAAGAGATATGAGAAATTGATTATGTTACTTTTAGGGTGCCTGTCTTCAAGTGTAAATGGGTTGAAGGGAATACGGGTGTGCGAACAGATGACCTAGGATTTACTTTGGTTGATTTGAGTAAAGTTGGGTATAAGGATGAACCTTTTATTTTGGCATATCAAGCGAGACAAATATTTTATGTCAAGGATCCATGTAATGAGAGATGGTCAATTGTCCTAGAAGGAAGAAACATGCACGGAATTCATGAAGATGAGTCTCTAGATATACATGAAACACCTTCATTTTCAAGTAGACCATTTGATGACATAGTTGACAATGAAGTTGATGACATACATGCAATTCGAAGTGATCATGATGAAGGGATATGGGAAAACATACCAACATAATAGGTGTTTATCTTAACATTTTCTAGTTCTTTTTATTCAAACTTATAAAGTATGTTGACTTAATATTGTTTTGTTTTTCAGGATATGTCGGATTCCACAGCTGGTACTGGTAGTGGTAGTGGCGGTGGCGAGGAGCGGAAGTGGTGATAAAGGTAGATCTGTCACTCGGTTAAAGGGGTTGACAACGAAGGAGGGTAGCTAGAGAGAAAACTCAAGTTGAAGTTGATCCACGTTCGGTAAGGCATCCGGCCCAAATGCTTGCTAAGTTTAAGAGCTATTTGGGACTACTAGCTCGACACCATGTTCCGATTACTACTCCATCTTGGGATGATGTTGAGGAAACCAAGAAGAACCTCATGTGGCAGGATGTTCAGGTATTTCTATATTTGTTGAATACTTTATATATCATTATTAATTGAATTTAACATTTATTGGTCATTTCACAGCAAAATTTTGATGTTCCTAACACCGAGGTGATGAGGAAGAAGATTTTATCCTCCATTGCCATTAGATGGAGGGACTTTAAGACTTTCTTGACACGAGAGTATGTATTTGGAAAGTTTCGAGATGAATCTCCCTGTGTAAAGTATCAAATTAGTGAGGAGGATTGGTTACAGCTTTGCGCCAGCCGAATGGACCCCTCTTGGCAGGATAAAAGACAAGTTGCCCAACAACGTCAGAGGTTGAATGATGCACTCCATGTATTGTCACGAGGAGGGTATGCATTATTGGAGCAACGTCTCATGAAATCCGAGAGAAGAGTCGGCAGGAGTTGATTCTACTCGACCTTGCATCCCCACCCCTCGCTATCAGATGTGGAAGGCAGCCGGACAAAATCGATGGACAAATGACTTCCGAGTCCGCACGAATCATTGCTCGAGAAAATCGTAAGTTATAATGTCAATTTGAATTGATTCTAATTTGAAAGTTAGTGTATGACTTAATTATTGTTAATGTGTTGTAGGATGATTTAGTTGAGCGGACCGAGCCAAGGATCATTTATTCCTCATGGTCGACAAGATATATTGGCGACGACCATAGGAAAACCAGATTACTCGGGACGTGTGCGTGGTGCTGGTGGAACCTGGGGCCTTCGTGATTACTTTGGTCCAACATCACGAAGGACCACTCGCTGACTCTTGCAGCCAGGAGGCCTTGCATAAAATGGAGATGCAGTTTGAAGAAAAGTTAAATCAAATAAGGCGAGTCCTTGCGAGCAAGAGTTTGATGAGAAAATTGAATCTCTCGCCCGCTCTCGGCAACGAGACTCAAGGAACACCTCAAACAATTGAACATGATATTGTTCGAGTCGAGCACTAAAGGGAGTTGTGCTGCTACTACTGTTGATCCTTCAGGAGAATATACTCGAGATCGATGCATCACACCAGGTGTGAGTTATATGTTGAAGATGACCCCCGCGTCTAGTGGTCGTTGGTCGAGTTTTTGAGGGTGGCTTAACCATCCATGGTGTCCCTCTACGGCCAGACTGGACACGAGTAGTAGTTGATGAAGTTCATGATGCTAATGCTCCAGTGCCTTTTCCTAATGAAGAGATTCAATTAGTGGGGCAGAGCAAGCGGGACATTCTTGGCTTGGCCAAGACGTTTGGTTATGCCACTTATCAGCACGAGACCAAGGTAATATATATATATATATATATATATATATATATATATATATATATATACATATACATATTGTCTATTTACTCTTTTCTAGTATTATAATTATATAAATGTTTAATTAATTGTTATCATTTGTTTAGGAGGACTTGCGTCGTGCAAAGCATAAAAAACAACCTATTATTGATGAGGATCTCGACGGAATGTGATGATGATCCCATCTCTATGTTGTTAGCCGTATTACCACGGTTGAGGAAGAGACCTCGTTAGATACAATGGGATGTTAGAGTGTTTGGAATTGACAATTCCAGGTGTTCCATTGTACATTTCCTTGCCCGATGCTTTAGAAATTGTCTGGGGAAATTGCATGTTAAACATTTCCATCATACAATTGTGGGCAATGTAAGTCATTTTCATTTATGTTTCTAAGATTATAATAATTATATTCAACTTATAATTAATTGTTTTAGGTACCTTGACAATTTGAGTGTGGAACAAGAAAAATCCGAAGTGTACGGATTTATTGAGCCTCAATCCATCCAAAAATCTGGAAATACAAAGGTTGGAATCCAACAATATATACAAACATGGATGAGTGACTCAAGAAGACATATATATTTGGCTCCATACATTGAAGGGTTAGTATTTTAATTTATATTTTTGTAACTAATTTTTATGTCATACAATGTAGGTCCCATTGGCAGTTAATTGTAATCGTGCCCCGGGATTACACTGTGGTGTGATTTTGTTCATTACATCGGAAACCGAGTCAAGAAATGAAAATTTACGTCGCGTATACCATATATGACGTAAATTTTCTGTTTTTTTTTTAAATTGAAAAGGTTTTTACGTCTGTTTATTGTAAATCTACGTTGGATCTTGATAACTGACGTAAATTTACGTCGGGCAAAAGGGTCCGACGTAAATTTACGTCTCCCGCTTTAACGTCGGACTTAAATACAACGTAAAAAGCCCTAAATACCTGACGTAAAAGCCCCTTTTTGCACTAGTGTGACCTTGCAGGAGAAAGTGTGGAGACCCCTAAAGCTTCAAACGAAATTGATGATTCTACTCTACGGAAAATGGGGTTCATCAAAATTGATGATGAATGGATCTCCAAAGTTGAGGTTGGTATGTTCGAAGATGAGGATGATAATGAAGAAGAAGCTGATCCAATTTCTTCTCCTCCAGCTGCTGAGGTTCCCGAGTCCACTGGTGGGGAAACCTCATATGAGAATATGGAGATCATACCCTATATTGAGCAGCCTGATGGTGGGACTCCTCTTTCTCAATTTGAGAGGACTACGCTCTCTCTAATGTCCTCATTACAAGAAAATCAGAGGAAACACATGTAAATGACTTACCAACATTTCCAACAGACAAACACACAATTCTCCAACCTAGGAAATCAAATTGCTGACATTTATACCAAAATGGAGGATATGCAGCTAAATCAGGGAAATTGGGATGATTGAGTATCATCAAGAAGGGTCCTTTCTATCTTTTTATGTTTTTGTTTCATGCTTTCCTTATTTTTTTATCCCTTTTATTCTCTATTATGGTTTGTAATGTTGACTGATCTTCGATCAACTATCTTTTATATGATATCAGTTGTTTAAATTTAAATTAGAGACCCTAGATTGAAACCAATAACATAAATCTAATAGTTTTAACTGATACAAAATCGATTAAATTCATTTACATAAACATTTACATAGGAAATTCGTACTGTTTTAATTGATTAATTCATGAATTAACCGATTAAAAACCATAAATCATGAATCTGTATCAACTAAAATTGATTTACATCAATTAAATTCACTTGATAAGATGCTTTACTCTGATTTTATTCTATCTTTTGGTTAAAACTTAAGCAAATTAGTTGACTTTGTCACTAAAAATCTTGTAATAACCGGTTTTTTTTAATTCAAAATAAATTAGGAATCCTAGAAGCATCAAAACTCACTTAGTTTCCAAATCTGATTGTTTCAATTGATATAAACAAGCTTTAATCGTTTTAAATTACTTTACAAAACTTTTTCATACTATTTTAATCGATTAAATATCGATTTAATCGATTAAATGAACTCAAGTTTTTAAACTTCATCTTTCATTACTGTTTTAATCGATTAAAACATTATTTGTATCAATTAAAATCAATAACAAGAACAATTTAATCGATTATGTCCTGTTTTTAATCGATTATTATTCTGGAAAGAAAATTAAAGGCTTTAGTTAATGGTTGTTCTTGTAACATGCTACTAAAGCATGGTTCCCTTATCTTTACACGTGTTTATTGTATTCATTACAAACGTGTTAACGAAGATAAGTTTGAATCAACTTTAATTGATTCTTGAAATAAATAATACATCTCATTGGTATCATGAAATTTTTTATAATGCTGTTTTAAAAATAAATTTTTTTATCATTACATGCTTGTTTTGTCACTCACTTCCCTATTTTTGATGAAGTCAAAGGGGGAGAAATCTAGGGGGAGAAATGATTAATTTTGAATACTCACTAATCTATATGTTAGAATCGCGCAGCGGAATGTTCGCGTGGTCGGACAAAAACCAAGAGGGGGGGGGGTGAATTGGTTTCTTAATAAAAATTAGGTTTTCAAAATTTTCCCCAAATTTTACCGATTAAAAACTGCGTAAATGTAAATAGAGAAGAGTAGAGAAGATTACACAGTAGGTTTATACTTGGTTCGGATAAAAAGACCCTACGTCCAGTTGCTAATCACTCAAAAGAGGATTAACGCTGTCACTAAGAACAAATTGTTACAAACAGATTACAAATGAACAGATAAAGATCAAGATAACACCTCTCTTGAAACCCACAAGAGATGAAGAACAGCTTTCCCCAGAGACGGCACAGCACACAATCCACTAAGAACTCCACTTAGTGATTCTTATCGCTTCTAGCCCACACCAGGTTCAGAAAGCCCCCTTTCCTTGCAACAAACAGTTCTCTGGCACTCACAGCACTTAACTTTTGTATGGAAAAGGTTGTTCTCCTTTTCTGAGTGCCAAAGGAGAGTTTAAGTAGGGAAATTAGGGTTTAGGATTTGGGGATTTCGAAACTAGGGTTCTTGGTAATTGGGTTTTCGAAAATAGGGTTAATTTGAAATTTAAAATGAAAAACAGACTGAAATAATCGATTAAATGGAGTTATAATCGATTAAAACAGAGCCAAAAAAACAGAACCCAAAACCTCTCTGTTTTAATCGATTATTTGAAGTTTTAATCGATTATTTGACCTAATAATCGATTATTTTGATGTTTTAATCGATTAAAACAGTGAGTATATACTGAAAATGGTTTTCTCACTGTTTTAATCGATTATTTACTTATTTAATCGATTAAAGCCGAGCCTGAATGATAAATTTGAGCTTTTTGAAGCTTCTAAGTTACAGACTATGTACCGGCTATCTTAGATTCTATAATTACAGACTCAATCAAACTAAAACAGAGTTATTACAATACAGAAATCATCAATCTTCAATCTTCAATACTCTAAGTCTTTAAGCTCTTGGATCATCATCAAAATCAACATTCTTCATGATCATTATTTGCAACATCAAGTCCTTGAATGTTCAACACTATATACTCAAGTGACTTCTTCTATAGAATCGTTAAAAGAGATATCATTCAAAGAGGTGTTTGTCTTCATCAAATCGGGGGAGACTGAAAGCGACGAAGATCTTGTTGATTTGATGAAGTCAAATGAAGTTAAAGGCTATTCTACTGAAGTCAAATGTTACTTGGTTAAAAGGGTAGAGTGATTAGTGAGTCTGCATCTATACATAGGTATAATCATTCATATCTCTCTGCTACATGAGGTTTCATCATTTAAAAGATTTTGAAAATGCCTCTAAAGATGATTAATCTATTAAAAACCAAAGTAATCGGTTAAATGGTTTTTAAGAAATTGTTTTAACTAATATTATATGAGCTTTATCAGTTAAAATGTTCTTAACACTTACATAACATGTTTTTAACTGATAGGTTTTCAAAATAATCAATTAAAACCTTTTAAAACATTCACTGGAACTATTTTAATCGATATACCTTTGAATTAATCAATTGTTTTCATTAAAGGAGTTTTTGAAAACCTTCTGCCAGTATTTTAACTGATATAGATTCGAAATAATCGATTAAAATCACTTAAAATGTTTTGGAAAGTATTATGGCAGTATTTTAATCGATACAAACTCGAAATAATCGACTAAAAAAACTTGAAGTACTTTGAAAGATATTCTGTCAGTATTTTAATCAATACAAACTCGAAACAATCGATTAAAATAACTTGAAGTGTTTTGAAAGATGTTCTGTCAGTATTTTAATCGATGTAAAATTGAATTAATCGATTAAAACAAATTTGGTTAACTGTTTTAATCGATTAAAACTGGTTGTTATCAGTTAAAATCACTTAGAAAGTTTTATGAAAACATTGGCAGAATTTTAATCAATTAAAATGCAAATTAATCGATTAAAACAACTTAAGGAATTTTTTACAAAGTGTTTTAATCAATTGAAACGATATCGCATCAGTTAAAACAAATATGAAAAATGATCAAGAACATTTTAACATATTAAAAGAAGTTTTAACAGATTAATTCAAGATTTTTAACAGATTAAAAGATTGTTTTAACAGATTAATTAAACCAGCAATTAGAACAAATCTCTATATAAACACGATTGCTTGAGTCTTTTAAAATACACCTTTGAGCAATCAATCAAGCAATCATAAGAGCTACTTTCAAGAAATAATCACGCAAGTTTTGTGAAGTTTTTCAAAGTTCTTTCTTGAGGCAATTTTTGCATTTCTTTTGTGAAGAAACTCATTCTGCAGAGCTGCATAATCCGGGTTTGAGTGTTCTAGTTTCTTCTCTTTGTTTCTTTACATTTATTTATTGTATGTTGGGTGTTTGGAATTGTTAGGCACTGGTTCTGTAGCTGGAATTTGGCTACAGGTTGGTTCAAGAACTGGAAGTTGGTTCTTGGTGAAAGTTTAGGTGCAAGAACTGGTTCTTGTGGTAAGGTTGGGTGTGTGATTGGAATCTATAATCTGTAAAACATTCAATCTAGTGGAACTCAGCTGGAATTTGGCTGAGAACTGGACGTAGCCCTGGGATTGGGTGAACCAGTATAAATCTTGGTTGTATTTCTCTAAACCTTACTCTCTTTAATTCTGTTGTTGTCTTTATTTCAATTGCTTGTTTTTGCTTGATTAAAGAATTGGTCAGAACTCTTAATCTTTGAAATAGATAATCTGTAAATTGTGAAAATCTTTCAAAGATCAATTCACCCCCCCCCTTTTGATCTCAACCTCCTATTCTAACATCAAGTAAATACAATTGAAGATCGTTCTATAGAATTATAGCATAAAAGACTTGGTCACTTGATTAAGGGTTACTTTCTTTTAAAGGTACATCTCTTGAAACTTGTTCTGGTTGTCTTATTGGCAAGCAACATAAAGTTTCTTTTCGCTATTATCCTCCACGTAGAAGACCACATATCTTGAATTTAGTTCACACTAATGTTTGCTCTATGGATGCTAAATCAATCAGTGGTTGCACATATTTTTTTTACTTTTAGTGATGACCATTCTAGAAACGTTTGGTCTTTTTTTTTTAAATCCAAAGACTAAGTACTTAATGTGTTCAAGCATTTCCATCCAATTACTGAAAGAGAAACAGACAAGTTGTTGAAATGTGTTAGAGCAGATAATAGTGGTAAATTTATAGGTCCTTTTGAGCACTATTGTAAGGAGCATGACATCAAACTTGAGAAGACAGCTCTAAAGACCCCTCAACACAATGAAATTGTAGAGAGAATGAATCGTACAATTAATGATAAAATCAGGTGCATGCTCTCTCATGCAAAATTTCCTAAAGCCTTTTGGGGTGAGGTGAGAACTATTGTTGACTTGATCAACCTATCTCCATCCATTCCTCTTAATGGTGATGACCTTGAGAGTGTGTGGAAAGGGAAAGTTATTTCTTATAATCATTTGAGTGCATTGTCCATGTCCCTAGAGATGAAAGTAAATTAAATAAATGTTGCTCTTGAGTGCATTGATGTTGAGCCTAAACCTCTTACTAGTGTCGTTAATCACGGGAGAGACGTTAATGCAGATTTGGAGAACGTAAATAATATGTCTGAGACTCAAGTAAATGAACCAATTGAACCAATTCTTCCTGAACCTCCTATGTAACCTCAGTTGAGAACACCTACTAGAGAGATTCGCCCTTCTAAAAAATATCCACCTCATGAGTTTGTTTTGTTAACTGATGGGGGAGAGCTTGACAGCTATGAAGAAGTTATGTTACTTAGAGAGAAAGACAAGTGGTATAAAGTCATGCAAGAAGAGATGAAATTTTTACATGAGAATCATATATTTGAGTTGGTGAAGTTGCCTTAAGGCAAGAGAGCACTTAGAAATAAATGGGTATTCAAACTTAAATAAGAGGAGAATAACTCACAACCAAGATATAAAGCAATGTTGGTGGTGAAAGGATTTAGTCAGAAGAAAGGTATCGATTTTGAAGAAATATTTTCACCTGTGGTCAAAATGTCTTCAATTAGAGTTGTACTTGGCTTGGTAGCAAGTTTAAATTTAGAAGTTGAGAAACTTCATGTGAAAACAGTCTTCCTTCACGGTGACTTGGAGGAAGAGATCTATATGGAACAACCTTAAGGCTTCATGGTCAAAGGTAAAGATAAGCTTGTTTGCAGGCTAAGAAAGAGCTTGTATGGACTCAAACAAGCTTCAAGGCAATGATATAAGAGGTTTGACTCCTTTATGATGGATCACGGGTATGACAAAACCTCTTCTAATAATTGTGTTTTTGTTAAGAAATTTTCTGATGAAAGATTTATTACTCTCTTGGTTTATGTTGATGACATGTTGATTGTTGGTCATGTTGAACAAGTTATTTGCAAAAGGATGTGGGTTCTACAAAGAACATCCTTAACATGAAAACTGATCGTGACAGGAAAAATGGAAAATTATGGCTATCACAACAAAAATATAGTAAGAATGTATTAGAGAGATTTAATATGGAAAATTCTAAATCTTTTAGCACTCCACTTGCAGGTTGTGACACCTTTAATACCAACATTCACTTTATTATGATTTATTACTTATTATTGGTTCCTGTTAGTATTTGATTATCAATACACTATTGTAGAAGTAAGGTACACAATAAATAGAACATACACTTAGTGATTAACATACATATCATTCATAAGTATCAAGTATAACCAGATAGTAAATATACACAAAGTCATCCCAAAATACACCTAACAAGGGATCACAAGACCAAAGCAGACAAACTAACTATACAACCTAACTAAAGAGGAGATATATTTCGTACGTCCACTAAAATGAAGTATCTCTTGTAGCACTGTAGTGATGTCCGATCAAGTCCTCTGCTTAGTACTTGCAGTGATCGTATTTAAACTTTACTTGGAGATGATACCGAGGATGAGTTGTGTTCAACGTCACCTATGCAAACATTTCATAACAACAATACATGCCCAGAAAGGGTAAGACAACTTTATATTCACTTAGAGCATGCAAATAACATTGAGTTAATTAGAAATTACACATACAAACATACTAACAATCAGCACAAAAATGATATGATATTATGAATGCAATGTATTCACTAATCTTTTCTAAGACACATCCTAGTATGCAAGACCATGGGGATCCCAAAACCACTTTCTCTTTTCTCTATTTTTTTTTTCGAGAAGGATCAGGAGTTTCACTAGAACCTCTCACCGCTTTGCGGTAGTATACTCATAATTACGTGTCCAGCTCAACTGATCATGAGAAACCCTGGGGCTTTAGTCAAGATAATCAAGTTTGGTAGTGAGAGTCTCACAGCTTAGGTAGCGAGCCTAAGTCACATATGAGCTCGATCACACTTAATCATCCCCGAGGTTAGCATGGAACCGACCCTGATTTTCCATATCCTCCTCATACACTCAATCTCTGACTCATGAACATGATGCATGACTTATCATAACTTCTTCACACTCTTTCAACTTTGTTTCAGCTCATTATACTTAAATCATATCTTAACTTCTTCAAAATAATACTAGGTTATTTCTTAAAAAAAATCTGATAGAGTCTCCCCTGTAAATCGGACATTCCAGAAATTTTTTAACACCTGCAAAATAATCAAAAACGACCTAGAACACTTCTACTTTTCACCAAATCATCCTTCCACCTCATCATATTCATCATCACTCAAAATCATAATTTTCTCAATTTTAATTTATTTTTCTTAAATAATAATAATAATAATAATAATTGCAAATAATTTCCTCAAAATTATTAAAAATTCATTTTCATTTACAATTAATTGTTTTCTCCTAAATCAAAATTATTCCAATACTTTTGAAAAATATTTATTAATTAAATAAAAATATAAAAATTCACTTCATAATTAAATTATAAAATTCAATTTAATATATCTAAAAAATTAGTTTTCTTTCTCACATAGTTCATTTCTCACACATTTCCTCTACTCCACGAAATTATATCATGCAATTCTATATGGTAATCCATCTTAACAAAACATTCCACAATAATTTTCTACTTATCATGCTTCATAACATACATACAATATAACTCAATAATCAATTTAAAATAATTATCATAATACTAAACATAGAAATAGGATAATTCTCAATCTAAATTCATCAATAAATCATATAAAATTACTAATGATTAAACAATCGATTCAAACAACATTCATGGATGTCTTATAATCATACAAGGTTTCATACACTCAAGTTGCTCCATTTAGAAGCCATAAAATTCACATAATCTTAAAACTTTAAAAATTCATCAAAAATAGAAATAGCATTCAAATAATTCCAAATAAATTTCTAATTAACTTAGAAGTAAAGTGACTTCTTCTCAATGTTATTTCAAGCAAAAGTGAATTATAAAAATTATCCTACCCCTTACCTTATGTTGTAACTTGGTGAAGAGTAACTCTTGATCAAATAATCTATCAAGTCTTTGGGTCTCCTCTTTGCACCTCTAAGTAGCCTCCTACATGTCAATTAAATATCCCAATTAAATCCTTAATTCCAACCATATTAGACCTTTAAAATCTCACCTCCTTCATAGCCTAAAATTCTAAAATTCAATACTATGGTTCTTTGAGTTATAAAATCATTTCTAGGGCCTAAATTGATGCTAATGGAAGTAATACAAGTAGAAGAGAGTAATGGAAGTAATACACTTAGAGTAGGAAGAATCCTAATAACAAAATTTTCAGAATTTTCTAGAGTTATATAAGCTGTTTTGGAATGAGGTCAGAGCCAAAATTTCAATAACTTAATTACCTACAATATTGATGAAGGAAATAAATTCAAATACCCTGTATAATAAATGCATTTTTTCAGTTTACAGTGGTTGTTTCCAACATGGCTTAACTACAATAACACTCTGAACATGCTTTGGTAATTTGACTATAACTCATGCTACGCATAAGCTATTGACATGAAACAAATTTTCAAATTTCGGGAATATAATTTCCTACAACTTTTATGAAGTAATCAAGTCCTAATTTCACAGGTATAAATCCCAGCAATTCAAAAACCGAGGCTATTGAAACAGGGCAACCTCTTAACTTCATAGCTATAACACTTGACAGTAAAAGGGACATAACTTGAGCTACAAATATCCGTTTGATGTGAAACAAGTTTCTAAATTTCGATAACTTAAAGGGATACAACTTTTATGAAGACACCAATTCCTAATTCTGTTCACACAAGTCCCAGAATTCAATGAATAGTGACCTACGAATTAGGGTTCTTAAGGTTTTTAGCTTAATCACTTCTAATCCTCAATTCTAAGTATTATTCTAGTGTCCTAGGTGTAAAATCTACAATAACACTCTTTCTACTCCCATTCAAACTTAGCCAAGTGAGGAAAAAATTGAAAATGCACCATTTTGAAAAAAAAAATCGTAGAAATGTAGAAGAGATTGAGAGAAACAAACTTAGCTCTTGGAGCTTCTCAAGAAAATTAATATTTCCCCCTCAAAATTAAGCTTCAAAGTGAGGAGGGTTTGAGAGAAAGAGAGAAATGAGAGAAAGGGATGACCTACGAGAATTGCAGAGATAATGTCTTTTTAAAAATCAAAATCTAATTTTTTAGATATATTATTATTATTTTTCTTTTTTTTAATTCCAGAAAATTTCTAGAAAATCACAAATAATCTAACAAACATAAAACTTTATTGTCACTTCCCCCAATTCCGAATAATTTAATTATTAAAATTTTGACAAAAAATTTGTTAAAATTTAACAAATCGAGGGATACTTAGGATGTTACACAGGTCATTTTAATTTAAGATCAAAGCAGTGTCTTATAAGTGAGAAAGAGAAAAAAGAAATGCAAAAAATCTCATATTCATTTGTAGTTGGCAGTTTAATGTATGTTATGATGTGTACAAGGTCAGACATTTCTCATGTTGTTGGTGTTGTTAGTCGTTTCCTTGCTAATCCAGGCAAAGAGCACTGGCTAGATGTGAAGTGGATACTTAAATAGCTCAAAGGTACTTTTGGAGAGTGTTTATGTTTTGGAAATGGTAAACCTATGTTAAATGGTTACATAGATGTAAACATGGGGGGTGATGTAGATTCTAGGAAGTCTACTTCTGGATATATAATGATTTTTGTAGGGGGAGCAGTGTCATGACAGTTCAAATTACAAAAATATGTTGTTCTATCTTTTACAAAGGCTATTGTTGTTACAGAAGTTGCAAAAGAACTCTTGTGGATGCAAACATTCCTACAGGAGTTAGGACTTTCACAAAAAATAATATGTTTTGTATTGTAATAGTCAAAAGTACAATCCATCTCAGCAAGAACTCGACCTTTCATTCAAGGTCAAAATATATTGAGGTCAAATATCATTGGATATGTGATACATTGGAGATGAAACAATTATCATTGGAGAAGATTCATACTAATGAGAATGACTTATATATGATGACAAAATTCTTACCTACTAGAAAATTTGCTATGTAGAAAGTAGGTCCCAATTAATTGGTGAGGGAGAGATTAACACATTATAGGATTATCTTTATTTGCATATGAGTACTTTAGAGCATAGTGAGAACAGAAGATAGAGAACAGAAAAAGAAGGTTTATAGTGAGATAGAAAAAGAAGCCACTACAAGAATAGAAAAAGAGCATATTATTCAAAGTACCTCTATGTAGAGAAGTTAGCTCGAAAATGAGGTTTTATTGTTCACATTATCTGTTATTTACCTTATTGCTGAAAAGAAAGTATTTTGTTAATCTTTGGTGACTCCAAGAAAACTTGTGTGTATAATTAACTATTATTAATGGAAGTTTTGTTTGGACTAGGTCCCGTGGATTTTTCCTTCACATTGACGATTTTTTCACGTTAAAATTTGGTGTCTTCTTATTTCTTGATTTTTTTTTGCGCACACTATGATGTTACTTGATATTTCCTTCACATTGATAATTTTCTCACGTTCAAATTTGGTGTCTTCTTATTAATATTTTATTTTTTGTGCACATTATCATGTTAATTAATATTTTGTAGGGAGAAAAGAGAGATTTTTAGGTTTTGCTTTCGCTTGAAATAATTTTAGTATCTTCTCCGACCTAATATTATATGGTATTTCTTAATAAATTATTATTTTTAATATTTTATTAATTTTATCTACTAGATTTCAATAAAAATGCAAAAATAGTTTTACCATAATACAACATACTATTTGTTTTCTAGCTTGTGAGTAAAATAAATATTTGCTAAGGTGAAGTATTGTACACTAGTTAAGATGGAAAAGATTTTTTGACATTCAATTTTTTCAAACATCTCATGACAATCTTAAAATATTATTTTGTTAATTGATGGAATGAGAATTAAGTAAAAAAATATTATTTTGTTAATTGATGGAATGAGAATTAAGTAAAATAGATAAATAATAATATAAAAATATAAAAGTGAGTTATTTGATCAATGTTTAGGAAAAGTGGATTGACACTATATCATAACCCAAGTAAAATTAGTGTAAGATTCATGAATGAATGACAAGTTCAATTAGTGAAATCTTGTAAATTTTGTTAGCAATAGTATAGGTTGAATTGTTTTTCACACATTCAGTTAGTAAATGTAGCAAACGGTTAATTATTGGCCTCAATCTTAAATATTAGTTTGCATGATAATACGGTCAAATGGATCTAGATAATAATTTTTAACCTCATTATTAGTGATAGGTTTTTTTTAACCTTAAATTTGTTATTGCATCTATCTCGTGAATAAAAATAATAGATGGTATAATTTCGTAAGATTATTTATAATATGAAAAAAAAAACATTAAATGTGTGTAGAAGATTAACTTTCTAAGTTGAAATATAATGTTTAAGAACCTATGAACAAATCAATAACTAATTTTATATTTAAAGAGAATAGGAGTATCTTTAGCTTTAGTATGAACTAATTTTATCATATAATATCCATATCGTGCACACAGTAGTACTAATTATGAACCTCAATCATAATAATGTATGGAATGGGAGCAAAACACCCTAATGTATTTATTATTTACGTGAACTAGACTATAATTTTAAATTTATGATTTTCTTAAATTTTAATATTTATTATTATGTTTTCTAAATTCATAAAGAATCTCAAACAATGTTAATTATAGATTATAACATGCATTAATGATTTTGAAAGATGGGATGAAAGCTAGACGAAACTATAAAATATAAATATATAAATTTTAAAACAATAAATTACTTTCGTATCCAAAATAATTATTAAAATTGATAATTATTTTTTAAAATAATTTATTTATCAATAATATTTATTTTTTAACCTAACATTTTCATCTATTTAACATGATATTTTTAGTTGTGATATATAAAAAAATAAAATAAAATAATAAAAATAAATATCATAATATTATCTTAAAATAATATATAAAATTAACTTTTCAACTTCATTATATTCATTTATTTTATATTATAAATATTTAAATTAAATTTATAATGACTAATTATAATAAATAAATTTAAATTTAATTATTCTTTAAATTATATTTATTCATTATAACCTTCGTATATTTTATATTATAAATATTTGAATTAAATTTATAATAATTAATTATGATAAATAATCTTAAATTTAATTATTTTTTAAATTATATTTATTCATTTCAATTCTTAAAATACAACTTTCATATATTTTATATTATAAATATTTGAATTTAATTTATATTGAGTAATCATGATAAATAAATTTAAATTTAATTATTCTTTAAATTATATTTATTCATTTCAATTCTTAAAATACAACTTTCATATGTAAAATCACTAAATCTTTATAAATAAATATTATCGTTTATTTTAAAATAATTAAATAAGATAAATATAAATTAATAAATGAAAATCAATACATAAATAAATATATATAAATTAATATCAAACTAAAAATAAATAAATAAATCAATGACTCGTGCATAACACATGAAATAAAACCAGCAAGAAACTGCACATAAATAAAATTAAACCAATACAAAGCCAAAGATAAATAAATAAATGAATATTAAACTGATCAATATAAAATTAAAAATAAATAAAATAAAACTAATAATTAAATATAAATAATTAAAAATTAATATATATCTAAAAATAAATAAATAAATATAAAATAAAATAAAACAATGATAAATACCAAATTTCTTAGATGCCTAAAATTTTTTCAAAACTATTTTTCTTTCCCCCTCCTTCTCTCCCATGTCTCCCACTTTCTCTCTCTTTTCCTTTCTTTCTCTTACTCTCTCCCTCCCTTTCTCTCTCCTCTCTCCTTAATTTTTTTTTTCCATCTATGTTAACCCCTCCCCTCCTATTTATACAGCTAAATAACTTTTAAGTGTAAAATGAAATCTAACAGCACTCACCCTTATTTAACACGTGAGTATGTTGGAATTGTGACGCATACCCTTATTTAACATGTGAGTTTGTTGGAATTGTAATGTTGATCAGTACAACATGAATTCATAAGTGAAAATTTGAACTACGGCATAAGAGTGTCACCCATCAACAATATCACAATCTTGATAACGACTTTGGAACTTAGTACATAGTAGCACATGCAACACTGGTAATGTCACTTCAAGTACACCACATGTTGCAACTTATTAGTTGTCTGAACCATTTCTGAAAGATAGCACAACCACAATTGTTATTACTCTCATGCCTCACTGTGAATCCTTTCCCACATTTTAGCCTGGAGGCCAGTTCATCTGTCTTCCTCCAAGGAGGTGCACATGAATGTGGTAAACTGATTGGCCTGTCAAAAGTAAAATCATAGCTCAATGTACTACACAAGAATCACCAAGAATCAACAACCCAAATATAAGATGATATATCAAAGCTCAGGAGTTGGCATGGAGAACATCACTTACATCCCTTCGGCCCGTCATTAATTACAATCCTGAAGCCCTCGTCCAAACCTTCTTGCTTGGCAACCAACTTGGCTGTGTAAAGAAGGCGCCCAAGAATATCAAAGTGCCTTTCCTCAGCCTGCAGAAAAATCAACAAGAATACATGAACAACATAAGTAGTACAAGAATATCAAAGTGCCAGTAATAAGTACCTTGGATAGACCACTTAACCCATCTTTGACTTTAGGAATGATAAGAATATGTGTAGGAGCTTGGGGAGTTATGTCCCTGAAGGCAAGCACCTGTCAAAAGGGGGGGAAATAATAGGATCATTAATAGTTATTGCAAAATCTGGGCATGCTTTCTTAACAATAAGGACAGAAATGGCCAAAGGAGAAGGAGAGGAAACAAACAAACATTTCACTGGTGTCCACACAATGACTGTCAGAAAACAATATTCTGATCATGCAATTGAATCTTTTTGAGGGAGAAGAAATTAAGGAGGGGATAGTGAAGAGAGGAAAAAAATCAAACAGAACCTATGGCTAACGAATAAAAAATGTTTAAAAACAATGTTATTCTGAACGAGAAAAAAAATCTGAGAAGATCCTTGAATTTTCCAACACTTTAGCCATAAATTTAATGGTCAATAGTTACTAATGCAGAAATTTGAATTAAATTGGCTCCGGGGCAACCATGAAAACAATAAAACTGCAGAATAAAAAACAATTTGGTATGAGTTACTGTAAAGGAATTGAAGTATCCATAAAGACATTATTAGTTAGCAAAGTACTCCAATAAATTTAACCGTGTAATCCATAAACTTCTTTTACATTTGAGCTAGAAGCCTAGAACCCTGATTTAATGAAACCCAGTAGGAATACTTGCTTTCTGTGAAATCTTTCAGTAGAGCTTACATGCGAGGAGTTCCACATTGAGTAGAATTAACTGCTTGATGTGGTAATTAACATCTTCTATCTAATGGAAGAGTCTCGTGGGTTGGGTTCTCCTAGTGTACTTAAGTCCTAAATATTGTGCTTTCATTGAGAGTCGGACTAGAAAAAGAGCTACATATAAGGCTGGATTTAGGCGTAAACAAAATATACTGAAAGATGAGTGAAGCTATCAAAGATAAAAGGGTACCCAGCTATCAAAGATAAAGCCGAGTTAGTATCAATAAAGTGAAAGTCGACATGGACATCAGCCCTTAAAGAGGGTGGATATGTTAAAAGTTTTGCATTAAGTAGAATAAACTACTTGATATGGGTACTTAAGCCTTGAGGCTCTCCTACCTAATGGACTATCTTTTGGATTGACCTCTCCTCTTGAACTTAAAAGAAATTGGAACATAATCTACATTGGAACCAGTTTATGTGTTCACAGATCAATATATCTAGGCACTAGACAGAAAAAAACAAACAAACTGAGAGCCAAGACTTCCATTAAAACTGAAAAAAATCAAAAGACAAAAAATTTAATTTTCAAAATATGTAGATAATTCTGTTTCAACCATGAACAGCAGATTTCTCAATTTCTCCATCATTCTCTCACCAAGGAAACGTCAACACAGAACTCACCACTCATAAATTCTAGCATAGAACAAAACTCATTAGGCATCATTACATCACCTTATCATCCTCATAAACCACAGTAGAAGGAATCTCCTTATTGATGATCTTGTCAAATCTGCGCATCAAATAATACAACATTAATGATAGGTATTCATAGAAGTCTCACAAAACTGTGATGCCTTCTCAGATCCTTTTCTAACTTCCAGTACAAAGAGGTAGCATCCTCTGGTTCTTGCAAATAAACATACATCTTCACCATAACCATACAAAAATATTGATCAAATTTCATCAAAGGCAAACCAGTAAAACTAAGGAAACAACCAATTTCAAATGGAAATGGGCTATCCCATCAATCAAGCATACATCTTCAAATCAAAGCAGCACCAGTAAGGATACACCTCACCCACCTCTTTACAAAATAAATGGCTATTGTAGAGCAAAAGAAAATGATAATTTGAATACCCATTAACATAGACAGCATTAGAATGCAATTATAATTGAAGTCAAAAGCATAAACTATAATTGAGATGTTATGTCAGGGACATATACTCCTAAAATTTATGGTTGCATTGTATTGAATGATTTATTTCTTAACATGAAACAATAAATTGGAATAACACAATCACACAAAATTATTTAAATTGCAGCAATCGTCAAATGTGCGTCAAATATCAAGCATTTTCAGTATCCAAAAGCGCGCGCACGCACACCCTCACACAAAGAGTGCTGTAATACAGTGCCAAAAAACTGATCAAATTCGTCAAATGCAAAAACCAGTAAACCTAAGGAAACAACCAACTTCAAATGGAAATAGGTCTTCCCAAGAATCATAGATACACATCAACGCACAAAAATTCACCAATAAGCAAATGTGTTTCTAAGCAGCATTTTTCCAACTGTCATCTAAACAAAAATAGAAAGTGACAATTTGGGTACCCAATAACCCAGACAAAATAAAAATGCAACCTTTTTAGGGTTTTCGCAAACTAACAAGATAATCAATATATCAAACAGATAGATGGGTAGGAATTATGTGAAAAGGGTAAATTGAAACAGTGTTGAGAACAAAAACCAAGTAAGGAGAAAAGAGTGGAACAGTAAAGAAGGAAGATTTATAGCATACATGGTTGGAGCATCAGCATCGGAGGGTGTGGCAGCAAGAGCAGCTTCCTTTTCTGAAGCCATGGGGCTGGAACCAGTGAAGTGTGATGCCAAGACACAGATTCTGTCACTTATACTGTTGTTGTTGCCACTCATTCATGGAATAATGGTGCGCTTTGGGAAACCTCAAATCCAACGAGCGTTGGGCTGAATGCCAACGGGTTCTGTTTTGGTGCAAAAAGAAAATCCAAAATGCTCTAATTTTTAGTTCTTAGGATGAAAGGTTGTAAAATGTGCCCTTTGTTTTGTCTAATCCTGCTACCAATGATATTTCGCCATGTCGTAGATGCGTGCCGTAGTCTGTGTCAGTTTTGCTTTCGATAAATCACAGAATTTTGGTTAGAAAATTTGAATTTTGTTTGATTAAGAAAGTTTAAATTGTATTAATTATTTTTGTATTAATTATGTTTTTATTTTTTAATTATATTTATTATAGAAAGAAAAAATAACAAAATATTTAATAAAAATATTAAGAATAAAAAAATAATAAATTTATTGAAAATAATAAAAATTAATATTTATATTAATTTTTATAACCAAACCTTAAATATTATATATTTTAAAACAATAAAATATTATAAGATAAAAGTTTAAAAATTAATCTATTTAAAGTAAATTTTAAAAATAATTAAATGTTAAATAATATATATATATATATATATATATATATATATATATATATATATATATATATATATATATATATATATATATATATATATGTGTGTGTGTGTGTGTGTGTGTATGTGTGTGTATGTGTTGGTGGGAAAAATCGATATATGAATCGAAAAGTTAGAAGAAAATTCGATGATAATCTGTTGGAGAAAATCAAGAATCTGAATTGAAAATCGAAAGAAGAAATTCGAGGACCATGTGTTGGGGAAAATCGAGAATTTGAATCGAAAATCGAAAGAATAAATTTGATGACCATGTGTTGGGGAAATCGAGATATGAATCGAAAATGGATAGAAGAAATTCGATGACTTTATGCTGGGGAAAATCGAGATATGAATCGAAAAGTGGATAAATCAAAATATAGATTGGAAAGTAGATAAATTGATATATGAATCGAAAGAAGATAGAGGAAATTCGATGAACACGATTGAGAGTAAAAAATTGATAATAAGTATGGAGTGTGAAGTTAAGTTTGAGGGAAGTCAGAAGCAATTTAAAGTACTCGATGTTTGGAATCGTGATCGAGGGAAACAGTTATCATGCACATGGGAACATGGGTAGCGGTTTCTAAACCGTTCTTAGGTGGTCAGAAGCAGTTTTAAGTACTCGATGGCTGAGGTCGAGATCAAGAGAGCAGTTATCTCGCACATGGGAACATGGGGTAGCGGTTTCTAAACCGTTTTTAATGGTCAGAAGCAGTTTGAGGTGCTCGATGCCTGGGGTCGAAATCGAGGGGAGCAGTTATCTCGTGCATGGGAACATGGGGTGGCGGTTTCTAAACCGTTCTTAGGTGATTATGTTGAAGAAGCCTATAAATAGTATGAAGCGTGAAGAAGGAAGGGGAATTTTCAGAGGTATCAGAAATCTATTATACAAGTCTACTGGAAAACGACGAATCGTGGAGTTTCTAGCAATCTAGATTTCCATGTTTATCGACTTTTGTTACCGCTTTCTTTACTTTCCCTGGTAATTTATCTTTAATGCAATTTAAATTTATCTGTCTGGAAATCTTGTGCAATTTAAGATTCTACATTACTTTTCATCTCGATATCTTTTAACGTTTTCTTTACTTTCTTGGTAATTTATCTACTTGCAAGTTAAATTTACTTTTCTGTACTTTCTCGTTATTTTAATTACTTGGTCATTTACTCTTGTGCAATTTAACATTATGTATTACTTTTTTCCTCGACATCTTTTTACTGCTTTCTTTACTTTTGCTGATTTTCATGTTCTCAAGTCTGGTAATTAAAAAATACAAAAAAAAGAACTTTCGATTTCATTGATGTTTGTATGCTTTTTAATACGTTTTCTGTGTTTCGTTCTTAAATTTATCGCTTCATACATTTTTTATTGAAAAACTATTTGCTAGCCTAAATAAAAAGAACTTACGGTGATTGAAATTTGGTTAGAACTTAGTCATTAGGAAATCGAAACAAAACCAAAAATTTAACCAGAAACAAATTGGAGCACCAGGTAGGGGGCGGTGTGTTAAACACACAAAATTCGGCTAGTTCAAAAAGTGTATGCGATTAAGGAGTAGATGAATAGTAAGAATGAATCAAAATCCACCAAATAGTCAGAGTAACAGTGAGGTTCATAATAGTCCAAATCCACCAAACACTGGGGGGCAAGTTAATAATGGAACTATGTCTGTAATATCGACAAATGTAAGTGCATCGATTCCAGTGAATAATGAACAAAGCCCAGGGACATTAGCAAATACTCAATTAATAGGGTCTGGGACTATAATGTCAAATAATATGCAAACTGCGGGAAGCCCCATAACAACAGGTGCAGGTCCATATATGAGTCTGAGACCGCCTGGATTTACTTTTAACAATATGAATGGGGTTGGTACTTCAGTACAACGAAGTATGAGGCCTAACCTAGGAATTCCCCAAAACCTAGGAACATTTCAAACCTTAGGAATGCCTCAAAATTTTGGAGTATTCCCGAATTTAGGTATATCCCAAAATTTAACAACAAATGTCTCCATTCCAAACCAGGATAACAGAGCAAATCTGGATCATGGGAGATATGCATTCGATAGAGATTATCATCGATCTAATTTTGATGCTATCGAAAATGCTAGTACTGGAATTTTCAGTAATTCATTAGGGGTGTTTCGACAACAAATGGATGAAAGTAATTTTGAGATGGTCAATATGTTGTCACAACAATTGACTACAGTATTAAACCCATTAATTCAAAACACTAATAATAGTTTTTGAGATATTAGAAGATCAAATGACACGTATCGGGGATGCATTGACAATACCTCGACAAATAAGGGTTGAGAACAATGCTAATCAGGACAATAACCAAAACATCAATATTAATCCCCCTTATTTATTAAGGAGAAATCGAAATGCTGATCAATATCTGCATATGAGGAATGATGCTCACAAAAATTTAAATGGGGGGTTTCAAAATGTGTATAATCAGAATAACATGAAGTACAATCATGTGTTGGGTCAAAGAATGAATCTCCAAGGAGTGGAATTAAGACCACTTAACCAACCATGCTTTGTTTCTCCTTTTCCAAATACGATTCTCGAGACAGAATTACGTCGAGGATATAAAGTACCTAAGTTCACAAAATTTGCCGAAGAAATCGGTGAATCCACTATAGAGCATGTGACACGATATCAAATCGAATGTGGAGATATAGCTATGAATGAGGAATTAAAAATGAAATACTTTCCTAGTTCATTAACAAAGAATGCCTTCACTTGGTTTACCACTTTGCCACCTAACTCGATATATAATTGGCTGCAGTTGGAAAGGAATTTTCATGAGCAATTTTTTAGGGGAGAAACTCAAGTAAGTCTCATCGACTTAATGAATATAAAAAGATATAATCATGAGAGTATAGATGATTATTTGAATAGATTTAGACAAATGAAATCAAGATGTTTCACTTAGATTCTCGAATTTGAATTAGTTAGGATAGCTGCTGCTGGGTTAGAATTTTCGATTAGGAAAAAGTTGGTTAATTGACCTTTGAGTGACATGACTCAATTAGCCGATAAAGTAAGAAGAGTGGAACAAATCGAGTATGAGAAGGAAAGATATAAGAAATTTGAGAAACCTATAAAGAAATATAGGATAACATACATAAATGAAATATATGAAGAGAATCCTAAGACAGAGGTAGAAAATGAAGATTTTATTGATGAGAAAGTAAACATAGCAGAGCTCAAAGTGGGAGCTCCATATATTTGTAAATTGTTGCAGAAAAATGAGGTAAAAGACAAAATGGAAAATCGAACATATACTTTTGATGTAACAAAAGCAGATAAAATCTTCGATATTTTATTGAAAGATAAATAGATTAAATTGAGTGATGATCATAAATTACCTTCTTTAGATCAAAGAAATGGTAAAAAATATTGCAAATTTCATAATATTTATGGGCATTGGACTAATAATTGTATACATTTCAGGAATACAATTCAAGATGCAATCGACCAAGGAAGGTTAAAATTTGAGGAGATGTCGATGAAAGTGGATACTAGTCCATTTGAAGTTCAGGTGGGGTATGTTGAGTCTCAGTCAGACATTACTGAAGATGCCCGATTGGTAAATTTAGCCTTTATAGGTATGGTCGATGTTACTGAAGACGTTGATCCTAGACATGTCAAAATGGACATGTCAGAGGAAGACATAGAGTTTGATTTAAATGAGTTCGAGAAAGAATTTGAGAGAGAGATTTATCTTCAAACAGAGGATTCGCTCGTTGAATTTTTAGCCAGAAAGAAAGAGAAGGATGAAGACGTGGCATTATGTCCACGATGTAGTGCGGTGTTTGACATATCTGCTGTTAAATCCTTCAGAGAGGAGCAAATAAAAAAAGTGGAGACATAGAAGAAGAATTACAATTTTAAAGGAAAACAAACGGTCCAGATGACAGTAGGAGAAAATCAGCAATCTGTTGGTTCTTCTTCTAATAGAAATCAAATGTGATGGGTCAAGAAGGAGATATTTTCTCCTCGGGGAGGAAGAAGTAGACTTCAAAATAATAATGTGTTCGATAGACTTTTATACAATGGAGGATCAAATACTGGATTCCCCATGTTCCAAAGGAGAATATTTCGAGGAAAGCCCTGGAAGAAAGGGGGAAGGCTCCAACCTTACTGGGGAAGGTTCAACAATTATAAGAGCTTTGAAGAGCAGAATGTACCGACCGGGGGTCAGTATGTAAGAGATTTTGTCGACGGTAAGGATGAAAATAATAAGGATGGATAACAGATTGGAGTGATATCGATACTTCCTGCAGAGTATGTTAATCGGTATGAGGAATTTTAGGAACAAAATTATGTTTATCGAGAGGATGATTTCTTTTCTGAGGAAATAAGACCAAAAGTGACGTGGGTGACACAAGTGTCGTGTGAATCTCCCCATAGAGATGCTGATTTTATCGATCCTCCATCAGAGGAAATGAGATTTCATTTGAAACCCCTAATGTTGAATATTGAGATACAAGAACAGAAGGTGAATAAAGTCCTTGTGGATGGTGGTGCAGCGGTAAACATACTGCGAATCACTATGTTAAAGAGGTTCGATGTAGATTTGAAAGACTTAATCAAACATAATATCTTGATTTCCGATTTCAACGGGAAATCATCGAGTTCAGAAGGCATGATTGCCTTAGATGTGAAAGTGGGTACTTATTCGAGGCCTACTGTTTTTGTGGTAGTCCAATCACATGCAAATTTCAATGCGTTACTGGGCAGAGAATGGATCCATGGAGTTAGAGTAGTGCCCTCCACTGCTCATCAGAAGTTATTTATGTGGAATCGAGATGGACATCTCAAAGTGATTCAAGGAGACCAACACGAGTTCGTAACATTCATGTCTCAGGCTGGTCGGACTTCAAGATTATCGAGGATTTTAATTCAAAAATGCATGAGGAATGATTTCTAGAAATGAATGAGAAAAAGGGGTTTGTACTGATTAAAGAGGGGGTCAGCCTCGAAGTGGGCGGTGAAAATGCATGAAGGTTATGAGGAGTTCTTGGCTTGATTAAGAAGATACGAAAATGAAAAAAGAGAGAGCTAAGAAAGTAGTAGTAATAAGGTAGGAATAAATAAGTCGATATACTCGACAGAAGCAAATAATAGTGATCAAGTTGTACTTGATTGTATTTATGATAATTCTCCTTTAGGTTTTGAAAGATCTTTCACATCTAATCACAAAAAAATCGAGGCCTAAGATCCATTAGAAGAAATCAACTTGGGAAGTACAGAGAAAAGAAAACCTACTTATATTAGTAGGTATCTCGAAAAACAAAATGAAAAAAGATATGATTCTATTACTGGAAGAATATAAAGACTGCTTTGCAAAACGAAGCCCATTATTCAGTTGATGAAAAAAAATCACAACACTTCAAATGAGATGACCAATGCGAGTCAATATTTTAGGAAATTAAAGGATTCATATCATCACCTTGATCCTCCACAAGCCCATTAATGGTCTGCCCTTGATGTTATATTTGGTAGTATCAAAAACTACTATTAATGTTATTTTGATCCAAGAAGAATAAGGAGAGCAAAGACCAAATTATTATGTTAGTTGAATATTACAAGATCCAAAAATGTGATACCAAATGATTGAGAAAATGATGTTAGCTGTAATAATAGTCGAAAGAAGACTCCAACAATGCTTCCAAAGTCACCACATTGTAATACGAACTTACCACCCGATGCCCAAGATGTTGAAGAAACTGGAGCTCACGGGAGAATGATTGCATGATCAATTGAGCTATCCAAGTTCAGCATAAGATATGAACCTAGAGGACCGATTAAAACATAGTGTTTGACTGACTTTGTAAATGAGCTTAGACTAGTAATGAGAGAGGAGGATCTGTAATGGGTATCATACACGAATGATTATTCTGTTTCATTGATAATTATGAAAAATATTGCAATAGAAACTGAGAACAAATTTGCACATATTAGTACATAAATCAAGGTAAAGAAGATAATGCATTACAAAGTATCATAGAGAAGAACATCATATTAAGGAGGCAATATCTAGGATACCCAAGACAAATGAAGAGAGAGAAAGATAGGGGAATAGAATGATTATAGAGATAATGGAATGAAATGCAATAGTTTTCTCCAATTGCAATCTTCTTAATTAGGCAACTTTCAAATTCAAATGCACTCATATTCTAGATTTCAAATTTCAAATTTAAATTGCAACAAATTCCAAATTTCAAATTCAAATTCCAACAAATTCCAAATTTCAAATTCAAATTTCTAATCCCAAATTTCAAATTCAAATTTCAAATTCCAATTCAAATTCAATTTCAAAAATCTCAAACTGCAAAAATTTCAAATTTCAAAATCTTAAACTACAAAATTTCAAAAAAAATCTCATACTGCAAATTTTTAAAATAATCTCAAACTGCAAAATTTCAAACTTTAATAATTTCAAATTTTCATAAATTCAAACTTTCAAAATTCAAACTTTCAACATAATTGATTATGACAACAAGAAAAAAATTTCAGATTTTGATAAACAATTAGATGCTCAAACTATCTTCTAGACATGTATAGATGCTTTGTTCCTTTAGGCACCCATTCATATTTGCCATTAGATATGTCAAAATGTTTTTTGTAACATCTATTTGATGTATGACCTAATTTCATGCAATAAAAACATGTTGGTTTTCTTTGAAAAGATCTAAATGAGTTTCTTAAAGTTTTTGAAACTGGTTTCACATATGTTTTCCTTGACTCTTTCACAAAAATAGTTTTATGAGGTTCTAGACTTTCTTTGGGTTTGTAACCAAGTCTAGCTTTGCTAGAATTCCCTCTTTGATAACCTAATATAGAATCAAGATTTGTAGAAGATTTTGAAAACTTGCTTATTATTTTCTCTAACTTGAAAATCTCATTTTCCAAAAGATTACAATTTTCACAAGGTTTAACAACTTCTTTATTTTTAGACAAAGTTTTAAATTTCTCAACATCTTTCTTTAAGCACTCATTTTATTTTTCAAGAATACCAACAATATTTTCTAATGCATTAAACTTTTGTCTAAGTGCATTGTATTTCTTAGATAACTTGGTAAAACCTTCATACATATCTTGATATTCTTTAAACAACTCATCATATTCATTTAAGGATTTTGTACTACTTACCTGTGATGAAGCTTCATCATCACTTTTTGTCATCAAGCAAAGATTTGTTTCTTCTTCTCCATCACTGCTTTCGGAAGAACTCTCTTGTGTTGTGGAAGAATCATTATCCTCTCAAGCAATATAAGTTTTGCGTTTGCTCTTATAGGTATCGTTCTCCTCTTTCTTCTTCTCTTTCACATCTTTCTTCTCTTTCTTAAGTTCTGGACAGTCTGGTTTCATATGACAAGGTTTTCCACATTCATAGCAATGAAATTTATTTGTTTTCTCCTTTCTTTGTTGTCTCTTTTTCTTGTTCTTCATAAAGAGAGAAAATTGTTTAATAAAAAGAGACATATCGGAGTCTGAAAACTTACCTTCATTTTCGCTTTCGTCTTGTGAAGATTTTTCTGCTTTAGAGCTATCATCTTGGTCTGATTTTGTTCACCGTTCTTTAACCTTTGTAGCTCCATCTCATGTTCTCGCAACTTTCCAAATAGAGTAACAATATTCATTTTTGTGAGATCCTTTGATTCTATAATAGCAGTGAACTTTGGTTGCCAATTCCTGTCTAAGGATTTTAAGATCTTTGTGCTCAACTCCTTATTGTCAAAACTTTTTCCTAATGCTTTCAAGTGATTTATTATATGTGTGAAGTGTGTCTGGAAATCCGTGATGCTTTCACTTTGTTGCATTTGAAATAATTCATACTCCTGGATGAGTGTGTTCTTATGTGCTCGCTTTACTTCATTTGTTCCTTCATGTGTTACTTCAAGAGTGTCCCATATTTCTTTTGTCGTCTTGCATTGTGAGACCCTGAAAAATTCATTACGAGTTAAGGCAGAAACAATAACATTTCGGGCTCTTACATCATATTAGGCACGCTTGTTTTCATCTGGCGTCCATTGATCAAAAGTCTTTGGAACAGCTCCAGACTCCGTTGTTCTCATCGAAATGTAGGGACCGTTGAGTATAGCATGCCAAACACCGTAATCTAGCGTTTGTAAAAATATTTTCATTCTCGGCTTCCAAAACTGATAGTCTTCTCTTTCAAATAATGGTGGTCTGTTTATTGAGACTCCTTCCTTGTAAACCTGATTCTGCATAGACATCTTGACAGATCGTTTAGAAATATTTTATCTAACCAAGCTCTGATACCACTTGCTAGACAAATGGCATCTAGAGGGGGGGGGGGTGAATAGATGCACAAATTAAAATAAATGTCAAATTAAAAAATTATTTGTGAGTCAATAATTTGTTTGAATAGAGATAAAGCGGAAGCGATAATATAATCAGGAAATGAGAAAGAGATAAGGGAAAGAGAAGAGCACACAATGATTTATACTGGTTCAGGTATAGCCAACCCTACATCCAGTTCCTAGTCAACTCTTAACACAAGAGTGACTCCCAATTCACTATCTTTCAAATTCAGTTTACAAATTATAATCAACTCAGCAGAAGAACCAGTAAAAAGTAAACTAATTAAAAAGACAATCACCTCCTTAGAAACCCACTAAGGATGAACATCTCCCTAGAATCCCACTAGGGATGAATACCTCCTCTGAACAAATCAAAGGGTGAAAAAACACCTCCTTAGAATCCCACTAAGGATGAACACCTCCCTAGAATCACACTAGGGATGAAAACCTCCTTTGACCAAATCAAAGGATGAAAACACCTCCTTAGAATCTCACTAAGGATGAACACCTCCCTAGAATCACACTAGGGATGAAAACCTCCTTTGAACAAATCAAAGGATGAAAACACCTCCTTAGAATCTCACTAAGGATGAACACCTCCCTATAATCACACTAGGGATGAAAAACACCTCCTTTTCCACCAATACAAAAAGGATGAAGGTAATAAAAATAAGAACAGTCACACCTGGTAATGGAGACAACAAATTGTAGAAGCCTGTAGAATGTCAATCTCCAAGAACAAGTGTGATTAACAATGAGAGCACAAAAGGCAGTAGAGAAGAGAGTTTTCTCAAAAGGTGTAAAATATCTCTGTTGCCTTGCTCAAAATTCTTTTCTCAAAACTGATTGAATGTAAATTGTATTTTCGAATTCTGTAATTGTGTGTTTTTTATTTTTCATCAAAACTTAATTAAATAGAAAAATAACATCAGAAAATGGTCGTTGGACATTAATATTTTCATGAATAAAAATCAGGATATATTTATAAACATTTATTCTTCAAAACAGATATATTTTTCAAATTTGAATTGCCATAATTGATTATGTTACAAGTATAATCAATTATGATAGAGAAAATCATTTTTCCATTTCTGATGCATCATAATTGATTATGACAGTGAAAAATATCACGTTATGAATTTTATCACACTTGTGCTTTGGAGGCTTATGCATAATATTACTTCATCAACTTGTACCTCCATATCTAGTATTCTAAGACTCTATCTAGTCTTCCAGAATCATCTTGGGCTTGCTTGAATCATCATCTTTATCAAAAACATATTTTGGGCATGTAAGGAAATGTTTCACATTTTCACCAACGTCTTAAATTCAGCTTGTCCTTAATTCATCTTGAATGGTGTTGACTTGAATGTAGTTGACTTGAATCATCATCAAAATCATCTCTTAGGAATGTAGGGAGATTTCCATCAATCTACCCCTCATTGCTTTCAATCTCCCCCTTTTTGATGATGATCAAGGAAACACCTGAAATGAATTAAAATGCTTGACTCTATATAGCCAGCTCAAGATTAGCACAAATTAGCACAGATTTGTATCAAGTGTCAGAGTCTCTTAATCTCCCCTTGGATATATTAATAACAAGACTCCCCCTAACTCATATGAGCAAAGACTTCTCTTAACTCCCCTTGTTTAATTTAGAGATAGGAAAGAATTTCACACAGATTTTAATTCATCCAAAAATCTCCCCCTGTTTCATTGATAATCATAAAAAATATTATAAGAGAAAAAAAACTCCCCCTCTTTCACACAGAATAATATCATCAAAATATTTCCCTGTTTCATTGATAATTATGAAAAATATTGTAATAGAAACTGAGAACAAATTTGCACATATTAGTACATAAATCAAGGTAGAGAAGATAATGCATTACAAAGTGTCATAGAGAAGAACATCATATTAAGGAGGCAATATCTAGGTTTGTCATCTACTATGAACTTGACTTTCTGGTGGAGCGTTAAAGGTACTGCCTTAGCATCATGAATCCAAGGTTTGCCAAGGAGACAACTATATGCTGGAGTAATGTCCATCACATGGAAATTGATGTTGAAGATAGTGGGTCTGACTTGGATTGGCAGATTGATTTCCCCCACTACTTCTCGTTTAGATCCGTCGAAGGCTTGAATGATAGTGCTGCTTGGGCGAATGAGGGTTCCTTGAATAGTCAACTTGTCAAGTGTGCACTTTGGCATCACGTTCAAGGATGACCCGTTATCCACAAGAACTTTAGCAATGAGATACTCCTTGCATTTGATGGAAATATGCAAGGGCTTGTTATGGCTCGACCCCTCTGGAGAGAGTTCTTCATCTATGAAGGTGAGGTGATCGCTAGCTGTGATGTAGCCGATGATCCTCTCAACTTTTTCTTGGGATATAGTATGAGGTACGTGCGCTTCACTCAAAATCTTCATCATGGCATTTCTGTGCGGTTCCGAACTCATCATGAAAGATAACAAAGTTATCTTTGCCAGTGTATGATTGAGTTGGTCGATGATGGAATACTCGCTTTGCCTTATGAACTGGAGTAATTCATCGGTCTCCTCCTTGGATTCTTTATTTTCTCTTTCTTCGGTCTGTTTTTTTTTTCTCTTTATTCTTGGGGACATCTTCTCGTGACTCCTTGAGGGAGTATATTCTTCCGCTTCTAGTCATGCCCCCAATGTCAGCTATGTTGGAGATGTCCTCCTTTATTGGTGAAGATTCCCCGTATCTCTACGGTACAACTTTATTTTATTCATAGGGGAAAGGACGAGGCACAAATAATCGCAAAGGTGTCCTTGCTCCCTCTTCCTTATTGAATTTGATAACCAACGGTCGAGGCTTATTATCCTCTTGGGGTGAATCGACCGTTGGGGAGAGCTTGATTACGAACGGTTTTCTCTCCATCCTTCTGATTGTGGAAGATGTATAAGTTAATCCTTCCTTTTTATTATCTTATTTATTAAAAGTGAAGGAGGGATAATCAAGTATGCAAATGAATGAAATGCATGCAAGTAGACAATTGTTCAATAAAAGGAAATTTTATTTATTTATAGAAAGTGTACATTCCCCTACACCATGCTACGAAACACTTTTTGACAGAAAAGGAAAAGCCTAAAGAAACCCACAGGCGGGTTCTGATTTCTATGTAATTCCTCTTCGGCTTCCTGTACATGATGAGCGATTACTTCGGTCTGCTGGTGGACCGCCTAGCTCATATCTTCGCTATACTTCTGAGCCTCTTTGATATTCGCCTCTTGATGGATGACCAAGGCCTGTAAATAGTCGAGTCTCTCAAGGGCTCGGTCGCTTTCTCGTAGCACCTGACCATACTGAGTTAATCCGTCTCTTTCTTTGCAGCGCAGCTCAGTAATGTTAGAAAAGGAGGCTGAGATCAAGAGGGGGGTGAATTGATCTTTGAAAGATTTTCGCAATTTATAGATTATTTATTTCAAAGATTAAGAGTTCTGACCAATTCTTGAATCAAGCAAAACAAACAATCAAAATAAAGGCAGCAGCAAAACTAAAGAGAGTAAGGTTTAGAGAAATACAACCAAGATTTATACTGGTTCACCCAATCCCAGGGCTACATCCAGTTCTCAACCAAATTCTAGCTGAGTTCCACTAGATTGAATGTTTTACAGATTATAGATTCCAATCACACACCCAATCTACCACAAGAACCAAAATTCTAGTCCTTGCACCTAAACCTTCACCAAGAACCAACTTCCAGTTCTTGAACCACCCTGCAGCAAAATTCCAGCCACAGAAACCAGTGCCCACACTTCCAGACCCCACAATACAGTAATGAAATGTAAAGAAACAAAGAGAAGAAACTAGAACACTCAAACCCGGATTATGTAGCTCTGCAGAATGAGTTTCTTCATAAAAGAAATGCAGAAATTGCCTCAAGAAAGAACTTTGAAAAAACTTCACAAAACTTGCGTGATTCTTTCTTGAAAGTAACTCTTATTATTGCTTGATTGATTGCTCAAAGGTGTATTTTCAAATACTCAAGCAATCCTATTTATATAGAGAATTGTTCTAACTGCTGGTTTAATTAATCTGTTAAACAATCTTTTAATATGTTAAAAGTCTTAAATTAGTCTGTTAAAACTTGTTTTAATCTATTAAAATGTTCTTGATCATTTTCCATATTTGTTTTAACTGATGCGACATCGTTTCAATCGATTAAAACACTTTGTAAAAAAATCCCTTAAGTTGTTTTAATCGATTAATTTGCCTTTTAATCGATTAAAATACTGCCAAAAGTTTTCATAAAACTTTCTAAGTGATTTTAACTGATAACAGTCTGTTTTAATAGATTAAAACACTTTGTAAAAAATCTCTTAGTTGTTTTAATCGATTAATTCACATTTTAATCGATTAAAATCCTGCCAAATATTTTCCTAAAACTTTCTAAGTGATTTTAACTGATAACACATCGATTAAAATTCTGACAGAACTTCTTTCAAAACCTTTCAAGTGGTTTTAATCGATTAATTTGAGATTACATCAATTAAAATACTGACAGAACATCTTTCAAAATACTTCAAGTTATTTTAATCGATTATTTCGAGTTTGTATCGATTAAAATACTGCCAGAACACTTTCCAAAACACCTTAAGTCATTTTAATAGATTATTTCGAATCTATATTAGATAAAATACTGGCAGAAGGTTTTCAAAAACTCCTTTAATGAAAACAATCGAATAATTTGAAGATATATCGATTAAAACAGTTCAAGTGAATGTTTTAAAAGGTTTTAATCGATTATTTCGAAAATCTATCAGCTTAAAAACCTGTTATGTAAGTGTTAAGAACATTTTAACTGATAATGCTCATATAATATCAGTTAAAAAAATTACTTAAAAATCATTTAACCGATTACTTTGGTTTTTAACAGATTAAACACGTTTAGAGGAATTTTCAAAATCTTTTAAATGATGAAACCTCATGCAACAGAGAGATATGAATGATTATACCTATGTATAGATGTAGACTCACTAATCACTCTACCCTTTTAACCAAGTAACCTTTGACTTCAACAGAATATCCTTTGACTTCATTTGACTTCATCAAATCAACAAGATCTTCCTTTTATTAAATGATTCAATAAGATCTTCATCACTTTCAAGTAAGGCTTCTGTTAAGTCTCTGGGTAGTCTCCCGTCCTTGACATATCTCAGACCGAGTCCTTGCGAGATCTTGTAGCATTCTCTTGATCGTTGGAGCCTATTTTGCACATTCGGCCTCAAGGTGTGCTGATCTGGCGGTTATTTCTTGAAGTTGATTATCCGAGCTTAATCTGGCAACTTTGGATGCTCGAATAATCTGCTCACTGGAATCAGCGCATTGGTCCTTGAGGCGCTCTATTTCTTGATCTTTCTTCCTGCATTGCCTTTGTAGACCATCTATAATGAGGATAGATTCCTGCTCTTTTTCTTTAAGGGCCCTCACCTGGGCTCTCATGATTTCTACCCTCCGGGTCAAGGCATCGACTTGGCTTTGGAGCTCTCCACTGGCTGAAGGCGCAGTAGGTGGGGCGGATGGTTGTGACATCCCTCTGTTTCTCCTCCACTCCTCATAGTCACTGGAGACAGCTACTCAAGCTTTGCCTAACTCTCTATCTCCCATGAAGACTGGTCTCTCCCATGCTCTCCGTACAACAAGTGAGTTCGTAACAGTGCATGGGTCTCCGAAGAAACACAATCCTCCGAGCTCTTCCCATGATAACGCAGTTTGGGTCCTCATGAGTTGTCTCATAGATACTTTTGGAGAATAAGCTATGCAACCTCTGAGACCTACTAACGGTACGCTCGGATAATCGCCACATCTAATGAGGATTGGGCTAGGTCGGAACCAAGGACATGCCCAGGAACCAAGGACATGCCCAGGATTCTTGAGAAGCTCTTCAAAGGGTCGGGGAACATCCCCATGTGACTAGAGACGTAGAAATGCGTGATACCCCACATGAATAGCAGTAAAGAGCAGCATCTTAGTGTTCTCCCTTGCTTTTGGTGACAGTATTCGATCGAAAGCAAGGTGTTGGCAAGAAGTGCAAGCAAGGGACTCTTCGAGTGCACGTCCCAGGCGAAGAAGAGTATACTTGGTTTGCTGACATGGAAAATTTCAAAGTTGCAAAAGTTGTCCCAGAAGAGTATACTTGGCACCAAAAGAAGAAATTATTTAAGGATGCCCATTATTTTATTTGGGATGATCCTTACCTTTTCAAGATAGGAAGTGATAACTTGCTGAGAAGATGTGTGACAAGCAAGGAAGCCAAAAGTATTATCTGACATTGCCACAATTCTCCTTATGGTGGACATTTTAATGGAGTAAGGACTGCTGCAAAAGTGCTCCAATCTGGTTTTTTCTGGCCTACTTTGTTTAAAGATGCGCACAACTTTGCACAAGAATGTAGTGATTGTCAGAAGACAAGAGGAATATCAAGAAGATAGGAAATTCCCCTGAATATCATGTTGGAAGTTGAAATATTTGACTACTGGGGAATTGATTTTGTAGGACCTTTTCCATCCTCATTCTCTAAAGAATACATCTTGGTAGCAGTAGATTATGTGTCAAAGTGGGTGGAAGCAGTGGCTACTGTAAAAGCTGATGCCAAAACAGTGATAAAATTTTTAAAGAAAAATATATTTTGTAGATTTGGCACTCCCAGAGTTCTAATCAGTGATGGAGGGTCACATTTCTGCAATATTCAACTTCAAAAATGTTTAAAGCATTATGGAGTCAGACATGAAGTTGCATCACCTTATCATCCACAAACTAATGGGCAAGCAGAAGTTTCAAACAGAGAAATTAAAAAAAATATTAGAAAAGACTGTTTCATCTTCAAGAAAAGATTGGTCAATAAAGTTAGATGATGCGCTTTGGGCTTATAGGACTGCATATAAAGTTCCTACTGGGTGTAGACCCCTAATTTTGCCCGATCTCTCAATAAAGGCTAAAAGAGACTTCCTACAAAAAGATAAAGCTCGCCTGGCATCTCAATAAAGGTCAAGAAGACTTCCTATACGAAGATAAAGCTTCAACGGGCGTTTATAGGCATCAACCGACGTCTGAATAAAGAAAGGAAAGCTTCTCAGGGGTCCTAGAACACAAAGGCTGGCCAAAACAGGCCGAGATGGCCGTCCCAACCTTCCCTGGCCAACTGGGACGACCGTCCCAAGTGGGACTGCCAATCCCAGGTTTCAGGTGGTCTCAGCCTTTGTAAAAGAGGCAGTTGGGACGGCCGTCCCAACCCAGAGGGCGTCCCAAATGTGCAGGCAGCGAGAAAACTATAAATAGGAGGCTCATTTGCCACTGTTTCACACACCAGACAACTCCCAGTACTTGTCTATCCTCTTCCCTCTTCGAATGAACTCTCTGATTGCCTTAATAAGGTAACAATCAGTTAAGGAATCATATTCCAGCATTCGATTCTTCTGTAAAATTGAGTCGAGTCAATCTTGTATTTGGAGAGGAGAGTCTTTGTAGAGCGAAGGATTGCCAAAACGCATCCTCACGATTAAAGATTCGTAATACAAAGCTTGCTACGGAGGTTCTGTTCAATTCTCTTCTCTTTTACTGCTTTATTTATTGCTTTCTGTATGCAATAAGAAATAAAGTCATGTAGATAGCCATTCTTAACATTATGCAATAAAATAGGGTAGTCGCGTAATTTCTCATAATCTTTACTTAAATGAATTAATCCGTCATAGGGAACCCGAAAGGGGCGTTGTGGGGGTGCTAACACCTTCCCCACACATAACTAACTCCCTTACCTAACTCTGGTTATAATGGCCAAGTTTGGTTTTTAATAAAATCAACGCCTTTTTATCCTTTTCCAATGTTTATGGTCAAAACATTGGTGGCGACTCCAAAAGAACCCCTTTTCGAAAACTTTGCTTTTATTAGAGGATAGTTCAGTTGTTGAGCACCTCGGAAGCAATGAACATAATTTTAACGTAAAACGCGAGTCTAAACCATCTTTTCGCGACTGCTCGCATAAACGTTCGAGATGTCCCTGGACGTCGGAACGGACGGCAGCAACAGATGGCGACTCCACTGGGGAAGCTAGAGAGTTGATCTCATTTAGTGACGGATAAATTCAAACTAAGTAAAGATTTGAAATTACGCCTTTACCCTCTTCCGTATGTTTTATTGTATGGCTTTAATAATTATTGTATGATTATTTTCTGCAAATTGTCTGAAATATAAATTGCACACAAAAACCCTTGCACACAACATTCCCTCTATACCCGGGGCAAGAGTGAATACCTATAGGGAGTGGGTGGCAGATACGACCAGCTTGTTGGCACACGGGGCTATAACAGTTGTCGGAAACCACCAACTCAAGGTGATAACTCTCTTCTTTTGGTCTAAGGATGTCGACATGGAGTTCCATGCATGACCCGAGGACTGAGAGATTGAGAGGTCCCTATAATGGGGGCACCTTGGGGACCTTTGGCCTTGGTGAGAACAGTTTAGAACCATCTAAACCAAGCACGTTTCTGCAGGAAAACCCTACCTCGTGATTAAATAAGCGTGGCTCTGCTCGTGGATGTATGAATTGTGTGTACATTCGTTTGCTGCATTTGTATTGATGCATTAGCATAGGGTAATCATACAACAAAAATAGTGAAAAACCCTAAAAATCATAAAAGTGATAAGATAAGCCAACTTTATCTCGGATAGTCTTCAGTTAAGCTAGCCTGGTTTCAGGTTCTTTGTAAGCTAAGTAGCCACGTTGACCGACAGAAGAGATAAAGGGTCATAAAAAAATATAAAAACAAATTAAAAACATAAAAATTCCTTTTTACAATAAAAAGATTTTCGACAAAGTCGTATCATTCATACCACATCATCTAATAAGTGGTAAAACCGAGAGAGAAAATAAATGCACTAAGAAAAGTATGCATAAACATCATCATAATAAATCTCTCATAAACACACTCATTCTAGGATGCGTTTATCACCTTCCTAGAAGAGATAATTACGCTAAGGTATGTTGGCAACCTTTGAAAAAAGGAAGTTAGCACACTAAGGTGGGTATGGTACCCTTAAAACATAGGCTTTTAAGAAGATACCAAAGCTATTGTCTAAGGCATATCTATTTCACACTAATCATTTGAAATAAAAAGCTATAATAAAAATCGTTAAAATCATTTAGAAAGTGGTTGGTCTTCCGCCCGTCCTCACTCGTGCTAAGAAAGCTAAAAAGATGGAACAGCTAGAGGAGCAAAACCGAAAGCTCACCACTGAGCTCAATACAGTGAAAGAGCAAATGGCTCAAATGTTGGAAATGATGTGCCAACAGAATCTCCACAAAGAGGGTCCTCAAAGTGGACAAGCCTCTCACCAAGAAGAAGAAGAGGAACCTCAGGATGAGCATGACCAATCTGATACAAGAGCAGTACATATTCATGCTCCGGAAGTATCAAAGCAACAAATTACTGCTCTTGAAGAGAGGCTGAGAGCCATGGAGGGGCATAACTTTGATGTAAAAGAGGCGGCTGATATGTGCCTCGTTAAAAACATCCAATTCCCTAACAAATTCAAAACTCCGGACTTCCCAAAATACATGGGATTAACTTGCCCCAAAAGCCATCTTACAATGTACTACCGTAAGATGGCTGCATATGCTGACAATGAGAAGCTCCTGATCCATTACTTTCAGGAAAGCTTAGCTGAATCAACCCTAAACTGGTATATGCAATTGCAAGGAGGGCAAGTCCAAACATGGAGACATCTGGCAGATGCTTTTCTTTGCCGCTATAAATACAATATTGATCTGACCCCTGAAAGAGCAGATCTACAATTGCTAAGCAAGAAAAACGATGAATCCTTCAAAGCATATGCCCAAAGATGGAGGGAATTGGCAGCACAAGTAGAACCTCCTCTATCCGACAAAGAAACCACATCCATGTTTATCAATTCTCTAACTGGTCCCTATTATGACAAAATGATAGGGAACACATCAACACTTTTTGCGGATGTGGTAATTATAGGAGAAAGAGTAGAGCAAGGTCTGAAAAGCGGAAGAATTACACGGCACACTTCCTCCAATTCCTCTACTCCAAACATTAAGAAGAGCTTCGGAAAGAAGAAGGAAGGAACCGTGAATGCAATTAACATTGCTACTCCTTTTTCCTCCTCATAGCAGACCAAGTCACGCAGACCGGAAAGGAAATTCACTCCAATACCTACCTCCTATGGAAGTCTGCTGTTAAAATTGTTGGATGCTAAACTCCTTGTGCGTATCCCTCCCAAGAAAATGGAGCCACCATATCCAGAATGGTATAAGCCGAACGAAAAATGCAATTATCATTCGGATGCTCCGGGACACTCCGTGGATAACTGCATGGCCTTAAAACATAAGGTCCAAGATTTAATAGATGCAGGGTGGATTACCTTTGACGCCTCTACTCCGAAAGTAGATGATCAGCCTCTTTCCAAACCCGAATGAAGGATGGGCTAAGGAAGATCAGCAATTTAGGGCTCATCATTTTTGTCATCTAATAAAAATAAATACAAAAAATATATATAATAAAAAATATATCAAAAAGCTTCAGATGTATTTCTCGTGATCCTCGCTCATGATTACGAGATTTTTGATTAATATGAGCTTTGTAAATATTTCTTTCTATCAATACAACGAGGCATTATTCATAATATTCATATTCGTTTTCATTCTTTTCCCTCTCACACATTTAATAAGGAAATCTAAAACAGAGCATAACCGTACAGTCATGTCTGTGATTGAAAACTCTCTGGAAGATCCGAAAGCCGAAGGCGAATGGATTGAGTCAGACAGTGAGGAGGGGACCATTTCCCCGGACATGCAAAGACTGTTAGAAAAAGAAGCTCAGTCAATACAGCCCCATCAGGAGAAAACTGAGGCCATCAATTTGGGACAAGAAGATAATAAGAAAGAAGTAAATATTGGTACCCAAATTGATGATGATGTCAGGGAAAGACTGATACAGTTACTAAGAGAACATGTGGACGTATTCGCATGGTCCTACCATGATATGCCTGGAATTGATGAAAGTATAGTGGAGCATAGATTGCCACTAAAAGAGGGATTTCGGCCTGTTAAGCAGAAGCTCATAAGAGTAAAGCCAGAATGGTCCTTGAAAATTAAGGAAGAAGTAGAAAAACAGTTGGATGCTAATTTTCTAATCGTGTCTGTAGACCCCAAATCTTGCCCGGGCTCCAAATGAAGTCAGAAAATCCCCTATTTGAAGACGGCCAAAGCCTAACAAGCCACTAGGAGAGACTATTAGGCTCCCGTACCAAGATAGGAAGGTTTTTTGGCCCAAAAATAAAGTTTCTCGCCCTGAAGGGACGAGACCGCCGTCTGGGAATACCAGACCGCCGTCTCGTTTCAACGCCAGGACGAGACCGCCGTTTCGATTTCCCAGACGGCGGTCTCGACACTCGCAAAAACGAGACGGCGGTCTGGGTTTTCCAGACGGCGGTCTCGATTCTCGCCAAGTCGAGACGGCGGTCTCGAATTACGAGACGGCGGTCTCGACCCTGTCAGACGAGAACGGCGGTCTAGACCCTGACAGCGCGAAAAACTATAAATAGGGGCTCTCCCCCCCTCATTTCCACACAGAAAAACCAAGAGCTCTCCCTTCTCTCTAGAATTTCTCTCTCTAAGAATCCCTCCGAGGCATTTCCGGAGTTTCTGAGCGTCTTTAGGCATATACAAAGTGTCCTAAATCTTCTTTAGAATCCCTCCGAGGCATTTCCGGAGTTTTCTGAGAGTTGTAGAGTGAAGGGTTGCCAAAATGCACCCTCTTTTTGAATATAAAGCTTGCTTTGGAGGTGCATATCCTCATTCTCTATTCTTTGAAATTACTGTCATTTAAATTATGCAATAGAAGCTAGGGCAATGTAGTCACATATTTAAATACCGCATAATAAAAGGGTAAAAGCGCAATTTTCCAAGTTTAATTATTCGCAAATAGCCGGCCTATCATAGGGAACCCGAAAGGGGCGTCGTATAGGGACTAATACTCCCTTTACACGTAACTAACTCCCTTACCCAACTCTAGTTGTAATGACCAAAGTTGGTTTTCGAAAACCAACGCCTTTTCAAAACCCCTTTTCCGATGTTTATGGTAAAAATATCGGTGGCGACTCCATAGAACCCAAAATAAATAAGTCCTTGGGTTAGCCCGGTTGTCGGACAACTCAAGGACACTTTTCGAAAACCTCGTCTCCAGATTAGCCCGATTATCGGACAGCCTGAAGACGTTGTAACCACCAATAAAAAACGCAAAAACAAGAGGAAGAAGGGTCGATAAAACCATCGCGTCGCTCCGACCGCGCCCCCTCTTCGGGGAGGCAGTGACAGATGGCGACTCCACTGGGGAAGCCTAGAGAGTTGATCCCATTTAGTGATGGGCTGGCTTAAAAATAATTAAACCAAGAAAATGGCGCTTTTACCCTACCTTGTATTATAACATGCTTTATTGTCTGGCTTTCAATAAACTGTTGTTTGTTTACACTTACGCAAATTGATTGAGATATAAATTGCACACAAGTCCATTGCACACTACAGTTCCTCCTATACCCGGGGGCAAGTGAGATAACCATAGGGAGTGGGTGGCAGGTACGGTTCGCTGCAGTTAGGGCCTTGTGCCCACCAGTGTGATCGGAAACCACCACTCAGGGTGATAACATTCCTCTTTTGGCAACAAGACCGACTCTGGCCTTAGTGTTGAGCATGGTCGGACGGCTGGAGAGTGGGGACCCTATAATGGGGGCACCTTGGGGGCCTTAGCCTGGTGAGAACAGTTAGAACCTACCCTAACCAATACACTTTTCTGCAGGAGAACCCTACCTCGTGATAAAAACGGAATCTCGCCTGTTCGGGGATGATCGAATTATGTGTGCATATGTTTTTTGCATTTGTGTGTTGCATAGCATAAACAAACAAACAGAACAAAATCACAAAAAAATATTTTTACAAATAAACACCCTTATCTCGGACAGTCTGCCTTTTAGCTAGCCCGGTTTCAGGTTCTTTGTAAGCTAAGTAGCCACGCAGTTCCGACAGAAGAGATAAGGGACGCTAAATATTCTTTCTCATAAAGCCATATTTTATCTCGGATAGTCTGCCTTTTAGCTAGCCTGGTTTCAGGTTCTTTGTAAGCTAAGTAGCCACGCAGTTCCGACAGAAGAGATAAAAGGCTATAAAATAAACAAATAAAAAAAAATACAAAAACATCAAAAATATATAAACAAACTTCTGACAAAGTCAACTCATCCATATTACATCGTGAGTAAAGGAAAAACAAAGAGAGAAAATGAAAATGAGAGTGCATTCAGCATCATTTAAATAAAACCTCTCATACATAAGCATACTCATGATAGCTTAAGCACTCAACATGCATTAATAAAACTTCTTGAACATTCTAGAAAGTGGCTGGTCCTCTCCCCACTCGTACTCGTGCGCAAAAGGCTAAGGCAATGGAAAATCTAGAGGAGCAAAACTGGAAGCTCACTGCAGAGGTTAATATCCTCCGCGAGCAGGTGGCCCAATTAATGGAGGTCGTGCGCCAGAGCCAGAGCAAGGGCGGCGAGGGCCAAGCTGAGCATATCCCTCCTCATGAAGAGGAGGAGGAAGAAGAACACTTCTATGGCGATAAGGATGTTAAGACCGCTCGCATCCTTACCCGGAAGTATCCAAACAACAACTCTCCGCCCTGGAGGAGAGGCTGAAGGCGGTCGAAGGGCATAACTTCGACGTCAAGGAGGTGGCTGACATGTGCCTCGTAAAGGACATCCGTTTCCCTCCCAAATTCAAGGTCCCGGACTTCCCCAAGTACGCCGGGCTGACCTGCCCTAAGAACCATCTTACGATGTATTGCCGGAAGATGGCCGCTCATGCTGACAACGAGAAACTCCTGATCCATTGCTTTCGGGAGAGTTCGGCGGACACGGCTCTCAAGCTGGTACATGCGGTTGGAGAGAGGGCAGAGTCCGAGCTGGAAGCGGCTGCGGACGCTTTCCTCCGTCGCTACAGTTATAACATTGATCTGACACCCGACGGGTCGGATCTTAGAGCACCGAGCAAGAGGAACGACGAGCCCTTTAAAGCGTATGCCCAAAGGTGGAGGGAAATGGCGGCCCGAGATAGAGCCTCCTTTGACGGACAAGGAAACAAGTGGCTATGTTCATCGACTCAGCGGCTCGGAGCATACTACGACAAGGCCATAGCCGGTACCTCCAACCTCTTCTCGGACATAGTCACCGTAGGCGAGAGGGTGGAGCAAGGACTGAGGAGTGGGAAGATCGCACGGTCTTCCCAAGCTGGTGTCTCCTTCGGGAAGCCCGCCGGCAAGAAGAAGGACGAGTCTGTGCACGCAATCAATTTTGCCACTCCTTCTTCTACCCCACAAACGCCCAAGCAGCCCCGCAAGAAAGAGAGGAAGTTCACTCCAATCTCCACTTCCTACGGGCTGCTGCTACCTCAACTGCTGGAGGCTAAGCTCCTGACCTGCGCCCCTCCCAAGAAACAGTTGGAGCCTCCCTACCCCGAATGGTATAAGCCGAACGAAAAATGCGCTTACCATTCGGGCGCACCCGATCACTCTACAGAGAACTGCTTGACCCTCAAGTATCGGGTTCAAGAGTTAATCGACGCCGGGTGGATTACTTTTGACGCCTCTGCTTCTAGCACCGATGACAAACCTCTGTCAAAGCCAGAGTAGTGAAGAGAGAGGACTGGGAGGACCGGCCCTAGGGTTTCCTTTTTTTTTAAGTTTTCTCTATATCTCCTGCGGTCCCTGCCCGTGGCCGCAGGAATTTTGATTAAAAGGGTTTGTAAATACATTATCATTTTCCTTAATATACGAGGCATTTTTCAACATTCATTCCATTCATTCTTTTCTCTCTTACATTTATTATTCTTTCAAAAATAAATTGAATAATAAAATCTATGACTAAAACAGAACCTAAAACGCATCATGTCTATGATTGATGAATCCCCATGGACTCCGAAAACGGAAGACGAATGGGCTGAGTCCGACAGTGAACGAGGAGACCATTTCTCCAGGATATGCAAAGGATGCTTGGAAAAAGAAACACGCATCATACAACCGCATCAGGAAGAAATAGAAACTATCAATTTGGGAAAAGAGGATGAGGATAAAAAGGTGAACATCGGCACCCAAATGGAAAATAGTACAAAGAAGGGATTAATCTTGCTCCTAAAAGAATATATGGATGTATTCGCCTGGTGATACCATGACATGCCGGGGCTTGACACGAGCATAGTGGAACACTGATTGCCACTAAAGAGGGGTTCGAGCACTGTAAAGCAAAAGCTCGGGAGAATTAAACTCGACTGGTCCTTAATGATAAAGGAGGAGGTGCAAAGGCGGTTGGATGCCAATTTCCTGGTAGTTTCCAAGTACCCGAGAATGGTTGGCCAACATAGTACCAGTCATCAAAAAGACCGGGAAGGTCGAGGTCTGCGTGGATTATAGGGACCTCAATCAAGCAAGTCCTAAAGACGACTTTCCCTGCCACATATAGACACAGCTGGTGGACCATACCGCTACTAACACATTATATTCCTTCATGGATGGGTACGCAGGGTACAACCAGATCAAGTTGGCCGTTGAGGATAGAGAGAAAACCTCCTTCATTACACCGTGGGGTACCTTTTGTTATCGTGTAATGCCTTTCGGACTCAAGAATGCGGGGGCAACCTACCAAAGGGCTATGGTCACACTATTCCACGACATGATCCACAAAGAAATAGAAGTATATGTGGACAACATGATAGCCAAGTCCAGAAATGAAATGGACCATATTCAATATCTCCGAAAGCTTTTTGATCGACTTCGGAAATATCAACTTAAGCTAAACCGGCAAAATGCACTTTCGGAGTACGGTCGGGAAAACTCCTAGGGTTCATTGTCGGTGAAAGAGGAATCGAGGTGGACCCAGACAAAACGAAGGCAATTGTGGAAATGCCCCCACCAAGCACAGAAAAGGAGGTCGAGAGGGTTTTCGGTCGGATAAACTACATTGCCCGTTTCATCGCACGGTTAACGGATAAATGTATCCCCATCTTTAAGCTGCTGCGCAAGAATCGGCCAACAGTATGGAACGAAGAATGCCAACGGGCGTTTGATAAAATCAAAGCTTGTTTAACCAATCCACCAGTATTGGTACCGCCCGTTGAGGGAAGACCTCTGATCCTATATTTGTCAGTGCTCGAAGAGTCCATGGGATGTGTGCTCGGCCAACATGATGAAACCGGAAAAAGGGAACGAGCCATTTACTATCTCAGTAAAAAATTCTCAGATTATGAAACTCGTTATACACCATTCGAAAAAACATGTTGCGCATTGGTGTGGGTCACTCAACGTCTCAGGCGGTACATGGCTCGACATACAACATGGTTGGTCTCCAAAATGGACCCAATCAAATACATCTTCGAGAAGCCCATCTTGGCCGGAAGAATAGCTAGGTGGCAAGTTCTCCTCTCGGAATTTGACATTATCCATGTCACCCGAAAGCTATCAAAGGAAGTCCCCTGGCGGATTATCTAGCCCATGGATCCACAGATAAATACCAGTCTTTACAAGATGACTTTCCCGATGAGCACATCATGCACATCGAACACGAAGAGACCAAAGAAGAAGCATGGACCATGTTTTTCGATGGAGCTTCAAACATGCTTGGACATGGGGTAGGAGCTATTTTGATATCCCCCGAAAGGAAACATATCCCTGTAACGGCCAGGCTTAATTTCGATTGTACTAACAACATGGCTGAATACGAAGCATGCGCATTAGGAGTCCAAGCAGCTTTAGATCATGGGGTCACTAAGCTCAAAATATTCGGCGATTCATCCCTCGTCATCTACCAACTTAAAGGCGAGTGGGAAACCCGAAACGTCAAATTGATCCCATATTTAGAGTACATCCAAGAGTTGGTCTCAAGAATGGAAAGCGTCACTTTCCAGTACATCCCTCGGGAAGACAACCAAATTGCCGACGCCCTCGCCACTCTATCATCCATGTTTGCCCTGAACCAGGAGCATGAGATGCCAATCATTCAAGTTAAACTACACGATAAACAAGCTTTCTGCATGGCAGTAAATGACGAGTGCGATCAAAACCCCTGGTATCATGACATCAAGCGGCACCTCATGAAGGGAGAATACCCCGAGGGGATCAGTAATAATGATAAGCGAACCATTCGCAAAAGGGCCATAGGTTTCACATTGATTGAAGGAACCCTCTACAAAAAGAGCCCCGATTCCACCCTCTTAAGGTGTGTGGACCGAGAAGAAGCCCAAACACTGATAAAAGAAATCCACAAGGGGACTTTCGGAACCCACGCACCCGGGCATGCCATGGCAAAGAAAATCCTCAGGGCAGGGTACTATTGGTCCACGATGGAAGCTGATTGTCACCAATATGCCAAGAAATGTCATAAGTGCCAAGTATACGCCGATAACATTCATGTGCCGCCCGCACCTCTCAGTAACCTGGCTACCCCATGGCCATTTTCTATGTGGGGTATGGATGTCATTGGACCCATTGAACCTAAAGCATCTAACGGCCATCGCTTCATATTGGTGGCAATCGACTATTTCACCAAGTGGGTTGAGGCAGCATCATACGCACACGTAACCCAGAAAGTGGTGACCACCTTCATCAAGAAAAACATCATATGTCGGTACGGCATCCCTCATAAGCTCATTACTCGATAATGGGACCAACCTCAACAATAAAATGATGGAGGAATTATGCCAAAACTTCAAAATCCAGCACCACAATTCCTCTTCGTACCAGACCAAAGATGAATGGTGCGATAGAGGCGGCCAACAAAAATATCAAGAAAATTATCCGAGAAAATGGTGATCACCTATAAAGAATGGCATGAAATGCTTCCTTTTGCCTTGCACGGCTACCGAACGTCGATTCGAACCTCCACAGGGGCTACCCCGTTTTCCCTCGTATACGGAATGGAGGCCGTGCTACCAATAGAAGTCGAAATACCCTCTCTGCGAGTTGTCATGGAAGCCAAATTGACAGAAGCCGAATAGGTTCAAAACCGATACGATCAGTTGAACCTGATAGAGGAAAAATGGCTGGACGCCATATGTCGGGGACAAGCTTATCAGCGGAAAATCAAGAGGGCCTACGACAAGAAGGTTAATCCCCGCATTTTCCAAGAAGGAGATCTAGTAGTAAAGAAACTACTCCCAGCCCAGAAAGACAAAATCGGGAAGTGGGCAGCCAACTACGAAGGACCCTTTGTGGTCAAGCAAGCCTTCTCAGCGGGAGCCCTCATCCTCACCAATATGGACGGAGAAGAGCTCTGATACCCTGTCAACTCAGATGCGGTGAAAAGATATTACGCCTAAAAAAAGACATTGCTCATGACCCGTCAGGATGAAAACTCGCAAAGAGCATCCTGGGCAAAAGATAGGGTCTGTATTCCTCGCTAGGACACGTCCTAGGCAAAAAAAAAAAAAAAAATGAAATGATGAAAGAGCAATGATTACCTTAGCCGAAAACCGCAAAGGCGACTAAGGTAATACCTCCACAACATCAAGCAAACTTCGCATAGTCTTCACTCCGGGCTCGGGCATCTCAACTAAAGGGACCAGGAGAAATGGGGAAACCAAGATCACAGACAAGATTGCGGCACCCTCATACAGTTTAGCCAACCCTGGCCAGCCATGCTTACAAATTCTTTTGTAAAACCCCCATGTAAAAATAAACCATCTGGTTACATCAATAAAATCGTCTTTCTCTCTTTACCAACTTGTGTAAATGCCTCTATATTAACGAAATATGAGCATGCATAAAACAAGCAATTCGAGAAAGCATAAAAAACAAAAGACGCACATCACCAACCAGGGCCGTCCCAAGAAAAATACAAGGCAGCCTGCTAGATCGAAAACCCGCAAAGGGCGGTCTAGGCAAAAGATAAGGCTTTCGTAAAAAGAACAAGCCCATCAGAATGCCTCACACGAGGAATTAAAACCCGCTAGATCGAAAACCCGCAAAGGGCGGTCTAGGCAAAAGATAGGGTCAAAACAAAAAGTAAAGACAAAGATCACGAGAGAACAAAAAGAAGGAGAGTACCGGTCACTTTCTAAATGTCCTCAAACAAAATTGCATTAACAGCATCCACACACAAATAGTCGCACAAAAATGACTTTGTCAAAAGTAAAATAAACAAAAAACTATAGGAAAATAAAAAGCATTCAGTCTCATGTTGGCATTCATGGAAAACAACCAAAAAAGGGGTATTCCGGTATGATTTCGCCGACTTTTTGCCCTCTTTTACAAAAGCCAGCATAACAAAAAGAAGCTTAAAAAGGAAAAAGGCACACGCTCAAGAAAAAGCCAAAATCCAAAAATCGCGAGAAAAAAGAAATAAAAACCGCGAGAAAAAGGCAGGATAAAAATCAAGACTGCCTCAACCAATAAAAATCGACTACCAAGCAAAAGTCAAACACAAAGAGAAGACCTGACCAGCAAGAGTCAGATAACCACCAACAAAAAGTCAAAAATCCCCAGCAACTAACAAAGCTGGATGAACAAAGACAACAAGATTCCCGGCACAACACCAGATAAACGCATCTACCAACACAGAATTCACCTCTCCAGAGAGCCGGCGCATGAGCTACCCGAGCAGTAAGCCGCCATTACCACCCTGATGGGGGGTTCATACCCATCCGGTCCCACACAACGGACTGCACCAGCCTGATAGGGGGTTTATACCTATCAACCAGCACACAAGAAGCGCCTAGCCAGCGCATGGGCCACCTGAACTGTAAGCCGCCATTACCACCCTGATGGGGGGTTCATACCCATCCGGTCCCACACAACGGACCGTACCAGCCTGATGGGGGGTTCATACCCATCAACCGAAGGATCGGCTACGTCAGGAGTAGTATCCGGAGGTTCTACCATGTGTCAACCAAAGGGATCGGCTACGTCAGGAGTAGTATTCCGGAGGTGCACAAACACAATATCTCCCCAGAGGATCATCCGCCACAAGACGGCCATCCGAAGGGTAGCCGGGCAAGAGGGTCAACTCCTTTACCTTCCTGTCTACCTGTCTGGCACAACAAAGCCAACAGTCGACTAGTCAGGTAAAGTGGGGGCAGCTGTAGACCCCAAATCTTGCCCAGGCTCCAAATGAAGTCAGAAAATCCCCTATTTGAAGACGACCAAAGCCTAACAAGCCACTAGGAGAGACTATTAGGCTCCCGTACCAAGATAGGAAGGTTTTTTGGCCCAAAAATAAAGTTTCTCGCCCTGAAGGGACGAGACCGCCGTCTCGTTTCAACGCCAGGACGAGACCGCCATCTCGATTTCCCAGACGGCGGTCTCGACACTCGCAAAAACGAGACGGCGGTCTGGGTTTTACAGACGGCGGTCTCGATTCTTGCTAAGTCGAGACGGCGGTCTGGATTTTCCAGACGGCGGTCTCGACCCCGTGACAAGAGCGAGACTGGGTCTCGAATTACGAGACGGCGGTCTCGACCCTGTCAGACGAGAACGGCGGTCTGGACCCTGACAGCGCGAAAAACTATAAATAGGGGCTTTCCCCCCCTCATTTCCACACAGAAAAACCAAGAGCTCTCCCTTCTCTCTAGAATTTCTCTCTCTAAGAATTCCTCCAAGGCATTTCCGGAGTTTCTGAGCGTCTTTAGGCATATACAGAGTGTCCTAAATCTTCTTTAAAATCCCTCCGAGGCATTTCCGGAGTTTTCTGAGAGTTGTAGAGTGAAGGGTTGCCAAAACGCACCCTCTTTTTGAATATAAAGCTTGCTTTGGAGGTGCATATCCTCATTCTCTATTCTTTGAAATTACTGTCATTTAAATTATGCAATAGAAGCTAGGGCAATGTAGTCACATATTTAAATACCGCATAATAAAAGGGTAAAAGTGCAATTTTCCAAGTTTAATTATTCACAAATAGCCGGCCTATCATAGGGAACTCGAAAGGGGCGTCGTATAGGGACTAATACTCCCTTTACACGTAACTAACTCCCTTACCCAACTCTGGTTCTAATGACCAAAGTTGGTTTTCGAAAACCAACGCCTTTTCAAAACCCCTTTTCCGATGTTTATGGTAAAAATATCGGTGGTGACTCCATAGAACCCAAAATAAATAAGTCCTTGGGTTAGCCCGGTTGTCGGACAACTCAAGGACACTTTTCGAAAACCTCGTCTCCAGATTAGCCCGGTTATCGAACAGCCTGAAGACGTTGTAACCACCAATAAAAAACGCGAAAACAAGAGGAAGAAGGGTCGATAAAACCATCGCGTCGCTCCGACCGCGCCCCCTCTTCGGGGAGGCGGCGACAGTGTCAAAATACCCTGAATGGTTGGCAAACATCGTGCCAGTTATAAAGAAAAATGGAAAAATCAGAGTATGCGTAGATTACAGGGATTTAAATCGTGCAAGTCCAAAAGATGATTTTCCCTTACCACATATTGATATGCTGGTAGATCATACCGCTACAAATACTCTCTATTCTTTCATGGATGGATATGTAGGGTATAACCAAATTAAATTGGCTGTTGAAGATAGAGAAAAAACTTCTTTCATTACGCCGTGGGGTACATTCTGTTATAGAGTAATGCCTTTTGGACTTAAGAATGCAGGGGCTACTTATCAAAGGGCTATGGTAACGTTATTTCATGATATGATCCACAAAGAAATCGAAGTATATGTGGATGATATGATCGCCAAGTCCAAAAACGAAATAGATCACCTCCAATACTTAAAGAAGTTATTCAATCGACTTCGGAAATACCAGATCAAGCTCAATCCGGCTAAATGCACATTCGGAGTACGATCAGGAAAACTCCTTGGGTTTATTATTAGTAAAAAAGGAATTGAGGTAGACCCTGATAAAACAAAGGCAATCGTAGAAATGCCCCCACCAAGAACAGAAAAAGAAGTCAGAGGGTTCTTGGGCCGAATAAACTACATCGCACGGTTCATCGCGCAATTAACGGATAAGTGTACGCCCATATTCAAGTTATTGCGTAAAAACCAACCGAAAGTTTGGAATGATGAATGTCAACAAGCTTTCGAAAAAATCAAAACATGCCTAACCAATCCACCAGTATTGGTACCACCTGTGGAAGGAAAACCCTTGATTCTTTACCTTTCAGTACTCGACGAATCCATGGGATGTGTGCTCGGTCAACAAGATGATACGGGTAAAAAAGAACAAGCCATATATTACCTCAGTAAAAAATTTCTAAATTATGAGACCCGTTATACACCACTCGAAAAAACATGTTGTGCATTGGTGTGGGCAACTCAGCGCCTTCGACAATATATGGCCAGACATACAACTTGGTTGATTTCCAAAATGGACCCAATCAAATACCTGTTTGAAAAACCCGTCTTGACCGGAAGGATAGCCAGGTGACAGGTACTCCTCTCAGAATTCGACATTGTTCATGTCACTCAGAAAGCTATCAAAGGCAGTCCTTTAGCAGAATATCTGGCACATGGGCCAACTGACGAATATCAATCCCTCCAAGATGATTTTTCAGATGAGCATATAATGCATATCCAACATGAAGAATGTGAGGATAATAAGTGGATCATGTTTTTCGATGGAGCTTCAAATTTATTGGGACATGGGATCGGAGCTATTTTAATATCTCCTGAAAAGAAATATATCCCAGTAACAGCCAGATTAAACTTCGATTGCACAAAAAATATGGCAGAATATGAAGCCTGTGCTCTAGGTATTCAAGCGGCTCTGGATCATGGGGTGACTAGACTCAAAGTATTCGGTGACTCATCCCTTGTTATTTACCAACTCAAGGGTGAATGGGAAACTAGAAATTCCAAGTTAATCCCTTATTTGGAGCACATCCGTAATATGACTTAAAAAATGGAAAACATCAGTTTCGAGTACATCCCTCGGGAAGATAACCAGATTGCAGATGCACTAGCAACATTATCATCTATGTTCGCATTAGGACAAGAACATGAGATGCCCATCATCCAAGTCAAAAGGCACAATAAACAAGCCTTTTGTATGATGATAGACAGTGAAAAAGATAAAACCCCTTGGTATCATGACATAAGGCGATACTTGATAAAGGGTGAATATCCCAAGGGAATCAGTGACAATGACAAAAGGATCATTCGGAAAAGGGCTATAGGGTTTATGTTGATAGGAGAAACCCTTTATAAAAAGAATTTTGATTCTACTTTGTTAAGATGTGTAAATCTTGAAGAAGCACATAAATTAATTAAAGAAATACATGAAGGAACCTTCGGACTCATGCACCAGGGCATATCATGGCTAGGAAAATCCTCAGGGCAGGATACTTTTGGTCCACAATGGAAAAAGACTGTCATCAGTATGCCAGAAAATGTCACAAATGTCAGGTACATGCAGACAATGTACATGTTCCACCGGTACCACTCAATGTTATGGCTATCCCTTGGCCATTTGCTATGTGGGGCATGGATGTTATCGGACCTATTGAGCCTAAGGCATCCAATGGCCATCGATTCATTCTGGTGGCTATCGACTACTTCACTAAGTGGGTAGAAGCTGCATCTTATGCACATGTGACTAAAAAAGTAGTGGTCACCTTTGTTAAGAAAAATATCATTGTCGATACGACATCCCACATCGTCTTATTACTGATAATGGAACCAACTTGAATAATAAGATGATGGAGGAATTATGTCAAGATTTCAAAATTCAACACCATAATTCCTCTCCCTATCGGCCAAAAATGAATGGTGCAGTAGAAGCAGCCAATAAAAACATCAAGAAGATTGTTCAAAAGATGGTTAAAACCTATAGGGATTGGCATGAAATGTTGCCTCTTGCTCTTCATGGTTATCGAACGTCTATACGAACCTCAACAGGAGCTATGCCATTCTCCCTTGTGTATGGAATGGAGGCTGTATTGCCAATAGAGGTCGAAATACCTTCCCTGCGAATTATAATGGAAGCAAAATTAACAGAAGCCAAATGGGTTCAAAGTCGATATGACTAGCTAAACCTTATCGATGAAAAGTGGCTGAACGCTATATGTCATGGACAAGCCTATCAAAAGAAGATAAAAAAGGCTTATGATAAAAAGGTCCACCCTCATACTTATCAAGAAGGGGATCTAGTAATAAAGAAAATGCTTCCAGCCCAGAAGGATAAAATTGGAAAATGGGCAGCAAATTACGAATGACCCTTTGTGGTCAAACGAGTTTTCTCAGGAGGGGCACTTATCCTCACTAATATGGATGGAGAGGAACTTCGACACCCGATCAATTCTGATGCGATGAAGAAGTATTATGCTTGAAGACATTGCTCATGACCCGTCAGGAATGAAAACCCGCAAAGGGCATCCCTGGGCAAAAGATAGGGTCTATATCCCTTGCTAGGATACGTCCTAGGCAAAAAGTAGAGGTAAAAAAAAAAAAAAAAAAGCTAACTAAGAGCAATGGTTACTTTAGTCGAAAACCGAAAAGGCGGCTAAAGTAACATTCTTCCAGAAGCAAGCAGTCTGCATAGTCTTCACTCTGAGCTCAAGCATCTCAACTGAAGCAATTAGGAGAACCAGGGGGCAGATATCATAGACATGACTGTATAAGCCTAAATAGTACAACCAACCCTGACCACCCATTCTTCTAAATACCTTTTGAAATCCTTCTATAAAAGAAATAAAACTTTTGTTCATTTATCAATAAAATTCCTGTTCATTTCCTTTCTCTTGACCAAATATTATGGAAATGCCTCTTTATTGATAAATCATAAATATGCGCAAAGACTTTTAATAAAAGATCAAGCATGCATCTAAAAAAAGGGAAGCATAAAAAATAAGAAAATAATAAATGCCTGCTAGTATATTCTTAGGTAAAAATTAGGGTAGCCTGCTAGATCGCAAACCCCAAACAAGACGATCTAGGCAAAAGATAAGGCAAAAGCCCCCTAAGATATTCTAGGTAAAAATAAAGGCAGCCCGCTAGATCGAAAACCCGTAAAGGGCGGTCTAGGCAAAAGATAGGGCTAAAACCAAAAGATGAATAAAAAAGGAGCCCATCATCACAAAGGAGGAGCCCATCATGATCATAAAAGAGGAGCCTATCGGCATATTCATAAGAAGCCAACGGGAGAAGGCCAGTTACTTTCTAAATGCATTAAAAATAAATAAACATTAGATTGCATTTAGGGCATCCACACACAAAGCAGTTGCATAAAACGACTTTGTCAAAATCAAGAAAAAAATAATTTTCTTAAAATAAGAATATTAAACATGCATATAAGGAGGCTAGTCTCCATACTTGTGATTAAAAAAAGGAGGCGCCAGAATCCAGTCTCCATATGAAAATCAAAATCGCGAAAGGCGAAAATCAAAACCATTTCAGCAGAATAAGGAGCTTCAAGAAAACTAGCTCCAACCTTCTACACCAATAAAAGAAGGTACATCGAAGAAAAAGGCCAACGGAAAAGCTCGATGATCCCCAAGCGGATCCTTGCCTAATCCAAAGGCAAAACAAAAATTACTCCACGACTCAGCATCATCATCACATGAGTCATCAAACATAATCATTTGAAGCCTCAATCAACATCCTTCCATCTAAAAGGAAAAGGAAGTCATTGTCGCCGCCTCCCCGAAAACGGGGGCGCGGTCGGAGCGACACGATGGTTTTTCGACTCTTCTTTTTTATTTTCGCGTTTTTTATTGGTGGTTACAACGCCTTTAGGCTGTCCGATAACCGGGCTAACCTAGGGGCGAGGTTTTCGAAAGTATCCCTGGGTTGTCCGATAACCGGGCTAACCCAGGGACTTATTTATTTTGGGTTCTATGGAGTCGCCACCGATGTTTTTACCGGAAACATCGGAAAAGGGGTTTTAAAAGGCGTTGGTTTTTGAAAACCAACTTTGGTCATCAGAACCAGAGTTGGGTAAGGGAGTTGGTTACGTGCAAAGGGAGTATTAGTCCCTTTACGACGCCCCTTTCGGGTTCCCTATGACAGGCCGGCTTATTTTATTGATAAACTAGAAAAATACACTTTCGCCCTTTTTATTCTGCGGAATTTAAAAGTATGACTACATGGCCCTAATATCTATTGCATAATTTAAGATAAAAACGGTAAAGGTGAAGGGAGAGAATTTGAACCTTCGAAGCACGCTTTTGTATTAATTCTCTAAAAAATAGGGTGCTTTATGGCAGCCCTTCGCTCTACAAGACGTCGGAAAACCTCTCGAACGCCGAAAATCACTCTTGAAAGCACTCAGAAACTCCGGAAATGCGTCGAAGGGATTCTAGAGAGAAGTTTTTAGAGAGAAGGGAGAGCTATGCAGCTGTGGTGTGTGGAAATGAGGGGGGGAGAGCCCCTATTTATAGGTTTTCGCGCTGTCAGGTGGTGAGACCGCCGGTCTCGTCTGACAGGGTCGAGACTGCCGTCTCGTCCAACGAGACCGCCGTCTCGTCCTGTCAAAATGGCGAGACCGCCGTCTGGGTGAACGGGACCGCCGTCTCGTCCTTCGTAGGTGGCGAGACCGCCGTCTCGTTAAACGAGACGGCGGTCTCGCCTCTTACGTGAGGCGAGACGGCGGTCTGGTTGGTCCAGACGGTGGTCTCGTCCCTTCGAAGCGAGAAAACTTATTTTTTGGTACAGAAACTCCCTCCTATCCTAGTATGGGGCCTAATAGTCTCTCCTAATGGCTTGTTAGGCTTGTCCATCTTCAAATAGGAGGTCTTCTGCTCTTTATTTGGAGGCCGGACAAGATTTGGGGTCTACAGCTGCCCCCCCTTTACCCGTCCAGTCGACTGCTGGCCTTCTGTGCCAGGATGATCGACTGGGGGGTAAAGGAGTTGACCCTCTTGCCCGGTTGCCCTTCAGACGTCCCGTCTTGCGACGGTTGATCTTCTGGGGAAAACATTGGTGTTTGTGCACTTCCGAGATACTACTTCTGGCGTAGCCGATCCCTTCGGTGAACACGTGGTAAGACCTCAGGAACTCCTTCTGACGGAGCCTATCCTTCGGTTGATGGGTACGAACCCCCATCTGGTTTGACGAGTACGAACCCTCACCCGGTAAGCCCCCTTTTGTAAGGCTTGATGAGTTTACACACCCATCTGGTGTTTGACGAGTACTAACCCCCGCCCGGTAAGCCCCCTTTTGTAAGGCTTGATGAGTTTACACCCCCATCTGGTGTTTGACCTCCAAATGCTCCATCTTGCGGTAGCTGATCCTTTGGTTGACGAGTACGAACCCTCGTCTGGTTTGGTGCCTCTGGATGCCCTATTTTGCGGTAGCTGATCCTTTGGCGATGGTGGCGGCTTACTGATTCTGATCATGCGCCGGTGTGAAACCTTGGGATGCTCCTTCGACACGGTAGCTGATCCCTTGGTTGACGAGTATGAACCCCCGTCTGGTTATGTGCCTCTGGATGCCCCTTCTTGCGGTAGCTGATCCTTTGGCAACGGTGGCGGCTTACTGATTCTGATCATGCGCCGGCTCCCTGGGGAGTGGTTTCTGTGTTTGTGATGGATTGTTCTTGTACTTCTTGAATGTTCATCCGGGCTGCGCCGGGGATTTTGTGTTTCCTCTAGCTCTGCTGGGGATTTTCTGATTTTCGTGGTAGTCTTCCGACGCTTGCAGGCTGGTCGGGTTCTTTCTCTTTGTGTTTGACTCTTGGTAGTCGAAATTTTGTTTGGTGATGGTTTAATCCTGCCTTTTTCTCGCGGTTTTATTTCTTTTTTCTCGCGATTTTGGATTCTGGCTTTTTATTGGGCGTATGCCTTTTCTCTTTTAAGCTTTTTTTGTTACGCCGACTTTTGCGAAGGGAGGCAAAAAGATGCATGAAATAAAATTTTCATTCATGAGGAAATTTTATTACATCCCTATTTTATATATTTATTTTGGAGCTACTCTCTCTAGGGGCTATCTTCTGGACCCGATCCCTGGGGAGGGTAATGCTGGTACATATGGTATCTGAAGTCCTCCTGCTCTTGGACTTCATCCTGGTACCTTTGCTGAAAAGTTGCCCAATTCTGGCGCATGCTTTGTTGGTACTGGTACATTTCCCCCAGTCGGGTGTCAAAGGCCTCCTGCCTTTGGGACAATTGCTCCACCGCTTGGGATAGCTGATCATGCCTCTGGGACACCTGTTCTTGCCTCACAGTCATACCGTTGAGCTGCTGGCATAGGTCGTTCATGTGGAGGTGCATGCCAGCGAAGTCGTCTGTATACCGGGGCGGCTGCTGCTGCTGCTGTTGCTGCTGGACGTCAGGAGATGTAGGCATTTCCTGCATCACATCCTGGAGTTCCAATGCGAAATCCAGGGTGGGGTGGAGAGCCAGCTGGTTCCCTCTGCGGATCAGCATTCCCATGCTGACCAAGATCGACCCGCCGATGGATTCGGGTCGCAGATTGTGGGCTAGCTCTTCCCGGCCAGGGCACCCAAACCTTTCTACTAAGGGGGTGATGAGGGGAGCAACGAGGACGGCCCCTGCAGATCTGTTCCTGAAGTCCTTGAGGGCTCTCAGGAAGAAGTACCCGGGGTTGCAGCGCTGCCTTTGGCTCATGCAGTATAGTATGAAGAGGTCAGGGAGGGATATTTTGCCCTGACTCTCTTTCCTCCCGTGTATAGTTCCAGCCAGCAGCTTGTGGCAGATGCGAAGTGCTGGGGGAAGCGCAGATCCCCTCATCAGCATGGGCAGCGTGGTGGCTCCCGTGAGTTCACGCCACATCTCGGCAGCAGTGAGGTTGGTGGGCCGTGAGCAGATGGTGTCACGGTACTCTTGGGTCATGGCCTCCTCGGGCCGGACGAACCCGATGGCCATGTTGAATTCTCTGAGGGTGGAAGTCTGGTACTGCCCACCCATGAAGTATGTCACCATCCTGGTGGGTGGTAGGCCCGGGACGGTGGAGGGGACCTCGGAGTAAGAGACGGAGACTAAGAACTCCAGTACCGCTTGTGGGTGTCGCCGCCGTCAAAAACGAGGCGGTCGGAGCGACGCGATGGTTTTATCGACCCTCTTGTTTTCGCGTTTTTATTGGTGGTTACAACGTCCTTAGGTTGTCCGATAACCGGGCTAACCTAAAGACGAGGTTTTCGAAAAGTGTCCTTGAGTTGTCCGACAACCGGGCTAACCCAAGGACTTATTTATTTTGGGTTCTATGGAGTCGCCACCGATATTTTTACCATAAACATCGGAAAAGGGGTTTTAAAAAAGGCGTTGGTTTTCGAAAACCAACTTTGGTCATTAGAACCAGAGTTGGGTAAGGGAGTTGGTTACGTGCAAAGGGAGTATTAGTCCCTTTACGACGCCCCTTTCGGGTTCCCTATGATAGGTCGGCTTATTTTTATTGATAAACTAGAAAAATGCACTTTTGCCCTTTTTATTCTCGTGAATTTAAAAGTATGACTACATGGCCCTAATGTCTACCGCATAATTTAAGATAAAAGCGGTAAAGGTGGAAGGAGAGAATTTGAACCTCCGAAGCACGCTTTTTATATTAATTCTCTTGGAAAAATAGGGTGCTTTATGGCAGCCCTTCACTCTACAAGACGTCGAAACCTCTCGAACGCCGAAAATCACTCTTGAAAACACTCGAAACTCCGAAATGCGTCTGAGGGATTCTAGAGAGAAGTTTTAGAGAGAAGGGAGAGCTATGCAGCTCGTGGTGTGTGGAAATGAGGGGTGGAGAGCCCCTATTTATAGGTTTTCGCGTCGTCAGTGGCGAGACCGCCGGCCTCGCTCGACGACGAACGAGACCGCCGTCTCGCACAACGAGACCGCCGTCTCGTTTGACATAAGCAACGAGACCGGGTCCGGGTGAACGAGACCGCCGTCTCGCTTTCGCAGTCAACGAGACCCCGGCTCGGGTGAACGAGACCGCCGTCTCGCTCAGTAGTCAACGAGACCCCTGGTCTCGGTGAACGAGACCCCGGTCTCGCTGTCGAGGCAACGAGACCCCGGTCTCGTTGAACGAAACCCCGGTCTCGTTTCATAGGCAACGAGACCCCGGTCTCGTTAGGACGAGACCCCGGTCTCGTTAGACGAGACGGCGGTCTCACTTGCTACGCGAGGCGAAACGGCGGTCCGGGTCATCCGAAGGTGGTCTCGTCCCTTCGAGGCGAGAAAACTTATCTTTCGGCCCAAAAACCTTCCTATCTTGGTACGGAGCCTAATAGTCTCTCCTAGTGGCTTGTTAGGCTTCGACCGTCTTCAAATAGGGGATCTTCTCGACTTTATTTGGAGCCCGGCAAGATTTGGGGTCTACAGCTGCCCCCTTTACCCGTCCAGCCGACCGCCGGCCTTCGTTGTCGGATGATCGACCGGGGGTAAAGGAGTTGACCCTCTTGCTCGGTTATCTTTCGGATGTCCCGTCTTGTGACGGATGATCCTCCGGGGAAATGTTGTGGTCGTGTACCTCCGAGATACTACTCTTGACGTAGCCGATCCCTTTGGTTGACACGTGGTAGAACCTCCGGATACTACTTCGACGTAGCCGATCCTTCTGCTGATGAGTATAAACCCCCCATCAGGCCGGGTACAGCCCACCGCGTAGGACCGGTGGTGGTGGCGGCCATCGCTCGGTAGCTCATGCGCCGACTTTCCGGGGAATGATTTTTGTGCTCGTGCACTTCCAGGATACTACTTCGACGTAGCCGATCCCTTCGATGGACACGTGGTGGGACCTCCGGATACTACTCCCGACGTAGCCGAACCTTTGGTTGATGAGTATAAACCCCCCATCAGGCCGGTAGTTGCAGTCCGTTGTGCGGGACCGGATGGGTACGAGCCCCCCATCGTGGCAGTACAGTCCGTTATGCGGGACCGGATGGGTATGAACCCCCCATCGTGGTGGTACAGTCCGTTGTGCGGGACCGGATGGGTATGAACCCCCATCGTGGTGGTACAGTCCGCAGTGCGGACCGGATGGGTATGAACCCCCCATCGTGGTGGTACATGCGGACCTGGTATCGAACTCCCATCGGTGGTAATGCGACTTACGATCGCCAGCGCAAGCGCTCTGGAGAGTGCCGCTTGTGTTGATTTGACCGCTTCGCTTTCTTGAATAGTCATCCGGCCATGCCAGGGATTTTGTTGGTGATCAATCGGCCTTTGCCGATTGCCGGGGTCCTTTGTTTTTGTTCTTTTGGTAGTGATCATCCAATCCTTGCCGGTTGGTTGGATGGATCTTGTTTTTGTTTGGCTTTTGTTTGGTGGTCGAAACTTTATTGGTTGGTGCGATGACTTAACCCCGCCTTTTTCTTGCGGTTTCATCTCTTTTTTCTCGCGATCTTAGGGTTTTGGCTTTTTCTCGAGCATATGTCTTTTTTCTTTTCTTAGTTTTTTGTTGCGCCGGCTTTTGTAATCTGAGGCAAAAGGTCGACGAAATCATATTGAGATGAATGCAAGCATGAGGCTAAATGCTTTCTATAGTATTTTTGTTTGTTTTACTCTTGACAAAGTCATTTTTGTGTGACTACTTGTGTGTGGATGCCCTAAATGTAGTTCCATTTGAGGACATTTAGAAAGTGACCTGGTGCTTTCCTTCTTTTGTTTTCTCGTGATTATTCTTTTTGCACTTTTTCAACCCTATCTTTTGCCTAGACCGCCCTTTGCGGGTTTTCGGTCTAGCGGGTTTTAATTCTTTCCGTGAGGTATTTTGATGAGCTTTTCCTTTTTATAAAAGCCTTATTTTTTGCCTAGACCGCCCTTTGCGGGTTTTCGATCTAGCAGGCTACCCCGTACTTTTTACTTGGGACGACCCCGGTTGGTGATGTGCGTCTTTTGTTATTATGCTTTCTCAAATTGCTTGTTTTATGCATGCTCATATTTCGTTAATACAGTAGGCATTTACGCAAGTAGGTAAGGAGAAGAAAAGACAATTTTATTGATATAACGATATGGTTTATGGAGGTTTACAAGAGAATTTGTAAGCATGGTCGGCCGGGGTTGGCTAAACCGTATGAGGGTACCACAATCATATCTCGTGATTTTTGCTTCCCCATTCTTCCCGGTCACTTCAGCTGAGATGCCCGAGCCCTGAGTGAAGACTATGCGAAGTTTGCTTGTCGTTGCGTAAGTATTACCTTAGTCGCCTTTGCGGTTTTCGCTAAGGTAATCATCGCTCTCCTTTTTTTTTTTTTTTTTTTTTTTTGTGTGTGCCTCTACTTTTTGCCTAGGACGTATCCTAGCGAGGTATATAGGCCCTATCTTTTGCCCAGGACGCTCTTTGCGAGTTTTCATCCCGACGGTCACGAGCAATGCTCCTTAAGCGTAATATTTTTTTACCGCATCCGAGTTGATAGGATATCGGAGTTCTTCTCCGTCCATATTGGTGAGGATAAGGGCTCCCCCGAGAAGGCTCGCTTGACCACAAAGGGTCCTTCATAGTTGGCCGCCCATTTCCCGATTTTGTCTTTCTCGTGCCGGGAGCAGCTTTACTACTAGATCTCCTTCTTGGAAAGTGCTGGGATTGACCTTCTTGTCGTAGGCCTTCTTGATTTTTCGTTGATAAGCTTGTCCTCGACATATGGCGTTCAGTCGTTTTTCTTCTATTAGGTTCAACCGATCATACCGGCTCTGGACCCATTCAGCTTCTGTCAATTTGGCTTCCATGACGACTGTAGGGAGGGTATTTCGACCTCTACCGGTAGTACGGCCTCCATTCCATAAACGAGGGAAAAGGGAGTAGCCCCCGTGGAGGTCCGTACCGATGTTCTCGTAGCCGTGTAGGGCAAAGGGAAGCATCTCATGCCAGTCCTTATAGGTGACCACCATTTTCCGGATAATTTTCTTGATATTTTTGTTGGCCGCCTCCACCGCACCGTTCATCTTTGGTCGGTACGGAGAGGAATTGTGGTGCTGAATTTTGAAGTCTTGGCATAATTCCTCCATCATCTTATTGTTGAGATTGGTCCCATTGTCAGTAATGAGCCTATGAGGGATGCCGTACCGACATATAATGTTTTTCTTGATGAAGGTGGTCACCACTTTCCGGTTACGTGTGCGTATGACGCCGCCTCAACCCACTTGGTAAAATAGTCGATTGCTACTAATATGAAACGATGGCCGTTAGAAGCTTTGGGTTCGATGGGTCCGATGACATCCATGCCCCACATAGAAAATGGCCATGGTGTAGCCAGGTTACCGAGGGGTGCGGGCGGCACATGAATGTTATCGGCGTAAACTTGGCACTTATAACATTTCTTAGCGTATTGGTGACAATCGCCTTCCATCGTGGACCAATAGTACCCCGCCCGAGGATTTTCTTTGTCATGACATGCCCCGGTGCGTGGGTTCCAAAAGTCCCCTTGTGGATTTCTTTTATCGTTGTTTGGGCTTCTTCTTGGTCCACACACCTTAAGAGAGTGGAATCGGGCTCTTCTTGTAGAGGGTTCCTTCAATCAATGTGAACCCTATGGCCCTTTTGCGAATGGTTCGCTTATCATTGTCACCGATTCCCTCGAGTATTCTCCCTTCATGAGGTACCGCTTAATGTCATGGTACCAGTGGGTTTTGATCGCGCTCGTCATTTACCGCCATACGAAAAGCTTGCTTATCGTGCAGCTTGACTTGAATGATTGGCATCTCATGTTCCCGGTCCAGGGCAAACATGGATGATAGTGTGGCTAGGGCGTCGGCGATTTGATTATCCTCCCTAGGAATGTACTCGGAAGGTGACACTTTCCATTCTTGCGACCAGCTCGTGGATGTACTCTAGATATGGGATCAATTTGGCGTTTCGGGTTTCCCATTCACCCTTAAGTTGATAGATAACGAGGGATGAATCGCCGAATATTTTGAGCTTAGTGACCCCATGATCTAAAGCCGCTTGGATTCCCAATGCACATGCTTCGTATTCGGCCATGTTATTGGTGCAATCAAAATTAAGCCTGGTCGTTACAGGAATGTGTTTCTTTTCGGGGATATTAAGATAGCGCCTATCCCGTGTCCAAGCATGTTGGAAGCCCCATCGAAGAACATGGTCCACATCTCTTCTTTGGTCTCTTCGTGTTCGATGTGCATAATGTGCTCATCTGGGAAGTCATCTTGTAGAGATTGGTATTCATCTCGTGGACCCATGAGCTAAATAATCCGCTAGGGGACTTCCTTTAATAGCTTTCTGGGTGACATGGATAATGTCGAATTCCGAGAGGAGAACTTGCCACCTAGCTATTCTTCCGGTCAAGATGGGCTTCTCGAAGAGGTACTTGATTGGGTCCATTTTAGAGACCAACCATGTTGTATGTCGAGCCATGTACCGTCTCGAGACGCCGAGTGACCCACACCAATGCGCAACATGTTTTCTCGAATGGTGTATAGCGGGTTTCATAATCTAAGAATTTTTTACCGAGATAGTAAATGGCTCGTTCCTTTTTCCCGCTTCATCATGTTGGCCGAGTACGCATCCCATGGATTCTTCGAGAACCGCCAAATATAGGATCGAGGTCTTCCTTCGACAGTGGTACCAATACCGGTGGGTTGGTTAAACAAGCTTTGATTTTATCAAACGCCCGTTGGCATTCTTCGTTCCATACCGTTGGCCGATTCTTGCGCAACAGCTTTAAAGATAGGGATACATTTATCTCGTTAACCGTGCGATGAAACGGCGATGTAGTTTATCCGACCGTAAAACCTCCGATCTCCTTTTCTCGTGCTTGGTGGGGGCATTTCCAAAATTGCCTTTGTTTTGTCTGGATCCACCTCGATTCCTCTTTCACCGACAATGAACCCCGAAGTTTTCCCGACCGCACTCCGAAAGTACATTTTGCCGGGTTTAGCTTAAGTTGATACTTCCTGAGTCGATCAAAGAGTTTCCTGGAGATATTGGATGTGGTCCATTTCATTTCTGGACTTGGCTATCATGTCGTCCACATATACTTCTATTTCCTTGTGGATCATGTCGTGGAATAATGTAACCATAGCCCTTTGATAGGTTGCCCCCGCATTCTTGAGTCCGAAAGGCATTACGCGATAACAAAAAGTCCCCCATGGTGTAATGAAGGAGGTTTTTTCTCTATCCTCCATGGCCAGCTTGATTTGGTTGTACCCGCGTACCCATCCATGAAGGAATACAACGTGTTAGTAGCGGTATGGTCCACTAGCGTGTCTATATGTGGTAGGGGAAAGTCGTCCTTTGGACTTGCTCGATTAAGGTCCCTATAATCCACGCAGCACCCCGACCTTCCCTGCCTTTTTGATGACTGGTACTATGTTGGCCAACCATTCCGGGTACTTGGAAACTACCAGGAAATTAGCATCCAACCGCCTCTCGCACCTCCTCTTTTATCATTAAAGACCAGCCAGGTTTAATTCTCCCGAGCTTTTGCTTTACAGTGCTCGAACCCCTCTTTAGTGGCAATCCGTGCTCCACTATGCTCGTGTCAAGCCCCGGCATGTCATGGTATGACCAGGCGAATACATCCATATATTCTTTTAGGAGTAGTATTAATCCTTCTTTCGTGCTATTTTCCATTTGGGTGCCTATGTTCACCTTTTTATCCTCGTCCTCTTTCCCCAAATTTACAGCTTCTATCTCTTCTTGATGTGGTTGTATGATGCGTGTTTCTTTTTCCAAGCATCCTTTGCATGTCCGGAGAAATGGTCTCCCGCTCACCGTCTGACTCTACCCATTCGCCTTTCGTTTCCGGAGTCCATGGGGATTCATCAATCACGTACATGATGCGTTTTAGGTTCTGTTTTAGTCATAGATTTTATTATTCAATTTATTTCTGAAAGAATAATAAATGTAAGAGAGAAAAGAATGAATGGAATGAATGTTGACGAAAAATGCCTCGTATATTAAGGAAAATGATGTTATTTACAAGCCCTTTTGGTCAAAATTCCTGCGCCACTGCGGGGACCGCAGGAGATATAGAGAAAGCTAAAAAGAAACCCTAAGGCCGGTCCTCCTAGTCCTCCCTCTTTGCTACTCCGGCTTCGATAGAGGTTTGTCATCTGTGCTAGAAGCAGAGGTGTCAAAAGTAATCCACCCGGCGTCGATTAACTCTTGAACCCGATACTTGAGGGTCAAGCAGCTCTTCGTAGAATGACCGGTGCGCCCGAATGGTAAGCGCATTTTTCGTTCTGGCTTATACCATTCGGGGTAAGGAGGCTCTAATTGCTTCTTAGGAGGAGCGCAGGTCGGAGCTTAGCCTCCAAGCAACTGAGGCAGCAAGCAGCCCGTAGGAAGTGGTGATAGGAGTGAACTTCCTCTCTTTCTTGCGGGGTTGCTTGGGCATTTGTGGGGTAGAAGAAGGAGTGGCAAAGTTGATTGCGTGTACGTACTCGTCCTTCTTCTTGCCGGCGGGCTTCTTGAAGGAGACACCAGCCTTGGGAAGACCGTGCGATCTTCCCGCTCCTTAATCCTTGCTCCACCCTCTCGCCTACAAGTGACTATATCTCGAGAAGAGGTTGGAGGTACCGGCTATTGCCTTGTCGTAGTACGCTCCAGGCCGCTGAGTCGATGAACATAGCCACCGTCTCCTTGTCCGTCAAAGGAGGCTCTATCTCGGGCCGCCATTTCCCTCCACCTTTGGGCATACGCTTTAAAGGGCTCGTCGCCCTTTTGCTCGGAGCTCGAGATCCGACCTATCGTGGGTCGATCGATGTTGTACCGTAGCGACGGAGAAAAGCGTCTCGCGACCGCTTCCAGCCTCGGACCCGCCCTCTCTCCAATTGCATGTACCAGCTTGAGAGTCAGTATCCGCCGTACTCTCCCGAAAGCAATGGATCAGGAGTTTCTCGTTGCTCAGCATGGGCGGCCATCTTACGCAATACATCGTAAGATGGTTCTTGGGGCAGGTCAGCCCGCGTACTTGGGGAAGTCCGGACCTTGAATTTGGGAGGGAAGCGGATGTCTTTCACGAGGCACATATCGGCCACCTCCTCGACGTCGAAGTTATGTCCTTCGACCGCCTTCAGCCTCTCCTCCGTGGCTGAGAGTTGTTGTTTGGATACTTCGGGGTAAGGATGCGTGCAGCCTTGGCATCCTTCCCGCCGAAAAGTATTCTTCTTCTTCTTCCTCTTCGTGATGGGAAGGGGCATTTTCAGCCTTGGCCCCTGGCGCCCTTGCTCGGCCTTGGCGTATAACCTCCATTAGTTGAGCTACCCGCTCTCTGAGGGTATTAACTTCCGCAGTGAGCTTTCGGCTTTGCTCCTCTAGATTTTCCATTGCCTTAGCCTTTTGTGCGCGAGTACGGGTAGGAAAAGGACCAGCCACTTTCTAGAATGTCCGAAAAGTTTTATTAATGCATGTTGAGTGCTTAAACTAACATGGGATATGCTTATGCATGAGAGTTTTTTATTTAAATGATGCCGAATGCGCTCCCATTTTTATTTTCTCTCCTTGGTTTTTCTTTACTCATGATATGATGTAGTATGGATGCTTTGACTTTGTCAAGAGTTGTTTCGTTTATTTTTTGGATTTTTATTTTTTATTTTGAATTTTTATTTTATAGCCTTTTATCTCTTCTGTCTGAATCGCGTGGCTACTTAGCTTACAAAGAACCCGAAACCAGGCTAGCTAAAAGGCAGACCGTCCGAGATAAAAATATGGCTTTATGAAAGAATATTTATCGTCCCTTATCTCTTCTCGTCTGAACCGCGTGGCTACTTAGCTTACAAAGAACCCGAAACCAGGCTAGCTAAAAGGCAGACCGTCCGAGATAAGGGTGTTTATTTGTAAAATATTTTTTGTGATTTTGTTCTGTTGTTTGTTTATGCTATGCAACATACAAATGCAACAAACATATGCACACAATTCGATCATCCCCGAACCGGCGAGATTTCGTTTTTATCACGAGGTAGGGTTCTCCTGCAGAAAAGTGCGTTGGTTTAGGGTAGGTTCTAACTGTTCTCACCAGGCTAAGGCCCCCAAGGTGCCCCCATTATAGGGTCCCCACTCTCCAGCCCGTCCGACCATGCTCAACACTAAGGCCGTAGTCGGTCTTGTTGCCAAAAGAGGAAGGTTATCACCTTGAGTGGTGGTTTCCGATCACACCGGTGGGCACACGGCCCTAACCGCAGCGAACCGTACCCGCCACCCACTCCCTATGGTTATCTCACTTGCCCCCGGTATAGGAGGAACTCGTAGTGTGCAAGGGTTTGTGTGCAATTTATATTTCAATCAATTGCGTAAGTATAAACAAACAACAGCTTTATTGAAAGCCAAACAATAAAACATGTTATAAATACAAGTTAAGGGCAAAAGTGTATTTTCTTGGTTTATTTATTGTTTAAGCCGACCTATCACTAAATGGGACTAACTCTCTAGGCTTCCCCAATGGAGTCGCCATCTGTCGCCGCCGTCAAAAACGAGGCGGTCTGAGCGACGCGATGGTTTTATCGACCCTCTTGTTTTCGCGTTTTTATTGGTGGTTACAACGTCCTTAGGTTGTCCGATAACCGGCTAACCTAAAGACGAGGTTTTCGAAAAGTGTCCTTGAGTTGTCCGACAACCGGGCTAACCCAAGGACTTATTTATTTTGGGTTCTATGGAGTCGCCACCGATATTTTTACCATAAACATCGTAAAAGGGGTTTTAAAAAGGCGTTGGTTTTCGAAAACCAACTTTGGTCATTAGAACCAGTAGTTGGGTAAGGGAGTTGGTTACGTGCAAAGGGAGTATTAGTCCCTTTACGACGCCCCTTTCGGGTTCCCTATGATAGGCCGGCTTATTTTTATTGATAAACTAGAAAAATGCACTTTTGCCCTTTTTATTCTCGCTGAATTTAAAAGTATGACTACATGGCCCTAATGTCTACCGCATAATTTAAGATAAAAGCGGTAAAGGTGGAAGGAGAGAATTTGAACCTCCGAAGCACGCTTTTTATATTAATTCTCTTGGAAAAATAGGGTGCTTTATGGCAGCCCTTCACTCTACAAGACGTCGAAACCTCTCGAACGCCGAAAATCACTCTTGAAAACACTCGTAAACTCCGAAATGCGTCTGAGGGATTCTAGAGAGAAGTTTTAGAGAGAAGGGAGAGCTATGCAGCTGTGGTGTGTGGAAATGAGGGGTGGAGAGCCCCTATTTATAGGTTTTCGCGCCGTCAGTGGCGAGACCGCCGGCCTTGCTCGACAGCGAACGAGACCGCCGTCTCGCACAACGAGACCGCCGTCTCGTTTGACATAAGCAACGAGACCGGGTCCGGGTGAACGAGACCGCCGTCTCGCTTCGCAGCCAACGAGACCCCGGCTCGGGTGAACGAGACCGCCGTCTCGCTCAGTAGTCAACGAGACCCCCGGCCTCGGTGAACGAGACCCCGGCCTCGCTCGTAGGCAACGAGACCCCGGTCTCGCTGAACGAAACCCCGGCCTCGCTTGCAACGAGACCCCGGCTCGCTAGACGAGACCCCGGTCTCGTTAGACGAGACCCCGGCTCGTTGCAGACCGGTCTAGACGAGACCCCGGTCTCGCTAGACGAGACGGCGGTCTCACTTGCTACGCGAGGCGAAACGGCGGTCCGGGTCATCCAGAAGGTGGTCTCGTCCCTTCGAGGCGAGAAAACTTATCTTTCGGCCCAAAAAACCTTCCTATCTTGGTACGGGAGCCTAATAGTCTCTCCTAGTGGCTTGTTAGGCTTCGACCGTCTTCAAATAGGGGATCTTCTGACTTTATTTGGAGCCCGGGCAAGATTTGGGGTCTACAGTGGGTACACATGTGTAGGTGGTGGTTGCAGCAGGAATCCCCACCCAATGCTGTCTATCTGGGCCCGGACGTCGTCCTCCCATCCGAACTCAGCCAGGATGTTAAAATCCAGCTTGAGCATAGGGTGCCATTGGTAGGTCCGGATGTTCTCAAGACGGGCCTGATGCTGTGGCGTTAACTGGGAAGGGTCTTGGGGTGGTGGTGCTGCGGAACTACTAGCACCAGCAGTGCTCCTTCTCTTTCTAGAAGCGCTTCTGCCAAACATCTTGACTAGAGGAGGCTTGGGAGTGCAGGAGTTGAGGGAGAGGAGGTTCTGGAGGCAAAGGGAGTTGTGAGGAAGCCCAAAGCCGCGCCCCCTATATATAGGGAAATTTTCCAGATCGAGACCGCCGTCTGGGTGGACGAGACGGCGGTCTCGTTTCTCCTCCAGGTCGAGACGGCGGTCTGGTGCACCAAGACGGCGGTCTCGTTTTTGCCGGCGATGAGACGGCGGTCTGGTTGGTCCAGACGGTGGTCTCGTCCTGTCGGGTAACCGAGACGGCGGTCTGGATGTCCTGGACGACGGTCTCGTTTTGCGTAAGAGAAATTTTTCATTTTATTTATTTTTGTGTTTTTATATTTATTTTTTTGAAAGAAGTAATAGGACTTGGTCTAAAAACATTTTATGCATGCAACGTTTTTATATTTTGATGTCCTATAATGCCTATTTTGGTTAAGTTTTCAGAAGGATTTAACCAACGTGTCTTGTTGCGCTGAAATCCTTCTGATTCGCTGCGTTTTACTCTTGGCTGTACCATGCCGGATTTTTTGTGACCGAAGGGTAGTTTCTTTCTTCTTCTTTTTTATCTTTTTTCTCTCTCTTTTTTTTTGTGGATCACTTTTGTCATGTAGTGTCCCTTTTTCCTTGCTTTAGGGATTTCAATCCTCTTGTTGACTATACGCCTCCATATTCCCAAATTAATTATTAGAATATTGTCGTGAGGGTCAAGAGAAAAGAAATAAAGGAGGTAAAAATCAATGGTTTGTGTTTTAGAGGGTTGATTTTTATTGATAAGAGGATTTTGTAAGAATGGCCGGCTAAGGTTAAGCCTGGGTGTTTAGGCTTTGTCTAAGCAAACGTTTTTTTCTTCTCTTCGTATTTGCGCCTATTGGTTTTGTTTCCATTGCTTTTAATTGGCTAGCTGATTTCCCTAGATCGCCCTTTGGGTTTTCGAACTAGGATACTGTGCTATGGCCCTAACTTTTGTCTAGGTTCTCTCTCTTGTAAAATTTTGGAGGAATCCTAGCGGACCTTTATTTGTAACCCTAACTTTTGCCTAGGGTACCCTTTATTGTCATTTAGGTATCCTACCGGGTCGACCCTATCTTTTGTGTAGCCCCCTTGGTGGGTTTCCTACCGGGTAATTTGCCCTTTTCTTTTGGCCTTTGGCTCCTGGGCTTTTTCTCTCTTTTTTTTGTGTATTTATTTTTGTTCACAGTATTGGCGAAGCATGACTTTCTTTATGGCTTTAGGTGAAGTCTTTGTTTTTATGTGCTTCTAATCAGCTAACTTGATGATGATAGCAATGGTGAAGGAAGCACTTCTTTTTTCTTTTTATGTTCACTTAGACAGGGTTATTTATGTGGTCCAGTCAGAAGTAGAAAGAAGAGAAGCAGATAGAAAGAATCATTCTTTATTAATTAATAAGGGAATATGTGCCCTGAAATGCCCGGGGGTCGGGCTCGCCCCGGGGGATAATCTCTAACAATCATGGGGTTTACATCCCTTAAACAAAGAAAAAGGTTTCCTAATGACTAGAGTGGCTCTTGACGCTTGCACCCCTCCACTTCGGAAAATCTGCTTGAGTGTGCGGAGGGGGGACTTCCCTTTTGCCCTTCCCGCTCGGCCCTTGAAAGGGTTATATCCTAGGCCATATTTGTGAGGATTGTCTTTGAATTCTGGGGGTTCCCTCATTCCTTGGGAATCTGCCCCTAGCCCTTGGCTGGGATGGTAGCCGTGCTTCAACATCATACGGGCTACCTTTGTATTTCTGGGAAGTCGCTCTATATTGGCAATTTCGAGCGCTTGAAAAGATGTTTCAAGGGCCTCTTCAGCCGCATCCACATAAGGTTGGGTGGACGGTCCACTGATCAGGATATCGTCTTCTGCTTGAACCGTGACCAGTTTGTCATCCACTATGAATTTGACTTTCTGGTGGAGCGTCGAAGGTACTGCCTTAGCGTCATGAATCCAAGGCCTGCCGAGGAGACAGCTATATACTGGAGTAATGTCCATTACGTGGAAATCGACGTCGAAGATAGTGGGTCCCACTTGAATTGGCAATTTGATCTCTCCCACTACTTCTCGTTTTGACCCGTCGAAGGCTCGAACGATGGTGCTGCTTGGGCGCAGACGGGTTCCTTGGATAGTCAACTTATCCAGTGTGCACTTGGGCATCACGTTCAGGGACGACCCGTTATCCACAAGAACTTTGGCAATGAGGTATTCCTTGCACTTGACTGAGATGTGCAAGGGCTTGTTGTGCTTTGACCCTTCGAGAGGGAGTTCTTCCTCTGTGAAGGCGAGATGATCGCTTGCTGTAATGTGACCGACGATCCTCTCGACCTTTTCTTGGGATATTGTGTGAGGTACATGCGCCTCGCTCAAGACCTTCAGCAGGGCGTTCCGGTGTGGTTCTGAGCTCATTATTAAAGATAGTAACGTGATCTTTGCAGGCGTACGATTGAGCTGGTCTATAATGGAATACTCGCTTTGCCTTATAAACTGGAGTAATTCCTCTGTCTCCTCCTTGGATTCTTTATTTTCTTTTTCTTCTTCGGTCTTTTTATTTTTTCCTTTATTTTGAAGGACATTTTCCTGTGTGTCCTTGGGGGAGTAGATTCTTCCACTTCTAGTTGTGCCCCCAATGCCGGCTATCTTTGTTATTTCTTCTTTTATTGGTGAAGATTCCCCATATCTCCACGGTACAGCTTTGTTTGACTCGTAGGGGAAAGGACGTGGCATAAATAGTCGCACTGGCGTCCTTGCCCCCTCTTCTTTATTCTTGAGGACCAACGACCGAGGTTTATTTCCCTCTTGCGATGATTCAACCGTTGGGGTGAGCTTTATTAGGAGTGGCTTTCTCTCCATTCTTCTGAGTTGGAAGACGTGTTAGTTAATCCTTCCTTTTTATTATCTTATTTATTAAGTGTGAAGGAGGGGAAATTAAATATGCAAATGCATGCTCATGTATGCAAGTAGACAAGTGCGAAATAAGGAAAAAGATTTCATTAATTCTTTGAAAGGTGTACATTCTCCTATTCCATACTACGAAGCATCTTTTGGCAAAAATGGAAAAGCCTAAAGAAACCCACAGGCGGGTCTTGTTTTCTTTGTAATTCTCTCTCGGCTTCCCGGACGTGGTGAGCGAGCGCTTCGCTTTGCTTGTGGATCGCTTGGCTCATTTCTTCGCTGTACTGTTGAGCCTCTTTGATCTTCGCCTCTTGGTGTATGACCAAGGCTTCTAGTTCATCGAGCCTTGCAACCGCTCGGTCCTTTTCTTGTAGCACTTAGTCATACTGAGCTAGCCCGCTTCTCTCCTTAATGCGTAGCTCATAGAGACTTCTGCTCAGTTTTCTATTGTTCTCTCGTTCTTGGCGGAGATCTATCTGAGCCTGGAGGAGTCCTTCTGACAACTCATTGATCTTTTGAGCCTGCTGAGCTGATTCCGCCTCGAGGTGTGCTGATCTGGCGGTTATCTCCTGCCGTTGGCTATTCGAGCTGGTCCTGGCAGTTTTGGATGCTCGGATAGCCTGTTCATTAGCGTCAGCACATTGGTCCTTGAGGCGTTCTATTTCATGATCCTTTTTCTTGCCCTGCCTTTGTAGACCGTCAATCGTGAGGATAGAGGCTTGTTCTTTTTCCTCAAGGGCCCGTATCTGGGCTCCCATTATCTCTACCCTCTGGGTCAAGGCATTGACTTGTGCCTGCAGCTCTTCGTTGTTGGCAATTGGCGCGGGTGTGGTGGATGGTCGGGCCATCTCTCTTCTTCTCCTCCATGCCTCATAGTCACTGGTGACAGTCACCCGAGCTTTTCCTAGCTCTCTGTCTCCCATGTAGACTGGCTTCTCCCATGCCTTCCTCATGGTTAGTGAGTTGGCGATTGTGCATGGGTCTCCAAAGAAGCACAGCCCTCCGAGTTCCCCTTGGGAGATAATAGTTTGAGTCCTCTTGAGTTGCCTTATAGCTACTCTAGGTGAGTAGGCTATGCAACCCCTGAGTTCTATCAAGGGTACATTCGGATAGCTCCCGCATCTGACGAGAACTGGACCGGGTCGGAACCAAGGGCAGACCCAAGATATGCTGTTGGCGTCCTTTTGCTCTAACTCATCCCTCCATTCCACAGTCAGGCGTCGTTGGAGGGGGATTTTGGAGAAGCTTCTCAAGGGGTCGGGGAATATCCCCATGTGACTGGAGGCGTAAAGGTGTGTGATGCTCCACACATAAAGCAGCGAAGAGCAGCAGCGGAGTGTTCTCCCTTGCTTCTGATGGTAGAAATCCACCGATAGCAAGGTGTCGGCAAGAATAGCAGGCAGGGGACTCTTCGAATTCACGTCCCAAGCGAAGAAAGCGTCCATGACGGCTTGATCGATCGTGTCGAGATGGAAGGGGAACAGGATCGTTCCGAAGATTAATAACGCCAGGGTTTTGTTGAAGGCAACCCACTCTGCCCTTTCAGCCAGGTAGGACAGGTGGTCTTCTAACATTGATACTCTCCATCCCTGGGTGTTCCCTCTTCCTATCAGGGTACTTTGTCGGTACGGTAGATGGATAAGGGCAGCGACTGGTGCTGCAGGAGTGTATGCCTCATGGCGGATATGAACCCCGGCTGACTTGGGCCATTTCAACATTATTTCATACTCCTCTAGGGTAGGCACCATGTCGAACTGCGGAAATTCAAAGCACCGTAGATTGGAGTTCCGAAAATGAATCAGTACCCTGAGGAAGACTTGATCGACACTAATTTTCAGGAGGTCCAAATTCCGTCCATAGGACTTTTCAAAATCAGCGCAGACCTCTGGTGGCATCGTTGCACTAAGCCGTTCTAGCTTTTCAATATGGCTTCGGAGAATATCCACCTTCCCCACTTGTCTACTTGTCCCCTCCATCTTCTAAAACCAAAATGTATGATTTGATGAAGATGATGTTTATTGTATGAATGTGAGTGTTTATTTTGCTATTTTATCATGTTTTTTTCTCAACATGATGTATGGTATTTGCATGTATTTTATTTTTTGGAAGAATAAACTATCTATATGGATGTTTTATGAGTATAATATTTTTGGACCAGGTCTTATTTCATGAACTTTGAAAAAAATGGATTGCTTATTATTTATTTTTATTTGTTTATTTCATAGCCTTTTATCTCTTCTGTCGGACTGCGTGACTACTTAGCTTGCAAAGAACCTGAAATCAGGCTAGCTAAAAGGCAGACTGTCCGAGATAAAATATGGCTTTATGTGAAAGAATATTTAGCGTCCCTTATCTCTTCTGTCAGAACTGCGTGGCTACTTAGCTTGCAAAGAACCTGAAACCAGGCTAGCTAAAAGGCAGACTGTCCGAGATAAGGGTGTTTATTTTTAAAAAATATTTTTTGGTGATTTTGTAGTTGTTTTTTTGTTTAATTATGCTATGCAATCAAATGCAACAAACAAATGCACATACAATTCACTCATCCGCGAACAGGCGAGATTTCGTTTTAATCACGAGGTAGGGTTTTCCTGCAGAAAAGTGCATTGGTTAGGGCAGGTCCTAACTGTTCTCACCAGGCTAAGGCCCCCAAGGTGCCCCCATTATAGGGTCCCCACTCTCCAGCCGTCCAACCATGCTCAGCACTAAGGCCAGAGTCGGTCTTGTTGCCAAAAGAGGAAGGTTATCACCTTGAGTGGTAGTTTCCGATCACACTGGTGGGCACAAGGCCCTAACTGCAGCGAACCGTACCTGCCACCCACTCCCTATGGTTATCTCACTTGCCCCCGGGTATAGAGGGAACTGTTGTGTGCAAGGGATTGTGTGCAGTTTATATTTCAAGCAATTTGCAAGTATAAACAATCAACGATTTATTAAAGCCAAACAATAAACATGTTATAAATACAAGTTAAGGGCAAAAGTGTTATTTTCTTGGTTTATTTATTGTTTAAACCGGCCCATCACTAAATGGGATTAACTCTCTAGGCTTCCCTAGTGGAGTCGCCATCTGTCGCTGCCTCCCCGAAAACGGGGGCGCGGTCGGAGCGACGCGATGGTTTTTCGACTCTTCTTTTTTATTTTCACGTTTTTTATTGGTGGTTACAACGCCTTTAGGCTGTCCGATAACCGGGCTAACCTAGGGGCGAGGTTTTCGAAAGTATCCCTTGGTTGTCCGATAACCGGGCTAACCCAGGGACTTATTTATTTTGGGTTCTATGGAGTCGCCACCGATGTTTTTACCGGAAACATCAGAAAAGGGGTTTTAAAAGGCGTTGGTTTTTGAAACCAACTTTGGTCATCAGAACCAGAGTTGGGTAAGGGAGTTGGTTACGTGCAAAGGGAGTATTAGTCCCTTTACGACGCCCCTTTCGGGTTCCCTATGACAGGCCGGCTTATTTTATTGATAAACTAGAAAAATACACTTTCGCCCTTTTTATTCTGCGGAATTTAAAAGTATGACTACATGGCCCTAATATCTATTGCATAATTTAAGATAAAAACGGTAAAGGTGAAGGGAGAGAATTTGAACCTTCGAAGCACGCTTTTGTATTAATTCTCTAAAAAATAGGGTGCTTTATGGCAGCCCTTCGCTCTACAAGACGTCGGAAAACCTCTCGAACGCCGAAAATCACTCTTGAAAGCACTCAGAAACTCCAGAAATGCGTCGGAGGGATTCTAGAGAGAAGTTTTTAGAGAGAAGGGAGAGCTATGCAGCTGTGGTGTGTGGAAATGAGGGGGGGAGAGCCCCTATTTATAGGTTTTCACGCTGTTAGGTGGCGAGACTGCCGGTCTCGTCTGACAGGGTCGAGACCGCCGTCTCGTCCAACGAGACCGCCGTCTCGTCCTGTCAAAATGGCGAGACCGCCGTCTGGGTGAACGGGACCGCCGTCTCGTCCTTCGTAGGTGGCGAGACCGCCGTCTCGTTAAACGAGACGGCGGTCTCGCCTCTTACGTGAGGCGAGACGGCGGTCTGGTTGGTCCAGACGGCGGTCTCGTCCCTTCGAAGCGAGAAAACTTATTTTTTGGTACAGAAACTCCCTCCTATCCTAGTATGGGGCCTAATAGTCTCTCCTAATGGCTTGTTAGGCTTGTCCATCTTCAAATAGGAGGTCTTCTGCTCTTTATTTGGAGGCCGGGCAAGATTTGGGGTCTACAGTCATCAACATGGAAAAAGCCAACGGAAAGGCTCGATCATCCCCAAGCGGATCCTTGCCTACTCCAGAGGCAAGATAAAAAGATTACCTCACGACTCAGCTTCATCGTCACATGAGTCATCAAGCAAACTCATCCAAAATCTTCGCCACTTCCCCAAAGGAGAATAAGGACTACATAAGAGTCCATCAAAGAAAATACGGAGTCAAATCCTCCACATCACCAGGGGGAAACAAAAAGAAAGAAAAGAAAAATTTTCATTCCCAAATAGAGGCACGAAAAAGGCCGAATAAAAATCTCCAAGTAGAGTATATCCAGAAAATCTACAAAAAGAGGAAAACAAAAATTTCCATCTTCCAGCTCAAATAAGAGCTTCATAAAGCCAGGAGCCAGGACTCCATCATCAAATTTGGATCCCCAGGAAACCGACAGACTCCTCGGTGAATCCCAAAAAAAGAGAAAGAAGAAAATTTCTTCATTACGCTCAATAAAGAGCTTCACAAAACTCAGGAGCCATGACTCCATCATAAAAAAATCAAATCAAAGATTAGATCCCCCAAGATAAGAAAAATTCCCCAGGGATCACCAAAAAGAAAAGAGAAAAATATATCTTTTCATCTAAAGAAAAAAAAACCAATGTGCATAAAAAGGCACACATATGTAAAAACCAAATCGCGAAAAAAGAAATTCAAATCGCGAGGAAAAGATAAAAACCCATTCCCCAGCGGAATAAGAGCATAGGCAAAGCCAGCTCAAAATAACAGCAGCCAATAAGGAGTCAAAAACTTCATTCCTCCCTAGGGGGAAATTCAAAAAAAAGATCCCCAGAAAACAACCAAATCCCTGGTGGATCATCAAAAAGAAAAATCCCCAGCGGGCCTACCAACAAAAGGCAAAATACAAATTCATATCCTCAGGGAGTTAATCGCCTATAGCACCCAATATGAATATCCCCAATGAAAGGCAAAACCTTCACTCCCAAAAATGCCTATGCCTACTCAGAGGCAAGCAAAGAACCGATATCCCCAAGAAATGGGAAATCAACCTATGCAAGAGGCAATACAAGCACAAAGCTTTCAAAAAAGCATCTGCCTACTCAGAGGTATTATCAAGAACAAATATCCTCAAGTAGAACATCAGCCTATTCAGAGGCGAAAAAACAACAAAGCCTTCACCACTGTTGAAGCATCTGCCTAATCAAGAGGCACAATCAAACCAAAAATCCCCAATGGATTCCCGCCTAAATAAGAGGCAACCAGCAAAGAATCCCCGGCAAAGCCGGATGGCTAAACAAGAAAAGCCAAAAAACAAGAAATCCCCGGCAAAGCCGGATGGCTAAACAAGAAAAGCCAAAAACAAGAAATCCCCAGCAAAGCCGGATGGCTAAACGAAAAAGCCAAAAACAAAGAATCCCCGGTAAAACCGGATGACTAACAGAAAAGCCAAAAAGTCAAAATCAAATATTCCCTACGGAATGGGCGCATGAACAGAAATAATAAGTCGCCAACACATCTCCAAAACAAGATGACCACAGGATTGACTATCAAAAAGTAATCCTAAAAGCCTTGCAGAACGGGGCTTATTCAGAACCTTGCAGAACGGGGTTCGTACCAGGTGGGGGTAGGTACCCACAAGAGCCTTGCAGAACGGGGTTCATACCAGGTGGGGGTAGGTACCCACAAGAGCCTTGCGGAACGGGGTTCGTACCGGGTGGGGGTAGGTACCCACAAGAGCCTTGCGAACGGGGTTCGTACCGGGTGGGGGTAGGTACCCACAAGAGCCTTGCGGAACGGGGTTCGTACTAGGTGGGGGTAGGTACCCATCGAGCCTTGCGGAACGGGGTTCGGACCGGGTGGGGGTAGGTACCCATCGGAGCCTTGCGGAACGGGGTTCGGACCGGGTGGGGGTAGGTACCCATCGGAGCCTTGCGGAACGGGGTTCGGACCGGGTGGGGGTAGGTACCCATCGAGCCTTGCGAACCGGGGTTCGGACCGGGTGGGGGTAGGTACCCATCGGAGCCTTGCGGAACGGGGTTCGGACCGGGTGGGGGTAGGTACCCATCGAGCCTTGCGGAACGGGGTTCGAGCCGGGTGGGGGTAGGTACCCATCGAGCCTTGCGGAACGGGGTTCGGACCGGGTGGGGGTAGGTACCCATCGGAGCCTTGCGGAACGGGGTTCGGACTGGGTGGGGGTAGGTACCCATCGAGCCTTGCGAACGGGGTTCGTACCGGGTGGGGGTATGTACCCACCAAAGCCTTATAAAATAAGGTTTATACCGGATGAGGGTAGGTACTCATCAGAATCTAGAAAAAATGCATATTCGTACCAGGTGGGGGTAGGTACCCACCAAAGCCTTATAAAATAAGGTTTATACCAGATGAGGGTAGGTACTCATCAGAATCTAGCAAAAAATGCAGATTCGTACCGGGTGGGGGTAGGTACCAACCAAAACCTTATAAAATAAGGTTTATACCGGATGAGGGTAGGTACTCATCAGAATCTAGCAAAAAATGCATATTCGTACCAGGTGGGGGTAGGTACCCACCAAAGCCTTATAAAATAAGGTTTATACCGGATGAGGGTAGGTACTCATCAGAATCTAGTAAAATGCAGATTCGTACCAGGTGGGGGTAGGTACCCACCAAAGCCTTATAAAATAAGGTTTATACCGGATGAGGGTAGGTACTGATCAGAATCTAGTAAAATGCAGATTCGTACCATGTGGGGGTAGGTACCCACCAAAGCCTTATAAAATAAGGCTTGTACCGGATGAGGGTAGGTACTCATCAAAAATTAGCAGAATGTATTAGGTGGAGTAAAATACTCACCTAAGCATTACAAAAAACGGGTTGCAAAGACCTTACTTCTATTAGAGGATAGTTCAGTGTTGAGCACCTCGGAAGTAAGTACCCATAAGAGTTTAGCAAAATGCGAAATCATACCGAGTGAGGGTAGGTACTCACCAAAACCTTGCAAAAACAAGGTTCATACCTAGTGGGGGTAGGTACCCACAAGAGTCTAGTGAAACACAGACTCATACTGGGTGAGGGTAAGTACTCACCAGAGCCTTATAAAATAAGACTCAAACCTGATAGGGGTTGGTACCTATCAAAAATATTTATCATCCGGAGGATCAACAAAGAAGCATCCGAAGGATAACCGGGCAAAAGGGTTAACTCCTTCCCCTACCAACTAATTTTGTCAGCATGTTAAGCCAACAAATTAGCTGGGCAGGTGAAGGGGGGGCAGCTGTAGACCCCTAATTTTGCCCGGTCTCTCAATAAAGGCTAAAACAGACTTCCTACAACAAGATAAAGCTCGCCTGGCATCTCAATAAAGGTCAAGAAGACTGTTAGAAAAGTAGTTTTAGATCAAGAGGGGGGGGGGGTGAATTGATCTTTGAAAGTTTTTCGCAAATAACAGATTATCTAATTCGAAAATTAAGTTTAAAGATCTGTTCTTGAATCACAAAGCAATCAATCAAAATAAGCGCAACAACTGAATTTAAAGGAGAGAAAGGTTAAGAAAGATATCACCAGTATTTTATACTGGTTCACCCAATACTAGGGCTACGTCCAGTCTCTAGCCAAATTCCAGCTGGGTTCCACTAGATTAAATGTTTTACAGATTCAACAATCTTACACCTAATCTATCACAAGAACCAAATTCCAGTTTCTGCACTTAACCTCTCCACCAAGAACCAAATTCCAGCTCTTGATAACCTCTACAACCAAATTCCAGCTGTAGAGAAACCAAGTGCCCAAATTCCAGGCACCAACACCTAACCTCTCACCAAGAACCAAATTCCAGTTCTTGATAACCTCTACAACCAACTTCTAGTCGTAGAGAAACTTGTGCCCAAATTCCAGTGCACAACACAATACAAAAGAATGAAAAAGAATTGACAAAGAAGAAACTAGAAAGCTCAAACCAGTTTATCCAAATCAGCAGAGAGTTTCTTCTTCTAAAGAATGCAAGTTGCCTCAAGAAAGATTTTCAAAAGAACTTCTAAAAAATTGTTGCGAATCTTTCTTGAAAAGAGTGCTAAGGTTTGCTTGAATGATTGCTCAAGGATGTGTAAAAACTGATGTTCAATGTATGTTAAAAAAGTTCAAGCCAAACTGTTTTTAAAGAGTATTTTCAAAACTGCTGCATTAATTAATCTGTTAAAAGTTTGTTTTAATCTGTTGAAATAGCCGTTTCAATTTGTTAAAAGTCCTTTCAATCCATTAATACGTTCTTGATTCTTTAACATATTTGTTTTAACTGATACGACAACGTTTATATCAGTTAAAACACATTACAGAAAATCTTCTAAGTTAATTCAATCGATTCTTTCGCGTTTTAATCGATTGAAATACTGCAAACTTTCTTATAAAACTTTTCAAGTTATTTTAACTGATAAACCATAGGTTTTAATCGATTAAAACTCTGTACAAAATTTTTCCAAGTTGTTTTAATCGGTTGAAATGTGTTTTAATCGATTGAAACAGATCTGATCGGTCATAATTCAATTCTGATCGATCATAACCAACTCTGATCGGTCATAATCGCATTCTGATCGATCATTCTGACTCTTTAAGTGATTTTAATCGATTGAAACGTGTTTTAATCGATTGAAATAAATTCTGATCGCTCATGTTTCAAATTTGATCGGTCATAATGGGTTCTAAAAGGTTTTAATCGATTAAAAGCAATTTGTATCGATTAAAATACTGTAAAAACACTTCTTTGAACATTCTAAGTGATTTTAATCGGTTCTTTCAAAACTATATCAGTTAAAAACATTTTTAAGAAAGCTTTTGTCAAAATGCTTTGTTTTTAATTGTTTAAAACGATTTTAGAGGCATTTTGCAAAATCATTTAAGTGAAGAAACTTTATGCAGTAGAAAAGATAAAGTGGTTTTACCTAAGCATTCTGTTAGACACACTAATCCTCTAACTCTTTTATCTGAGTGACATGTTGACCACTGCAAAGTAGTCTTTTGACTTCATCTTTGACTTCATCAAATCAATGAGATATTTGCCAATGTATTTCAATAAGATCTTCATCACTTTCAAAGACTTCCTATACGAAGATAAAGCTTCAACGGGCGTTCATAGGCATCAACCGACGTCCGAATAAAGAAAGGAAAGCTTCCCAGGGGTCCCAGAACATAAAGGCTGGCCAAAACAGGTCGAGACGGCCGTCCCAACCTTCCCTGCCCAAGTGGGACGGCCGTCCCAAGTGGGACTGCCAGTCTCAGGCTTCAGGTGGTCTCAGCCTTTGTAAAAGAGGCAGTTGGGACGACCGTCCCAACCCAGAGGGCGTCCCAAATGTGCAGGCAGCGAGAAAACTATAAATAGGAGGCTCATTTGCCACTGTTTCACACACCAGACAACTCCCAGTACTTGTCTATCCTCTTCCCTCTTCGAATGAACTCTCTGATTGCCTTAATAAGGTAACAATCAGTTAAGGAATCATATTTCAGCATTCGATTCTTCTGTAAAATTGAGTCGAGTCAATCTTGTATTTGGAGAGGAGAGTCTTTGTAGAGCGAAGGATTGCCAAAACGCATCCTCACGATTAAAGATTCGTAATACAAAGCTTGCTACGGAGGTTCTGTTCAATTCTCTTCTCTTTTACTGCTTTATTTATTGCTTTCTGTATGCAATAAGAAATAAATTCATGTAGATAGCCATTCTTAACATTATGCAATAAAATAGGGTAATCGCGTAATTTCTCATAATCTTTACTTAAATGAATTAATCCGTCATAGGGAACCCAAAAGGGGCGTTGTGGGGTGCTAACACCTTCCCCACACGTAACTAACTCCCTTACCTAACTCTGGTTATAATGGCCAAGTTTGGTTTTTAATAAAATCAACGCCTTTTTATCCTTTTCCAATGTTTATGGTCAAAACATTGGTGGCGACTCCAAAAGAACCCCTTTTCGAAAACCTTTCTTTTATTAGAGGATAGTTCAGTTGTTGAGCACCTCGGAAGCAATGAACATAATTTTAACGTAAAACGCGAGTCTAAACCATCTTTTCGCGACCGCTCGCATAAACGTTCGAGATGTCCCTGGACGTTGGAACGGATGGCGGCGACACTGGGTTATCTCCCTTTCAACTTGTCTATGGTAAGTCAGGTCATCTTCCAGTGGAAATGGAGGATAAAGCGTATTGGGCTTTAAAATTGTTAAATTGTGATCCAAAAGCTTCAGTAAAGCAAAGAAAAATTCATATGCATGAATTAGAAGAAATGAGACTTAATGCATATGAATCATCCAAGTTATACAAGGAAAAAGTTAAGGCATATCATGATAGGAAAATTCTGAAAAGACACTACTAGAAAAATGGTTAATAGTGACCGAAATTAGTGACCGAAAAATTCAGTCACTGATAGTAACTGAATCAGTGACTGATTTCCTATTTTATATTTAGTGACTGATTTAGTGACTAAAATTTCAGTCACAGAAATCGGTCACTGATTCAGTCACCAAATCAGTCACTGATTCGGTCACCAAATCAGTCACTGATTCGGCCACTACTAGAAAAATGGTTAATAATGATCGAAATTAGTGACTGAAAAATTTAGTTACTTATAGTAACTCGAATCAGTGACTGATTTCTCTTTTCATATTTAGTGACTCGATTTAGTGACTAAAATTTAAGTCACTAAACAAATAATCTATAAATTAGTGACCATTTTTTATTTATATAAATATATTTTTTAAATATTTTAATAATATATTAAATATAAATCTACTTAATAATTTAAAATAATTGATAAAAATTTTAATAACATTATAAAATTTTTAAAAAATAGTTTATTAACTTATTAAATAATTTAGTAATATAATTATTTGATTTGATTTTTTAATTTAGTATGTGAATAAAAAAATTAAAATTAATTATTAAATTAGTCACCGAATCGATCATCTGATTCGATCACTAAATCGATCATTAAAGTAATTATTAATTTAGTCTCTTTTATATATATAATTAATGATTAAATTAATTATTAATTTAGTCTCTTTTTGATATATATATATATATATATATATATATATATATATATATTACTTTTATGTTAATAAAAATGTATTTCAATGTATTTATAAAAAAGTTAAAACTATTTTAATTATTGAATTGATATTTCAAATTTATATTAATATCTTAAATAATTTAATAATTGGATAAATAAAAAAATAAAAAATTTATATATATATATATATATATATATCACTTTAATTATTTTAATTAAAAATAATTTCATAAAAAAACTAATATTTGAAAATAAAAAAGCAAAAGTATATATTTTTTCTTTTATTTAATTATATTTTTTATTTTTTACTTTTTGGGTTTTAGTCAATAACAACAACTTAGTTGCCCTAATTTAAGTTTAACCTAGAAATCTCATCGTCTTACCACAAAAATATATAATTTCTCTTATTAACAAAGTTTTTTTATCGGATTAAGAAAATTATCATTAATAAGATTCAAAACCAAGTACCTTAGAGTTAGATACTAATACTTCAACCACTAAACTCGTTAGAATTTTCTAATAAAATTTTACAAATAAATTATATTTATATACAAATAAATGTATATCCAGTGTAAATATATAAATATAAAATATATAAATACAAATATACTTATATATTTTAATATATTTATATGTTCAATATCGGAGCCACGCTAGAGGGTGAAAGTGTGTGTCGAGTGAGTTTTCAAAATTTGATGTCAAATCTGTGAGCGAGTCTCTTTATATGGATTTGTAATTTAATGATAGAATATAATCTTTATAATTTATTTATATAATGATATAAATTAATTGTTTTCTTTATTTATTTTATTTTATTTTTATTTATTGTTTTTATCTTTTTTTCTTCTATTATTTAATTAAAATTCTTATATTAAAATAAATTTTTCATTATTAAAAATAATTAAATATTTATTTTCAAAATTATTTGTTAAAATTATTTAATTTAACAAATTATTATAAATTAATCTATGTCTGGAAAAAATAATTATTAAAAGATGATTTTGATTAATTTATATTAATATATGTTAGGAAAAAATTGTTCTATTAATAATCATAATTAGATTAATTTATAATAATTTATTAAATTAAATAATTTTAAAAATAAATATTTAATTATTTTTAATATTGAAAAAAATTATTTTAATATAAGAATTTTAATTAAATAATAGAAGAAAAAAGAATTAATAAAAATAAAATAAAAATAAATAAAGAAAAAAATATTTTATATCATTATATAAATAAATTATAAAGATTATATTCTGTTATTAAATTATAAACCCATATAAAGAGATCCGCCCACAAATTTGACATCAAATTTTGAAAATCCACTCGACACACACTTTCACCATCGAGCTCGCCCTCACATCCAACATATAAATATATAAATATATTTATATTTGTATTTATATATTTTATATTTATATATTTACACTGGATATATATTTTTATTTGTATATAAATATAATTTATTTATAAATTGTTATAAAAAAATCCTAGCGAACTTAGTGGTTGGAGTACCAATATCTAATTCTTAGGTACTGGGTTCGAATCTTGCCAGATGACAATTATTTCAATCTAATAATGATTCAAATTTCTAAAAAATATAATAAATAATTAAAATATATTATAAAATAATATAAAAGGGAGGCTAGAGACTATTATAATTAGATAAAATAGAAAGGGGTTATAAAAAATATTTTTAATTTTTTAATGTTTTTGTTAGTGACCGATTTGGGTTGATTACTATTTCGGTCACTATTTTCGTTAGTGACCGATTTTGGTAATTTAGTGACTGAAAATCCGGTCATTATTTGATGTTTTTGTTGTAGTGAGAGATTTTCATCCAGGCCAGTCTGTATTACTATTTAATTCAAGATTAAGACTTTTTCCTGGGAAACTAAAATCCAAATGCCCAGGTCCATTCGTGGTAAGATCAGTTAGGCCTATGGTACTATGAAATTTGAAGATCCAGCAACAGGAAGAATATGGACAGTTAATGGGCAGAGAATTAAATCATATTTGGGAGATGCAGTAGATAAGCTTCACCTCATTATCTACTTAGATGAACCTTAAAGCAAACAGGCATCAAGCTGAAGACGTTAAACAAGCGCTCCTGGAAGACAACCTAGTGTTTTATCTTTATTTTCTTTTCTTTTTGGCAATTTAAATTTTTTTTGTTTTATCTTATTGCATTATAAATTGAGCATGAACAAATTTGAACGTTGTTGAACTAGATCTATGTGAAAACTTTTTGAATTGTTAATCATTGGATTGCATTTGAATATCATTTAACAGTCAAAATTCACTGAAATTCGCTCAAGCGACAGAGGATTCGCTTAAGCGAATGTTTGTTGTTTCTCTCTGTTTCTCTTCGCTCAAATGAAATTTTTGTTTTACACACATTCGCTCAAGCAACACAGGATTCGCTCAAGCGACACAGGATTCGCTCAAGCGAATGTACGTTATTTCTCTCTGTCTTTTGGTCAATCAAGAGAATAATAGGCACATTGATTTTTGCTTGAGCGAGAGTGCCCAGATCTGCTTTTTAAAAATCGTGAATGGGGTCAGTTTCCATATAACTCAAAACCCTATTTCACACCCACTCTTCCCCAAACTCATCTCTTCTCTAAATTAAGCCTAAATCTTTCAAATTTCGGCTCCCAATTCATCACTCCAACTATTCTAGAGTATTTGAGTAACATTCCACCGATTAAATATGCAAATTGAACCACTGTTCATATCAAATTCTGCATTTGTGATTTTTCCAAAAAATCTGCAAATAAGGTAAGGAATTGACTCTCTTTGCTTGAAACTATCTGATTCTTGTCATGAAAGTTGGGTTTGTGGCTGAATTGATTGGATAGATTGCATTGTTATAGGTTAGAAATTCATATGCATGCCAAGTGTTCGATAAAATGCTTCAAAGTAATTTATTTGGTTTGTATGTGATATAAAGTGTGTAATTGTTCATGATTTGCTTAATTGTGTAAGTGGGAAAGGATTCATGCTAAAAATTAGGGCCATAGAAGTTCGAAAATAAGGTGCATGCCAACTGTTTGATGAAATGTTCAAATATGAATTATAGTGTGTTATTGCAATTGAACCTATGAATATTCTACCATGAAGTAGTAAGACTTAAAGTAGCATTGTATTCATGATGGGATCAAAATATTCGATTAACTGGGAGTATCATGTTGTTTCAGATGGGTCCAAGAAAATAATCACAGGGTGCGTCATCATCTAGAGCAGCTGGGAAGAGACCCAGAGTTGAGTCTGTAGGCACCCAAGTGCCCAGAATTCAACAATGAATTAACCCGCAGGAACTGGAGGCAATTGGCGCTCACAATGCCAAAGTATGATCCTGAGATCGTAAATGAGTTTTATGCCAACGCCTGCCTAGTTGAAGGTGAGCCATTCCGGGCACGTTCCAAAGTGAGAGGCCGGTGGGTTCCATATGATAGAAATGCAATTAATGATTTGCTGGGAAACCCACTCTTTCTGGAGGAAGGCCATATATGTGATTTCCAAGTCATCCAGAATAGAAGACTTCTAACTGAAATGCACTTTAGGGATGATGACGTAGCAAGAGCCCTATGCTTACCTGGGAGGACCTTTGAGGCAAACCATGCTGGGAAGGCCTTAAGAATATTAAGGGCCAACATGACCACCTTAACTCAGATTTGGACTTCATCCTGCTGGCCAACATAGTACCAATCAAGCATAGTTCAGATCTAAATATGCCCAGGTGTCATATTATCAAGAGCATTCTAGATGAGACTATGATTGATGTCGCCGCAATTATATCAGAGGAGATCTATCAATTTGTGGTATTGGAAAGCGGGCGACGAGCAGAGCAAGCTAAGGCTCTTAGATTTCGTACTCTCATAATAGCTCTTTGTGCATCCCATGGGGTGGAAGTAAACCCATCAATGAACATCCGACCGCCCATTAATAGAAGATTTATTAAGTGGAACTGTGTGAACCCTGCAGAAGGGGAGCCACAGCCACTGGCACATGAACCACACCAGCCAAGAAGAGCCCGGCAGCCACCTCCACCACCTCAGCAGCCAGACTTTCAAAGAATGATGCAATACATGGAGCATTTAACATTACAACAATCAGTGACCCATAGGGGTCAATGTAGCATTAATGAAAATTTTTATAACTTATCTTTGCAAATTGCTCCAGGTATGCAGTGGATGTCACCACAGGAATTCAATGCCTTACTGCAATGGCCTGGGGACAATCCCTATTTTCCAGGAGGGGGTGAAGGTGCAGCTGGTGCATAGGGAGCACAAGAAGAAGAGGAGGAATCATAAGAAGAAGATGAAGAAGAAGCAAGTGAAGAAGAAGATTAAGAGGGAGAAAAAATTATTTTAAGTGATTTTTGTTATTTTGGTGTGTTTAAGTGATTTGGTTAATTTGATGTTTTAAGTTTTTGTTTTAATTTGTTTTGTTTTGAATATTCTGAATTGACTTAATGTGATGAATGTTTAAATTGATGTGATTAAATTGTTGTTCCATATAATTTGGATTAGAGCCAATTATGAAATTATTGTTTATTGTCCAATTCAAATTTGGAACTTGAAGAAAACCATTTTCATTGTTTCCAATAACAAGTGATTTTGGAATATTGAGTATGATAGTGAAAAGGGAATTGACAGGGAGAAGTAGGAATTAACTGAATCGGAGAAGCTAGCCAAAAACCCAAGCGAGAAGTGAACCAAAAATAGATAAATTGAGTGTCAAAACTTTGTGATGATAACTGGTATTGATTGATTCTTTTATGTGATTACGTGTTAGTGAGACTTGAAAATGATAAAGGCTTTTTTTTCTTTGTAGTAGATATAACCCAGAGCCAAATAGCCAACCCTGCATTAATTATAGGACATCCATTTGAACCCCTTCTGAGCCAAAAACAATATTGTTTCTTAAATAGAACCCTGAGCCTAAAAACTATTTATCTACCTTCCTATATTTGAGAAAGGAAATGAGTATAAATGTTATTATTTTTCCTATTGTTGGGTATTGTTATTGTTGTCTTACGGGTATTATTGGGGTGTTATTCTAAAAAAAAATCATAAATATTGTGGCAAAGCCAGAAAGGATAAATGCAAAAGCATGAGAAAAGAAAAATAGAAGTCAAAAGGGGGGAATAATAACTTGTGAGATTATTAACTCACTATCATTATGTTAGGGACAAAAGCATGAAGTTTGAAACCTAACTTGAGGAAATGTTAAACAAGAATCATTCATATGATTTGAATTTCTCAAATACTTTTGTATATCCCAGAAAAACCAATGAATTTTTTCTTAGCCTAACCCCATTACAAGCCTCAAAAGACCTTTTGATTTAAGTATTGCTTAACAAATGTTGATTGCTTGAAGATGATTATCAATATTGGATTGTCTGAATGAAGTGATTGAATGAGATAAACACTTACCCTGAAGTTAGAGATGATTATATATCACTCTATTTGAGAGATCATGCTTCTTTGAGGATAGTTGAGGACTAATTATTCTTTGTTAGTTTCTGTAACTTGAATGCTTATGTATTCTATTTTCATTTAGAGTTGTGAGCATCGCATCTGAAAAGCTAATTTTATGTTGTGGTTCTGGAAGAGAAAGTGATAATAGGTGATGATTTTGTTTTGGAAAAATTACTTTGCTTGGGACAAGCAAGATTCTAGGTTGGGGGGGAGTTGTTAAGTGGTAAAAAGTTGATATAATTATACCTTAAATTGTTATGAAACCAATTAACTTATGTTAATTCTAATATATTTTTCTCCCAATATAGGATGAATTCGAGAATACCTTGATACACGAGTAAGAAGCATAATTGTCAGCATAATTGGAGTAAAACTTGAAGAAGGAAGAAGATTTTTCAGTATGGAAGTCGCTCGAGCGAGATGGAATCTCGCTTGAGCGAATATCAGTTATTTTTCTCTGGAAGTCAGTCGCTCAAGCGCAAGAAAATTTGGTTGAGCGAATGTTAGTTATTCTTCTCTGGAGTTCACTCGCTCAAGAGAGCGTTTTGTCGCTTGAGCGAAAATAGGAAACTTTCGCTTGAGCGAAAGACACGAGACCCAATTTTTCCTATAAAAAGATAAGATGTAATTTAAGAAATAAAAGCGGTTTTGGGAAGAAGAGGCACGAATATTGCTAGAGTTTTGTCCAATCTTCATCAATTCTTCACTTCTTCCTCATTTGGAGATATTTTGAGATATTAATCTATGTTTTGATGTTGTTATTCTTATCCTTTGTGCTTTGGAATGATTTATTCTTGATGTTTGGGATATGATTGGAAAATATATCTTGAACCCTAGATCACAGTAAGAATATTTGTTACGTTAATTGCCAGGAATGGAATGAATGTATCAATTGCTTAACACCCTAAACATAATGCTTGAAAATCTCTTAATTGTGTGAGGAATCAACATTTATTAGGTTTTCTTATGAATAACATGTGTGAGGAATCAACATGGATGATTTGAGGTGGCATCAACATTGTTAGGTTAATTGACGTTCTTAATTGACATAGCCATTACAAAAGAGAGATAAGGAAGGAAGTCAATCCTAAGTGTTTTTAGTTGATATTTTCTCAACAATTTATAGTTCTTTGTCATTTAATTTCAATTCAACTCTTTATGCAAAACTCAATTTGTTTTAATCCACTTAGTAAGCATATAATTGGGAATTTCCATTGAAACCGTTCCTCGTGGGATCAACTTTTATTTAATCGAAATACTATACTACGATTGATAATTTTGGTAAGCTTGCCAATAATTCAACAATTGTATGAAACATGGTCATACTTCAAATAAATGTAGAATTAAGCATTTTGGTGTTCCTAAAGGGAAATACATTTGGGTTCCTATAGTTAAATAATTTGATTGTCTCTAACCCCAAGGACCTAAAAGTTATAGGGACCTAAGATCATGTGTTCTTATTTTATAGGTATCTACTAAATCCAAAAAGTCTATGTGGTACCTTGACAGTGGATGTTCAAGACACATGATTGGAGATAAAAAGAAATTTACAAGTTTCATCAAGAAAGAACAAGGATATGTAACTTATGGAGATAACAACAAAGGTAAAATCCTTGGTACTGCAAACATTGGTGGTGCAAATACTTTGGAGATAAAAAGATGTGCTCCTTGTTGATGGGCTTGTAGACCCCTAATTTTGCCCGGGCCTCTCAAAATAAAGGCTAGAGGAACGTCGCCCAAAAAAGGAGTGCATCCGGCTTCCCAAAACTGAGGAAACCTCCCGCAACAAACACAGAGATCACTCATTCACACGATAAAAGCCAAAAGAGACTTCCTACACAAAGACAAAGCTCGCCCGGCATCTTAATGAAGGCCAAGAAGACTTCCTATATGAAGATAAAGCTTCAACGGACACACATCAGGCATCAATCTACGCCCGAAAACAGCAAGGAAAGCTTCCCGGGGTCCCAAAGCGCGAAAACCGGCCGAACAGGTTCGAGACGGCCGTCCCAAAGTGGGACGGCCGTCCCAACCCTCCAGGTTCAAGTGGGACGCGCGTCCCAAAGTTGGGACGGCCGTCCCAACCCCAGCTTAAGTGGGACGGCCGTCCCGGCCTTCCTGGGGTCCCGCTCCGTGTAAAAATGCCATTTGGGACGGCCGTCCCAGTCCGGACGGCCGTCCCACCCAGGATGGCCGTCCCAAAGTGCGCCAGCTGCGAAAAACTATAAATAGGAGGCTCATTTGTCACTTTTTTACACACTTCGAGACACCCTAGTCACCACAGACACTCCGAGAGCTCTCGAAACACTTTAGAGCACTCGTCTACTTCTCTCCCTCTCTCAAATGATCTTTCCGATTGCCTTAAATAGGTAACAATCGGTTAAGGAATTAGATTCCGGCATTTGATTCTTCTTTAAATTTTTAAGAGAGTCGTTCTTGTATTGGTGAGGAGAGTCTTGTGTAGAAAGAGGGGTTGCCAAAACGCATCCTCACGGTTCGAGATTCTCAATATAAAGCTTGCTACTGAGGTTCTTTTCAATTCCCTTCTCTTTTATTGCTTTATTTATTGTTTTATTTTATTTATTGCGTCATATAGAATAAAATCATGTAGATAGTCATTTTAATATTCCTTCTATTGCTTTATTTAGTTTTATTTAAAATTATGTAAATAGCTATTTCAATATTATGCAATAAAATAGGGTAATCGCGTAATTTCTCAAAGTCTTTTCTTTAAATGAATTAATCTGTCATAGGGAACCCGAAAGGGCGTTGTGGGGTGCTAATACCTTCCCCACACGTAACTAACTCCCTTACCCAACTCCGGTTATAATGGCCAAGTGCGGTTTTTCTTAAAATCAATATTTTTCCCTTTTCCAATGTTTATGGTTAAAACATTGGTGGCGACTCCATAAGAACCCTTTTTCGAAAACCTTTTAAAACAAATACGCGAGTCTAAACCATCTTTCCGCGACCGCTCGCATTAACGTCTCAAAGACGTTCCCTCCCCGGACGTCGGAAAGGGACGGCGGCGACAGATGGCGACTCCGTCTGGGAAGCTAGAGAGTTGATCCCATTTAGTGACAGATAAATTCAAACTAAGTGAAGATTTGAAATTACGCCTTTACCCTTCTGTATGTTTTTATTGTATGGCTTTATATAACTCGTTGTATGATTATTTCTGCAATTGTTTGAAATATAAATTGCACACAAAAACCCTTGCACACAACAGTCCCTCTATACCCTGGGGCAAGAGTGAATATCTATAGGGAGTGGGTGGCAGATACGATCGGTTAGTTGGCACACGGGGCTACTACCGTTGTCCGAAAACCACCAACTCAAGGTGATAACTCTCTTCTTTTGGTCTAAGGATGTCGACACTGAGTTCCGTGCATGACCCGAGGATTGAAAGTTGAGAGGTCCCTATAATGGGGGCACCTTGGGGACCTTTGGCCTGGTGAGAACAGTTAGAACCACCTAAACCAAACACGTTTCTGCAGGAAAATCCTACCTCGTGATTAAATAAGCGTGGCTCCGCTCGCGGATGTATGAATTGTGTGTGCATACGTTTGCTTGCATTTGTATTGATGCATTAGCATAGGGTAATCATACAACAAACAAAAAAGTGAAAAACCCTAAAAATCATAAAAAAAATATAAAAACAAATTAAAGCCATAAACATACCTTTTATAATAAAAAAAATTCTTGGCAAAGTCGTATCATTCATCATTCAATAAGTGGTAAAACCAAGAGAGAAAACCAATGCATTAAGAAAAGTATGCACAAACATCATCATAATAAAATCTCTCATACATAAACACATTCATCCTAGGGCATATTTATTCCACGCTAATCATTTAAAATAAAAAGTTATAATAAGAATCATTAAAATCATTTAGAAGGTGGCTGGTCTTCCGCCCGTCCTCACTCGTGCTCAAAAGGCTAGAAAGATGGAACAACTAGAAGAACAAAACCGAAAGCTCACCGTCGAGCTTATTACGTCGAAAGAGCAAATGACTCAAATGTTAGAAATGATGCATCAACAGAATCTCCATCAAGAGGGTCCTCAGAATGGACAAGCCTCTCACCACGAAGAAGAAGAGGAACCTCAGAATGAGCATGATCAATCTGGTACAAGAGCAGTACATATTCATGCTCCTGAAGTATCAAAACAACAAATCACTGCTCTTGAAGAAAGGCTGAGAGCCATGGAAGGTCATAACTTTGATATAAAAGAGGCAGCTGATATGTGTCTCGTCAAAAATATCCAATTCCCTAACAAGTTCAAAACTCCGGAGTTCCCAAAATACATGGGAACGACCTGCCCAAGAAGCCATCTTACAATGTACTGCCGTAAGATGGCTGCACATGCTGATAATGAAAAACTCCTGATCCATTGCTTTCAGGAAAGCCTGGCTGAATCAGCTTTAAATTGGTATATGCAACTAGAAGGGGGGCAAATCCAAACCTGGAGACATTTGGCAGATGCATTTCTTCGTCGTTATAAATACAATATTGATCTGACCCCTGAAAGAGCAGATCTACAATTATTAAGCAAGAAAAACGACGAATCCTTCAAAGCATATGCCCAAAGATGGAGAGAATTGGCAGCACAAGTGGAACCTCCTCTATCTGACAAGGAAACTACATCCATGTTCATCAATTCTCTGACTGGTCCTTATTACGACAAGATGATAGGAAATACATCAACTCTCTTTGCAGATATAGTCATCATAGGAGAAAGAGTGGAGCAAGGTTTGAAGAGTGGAAGAATTGTACAACAAACTTCCTCCAATTCCTCTACTCAAACTTTTAAAAAGAATTTTGGAAAGAAAAAGGAAGGGGACGTGAATGCAATTAATATTGCCATTCCTTCTGCCTCCTCGCAACAAACCAAGCCACGCAGACAAGAGAGGAAATTCACTTCCATACCTACCTCCTACGGAAGCCTGTTGATAAAATTGTTGGATGCTAAACTCCTTGTGCGAATTCCTCCCAAGAAGATGGAGCCACCCTATCCAGAATGGTATAAGCCAAATGAAAAATGCAATTATCATTCGGACGCTCCAGGACATTCGGTAGATAACTGCATAGCTTTGAAGCATAAGGTCCAAGATTTAATAGATGCGGGATGGATTACCTTTGACGCATCTACTCCAAAGGTGGACGACCAGCCCTTATCAAAGCCCGAATAAAAGACGGGATAAGGAAGACCAGCAGATTAGGGCTCATCATTTTTACCATCTTTTGCAATAAAAAAAATATAAAAAAAATATATCAAAAAACTTCCGATGTATTTCCCGTGATCTCTGCCCATGATCACGAGATTTTTGGTTAATAAGGGCTTTGTAAATATTTTCTTCTATCAATACAATAAGGCATTTTTTTTATATCCATATTCTCTTTCATTCTTTTCTCTCTCATACATCTCATAAAGAAATCTAAAACAAAGCATAACCCATACAGTCATGTCTGTGATTGAAAACTCCTTGGAAGATCTGAAAGCTGAAGACGAATGGATTGAGTCAGACAGTGAGGAGGGGACCATTTCCCCGGACATGCAAAGACTGCTAGAAAAAGAAGCGCAATCAATACAGCCCCATCAGGAGAAAACTGAGGTTATCAATTTGGGACAAGAAGATAATAAGAAAGAAGTAAATATTGGAACCCAAATTGACGATGATGTCAGAGAAAAACTAATACAATTGCTAAGAGAATATATGGACGTGTTTGCGTGGTCCTACCATGATATGCCTGGAATCGATAAAAGTATAGTGGAGCATCGATTACCATTAAAAGAGGGATTTCGGCCCGTTAAACAGAAACTCAGAAGAGTAAAACCAGAATGGTCCTTAAAAATTAAAGAAGAAGTAGAAAAACAGTTGGATGCCAATTTCCTGATCGTTTCAAAATACCCTGAATGGTTGGCAAATATCGTGCCAGTCGTAAAGAAAAATGGAAAAATCAGAGTATGCGTAGATTATCGGGACCTAAACCGTGCAAGTCCAAAAGATGATTTTCCCTTACCACATATTGATATGCTCGTAGATCACACTGCTACAAATACTCTTTATTCTTTCATGGATGGATATGCAGGGTATAATCAAATCAAATTGGCTGTCGAAGACAGAGAAAAAACTTCCTTCATTACACCATGGGGGACATTTTGTTATAGAGTAATGCCTTTTGGACTTAAGAATGCGGGGGCAACCTATCAAAGGGCTATGGTTACACTATTTCACGATATGATCCACAAAGAAATAGAAGTATACGTGGATGATATGATCGTCAAGTCCAAAAACGAAATAGATCACCTCCTACACTTAAAGAAACTATTCAATCGGCTTCGAAAATACCAGATTAAGCTTAATCCGGCTAAATGCACATTCGGAGTACGATCAGGAAAACTCCTTGGGTTTATCGTCAGTAAAAAAGGAATCGAGGTGGACCCTGATAAGACAAAGGCAATCATAGAAATGCCCCCACCAAAAACAGAAAAAGAAGTCAGAGGGTTCTTAGGCCGAATAAACTACATCGCACGGTTCATTGCGCAATTAACAGATAAATGTACGCCCATCTTCAAGTTATTGCGTAAAAACCAATCGACAGTCTGGAACTATGAATGCCAACAAGCCTTCGAAAAGATCAAAATATGCCTAACTAATCCTCCAGTACTGATACCACCTGTGGAAGGGAGACCCCTAATTCTTTACCTATCAGTACTCGATGAATCCATGGGATGTGTACTCGGTCAACAAGATGATACCGGAAAGAAAGAACAAGCCATATATTACCTCAGTAAAAAATTTCTAAATTATGAGACCCGCTATACACCACTCGAAAAGACATGTTGTGCATTGGTATGGGCAACTCAACGCCTCCGACAATATATGGTCAGGCATACAACTTGGTTAATTTCCAAAATGGACCCAATCAAATACTTGTTTGAAAAACCCATCTTGACCGGGAGGATAGCTAGATGGCAAGTACTCCTCTCAGAATTTGATATTATTCATGTCACTCAGAAAGCCATCAAAGGCAGTCCTTTGGCAGACTACCTGGCACATGGGCCAACAGACGAATATCAATCCCTCCAAGATGATTTTCCAGATGAGCATATAATGCATATCCAACATGAAGAGCTTAAAAATGACGAATGGATCATGTTTTTCGATGGAGCTTCAAATTTACTGGGACATGGGATCGGAGCTGTTTTAATATCACCTGAAAAGAAGCATATCCCGATAACAGCTAGATTAACCTTTGACTGTACAAATAATATGGCGGAATATGAAGCCTGTGCTCTAGGTATTCAAGCGGCCTTGGATCACGGGGTAACCAAACTCAAAGTATTCGGTGACTCATCCCTTGTTATTTACCAGCTCAAGGGTGAATGGGAAACTAGAAACTCCAAATTAATCCCCTATCTGGAGCATATCCGTAAGATGACTTCACAGATGGAAAACATTAGCTTCGAGTATATCCCTCGGGAGGATAACCAGATTGCGGATGCACTGGCAACATTATCATCCATGTTCGCACTAGGGCAAGAACATGAAATGCCCATCATCCAAGTCAAAAGGCACAACAAACAAGCCTTTTGTATGATGGTGGATAATGAAAAAGATAAAGCCCATTGGTATCAGGACATAAAGCGGTACTTGACAAAGGGTGAATACCCAGAGGGAATCAGTGACAATGATAAAAGGACTATTCGGAAAAGGGCTATAGGATTTATGTTGATAGGAGAAACCCTCTATAAAAAGAATTGTGATTCTACTTTGTTAAGATGCGTCAATCCCGAAGAAGCCCAGATATTGATCAAAGAAATACACGAAGGAACCTTTGGGACTCATGCACCAGGGCATATCATGGCTAGGAAGATTCTCAGAGCAGGATACTTTTGGTCCACAATGGAAAAAGATTGTTATCAGGATGCTAAAAAATGTCACAAGTGTCAAATACACGCAGATAATGTACATGTTCCACCGATACCTCTCAACGTTATGGCTATCCCTTGGCCGTTCGCTATGTGGGGTATAGATGTCATCTGACCTATTGAGCCTAAGGCGTCCAATGGTCACTCGATTCATTTTGGTAGCCATTGATTATTTCACTAAATGGATAGAAGCGGCATCTTATGCACATGTGACTAGAAAAGCAGTGGTCACCTTTATTAAGAAAAATATCATATGCCGATACGGCATTCCACATCGTCTTATTACTGATAACGGGACCAATCTGAATAACAAAATGATGGAAGAACTATGTTATGACTTCAAAATTCAACATCATAATTCTTCTCCTTATAGGCCTAAAATGAATGGCGCAGTGGAAGCAGCCAATAAAAACATCAAGAAGATTGTTCAAAAGATGGTTAAAACCTATAAAGATTGGCATGAAAAGTTACCTTTTGCTCTTCATGGATATCGAACGTCTGTACGAACCTCAACAGGAGCCACTCCATTTTCCCTTGTATATGGAATGGAGGCCGTATTGCCAATAGAGGTCGAAATACCTTCCTTGCGAATTATTATGGAAGCGAAATTAACAGAAGCCGAATGGATTCAAAGTCGATACGATCAGCTAAACCTTATCGATGAAAAACGGCTGGATGCCATATGCCGTGGACAAGCCTATCAAAAGAAAATAAAAAAGGCTTATGACAAAAAGGTCCGCCCTCATACTTATCAAGAAGGAGATTTAGTGATAAAGAAACTGCTCCCAGCCCAGAAGGATAAAATTGGAAAATGGGCGGCAAATTATGAAGGACCCTTTGTAGTCAAACGAGCTTTCTCAGGAGGGGCACTTATCCTCACTAATATGGATGGAGAGGAGTTTCGACACCCAATCAATTCTGACGCGGTAAAGAAATATTATGCTTGAAGACATTGCTCATGACCCGTCAGGAATGAAAACCCGCAAAGGGCATCCCTGGGCAAAAGATAGGGTCCATATCCCTCGCTGAGGATACGTCCTAGGCAAAAAGAAGAGGTGTAAAAAAAAAAAAAAAAAAAAAAAAAAACTAAGAGCAATGGTTACTTTAGCCGAAAACCGAAAAGACGGCTAAAGTAGCGTTCTTCCAAAAGCGAGCAGCCCGCATAGTCTTCACTCTGAGCTCAGGCATCTCAACTGAAGCAATTAGGAGAACCAGGGGGCAGATATCATGGACATGACTGTTTAAGCCTATACAGTATAGCCAACCTTGACTACCCATTCTTCTAAATACCTTTCGTAATCCTTCTGTAAAAGAAATAAACTTTTGCTCATTTATCAATAAAATTCCCTTTTATTTCCTTTCTCTTGACCAAATATTATGGAAATGCCTCTTTATTGATAAATCATAAATATGCGCAAAGACTTTTAATCAAAGATCAAACATGCATCTAAAAAAGGGAAGCATAACAAAAAAAGAAAATAATAAAGGCCTGCTAGTACATTCTTAGGTAAAAACTAGGGTAGCCTGCTAGATCGGAAACCCCGAAAGAACGATCTAGGCAAAAGATAAGGCAAAAGCCCCCTAAGATATTCTAGGCAAAAATTAAGGCAGCCCGCTAGATCGAAAACCCGTAAAAGGGCGGTCTAGGCAAAAGATAGGGCTAAAACCAAGAGATGGATAAAAAGAGGAGCCCATCCTCATGGTCATAAAGGAGGAGCCCATCAGCGTATTCGTAAGAAGCCAACTGGAGAAGGCCAGTTACTTTCTAAATGCATCAAAAATAAATAAACATTAGATTGCATTTAGGACATTCGCACACAAAGTAGTTGCATAATACGACTTTGTCAAAATCAAGAAAAATAATTTTTCAAATAAATAAAAATGCATATAAGGAGTCTAGCCTCCATACTTATAATTGAAAAACAGGAAACGCCAAAATCCAGTCTCCATATGAAAATAAAAACCGCGATGGAAAAAGGCGAAATCTAAACCACTTTAGCAAAATAAGGAGCTTCGAAGAACTTGGCCCCAATCACCAACCTTCTACACCAACAAGAGGAGGTATCTCAATAGGAAAAAGCCAACGGAAAGGCTTAATTATCCCCGAGAGAATCCTTGCCTACTCCAGAGGCAAAACAAAAAATACTTCCTGACTCAACATCACCGCATGAGTCGTCAACCATTCCAAATAAGGAGCTTCAAAGAAAATAGCTCTAATCAACACCTTCCATCCAAGAAAGAAGGAAAACCATCAAAAAGAAAATGACCAACGGAAAGGCTTAATTATCCCCAAGCGGATCCTCGCCTACTCCAGAGGCAAAACAAAAAGATTACCTCACGACTCGAAGACATCGCCGCAAGAGTCCTTAAGCACACTCATACAAGAGTATCCGCTTCAAAGAAGAACAAGGACTACATAAGAGTCTATCAAAGAAAAAACAGAGTCAAAATCCCCCACATCACTGGGGGGCAACAAAAAGAAAGAAGAGAAGAGCCTTTCACCCTCTAACAAAGGCTACGACATGAAGGAGCCGAAAGAAATTTCCGTCCACAGGAAGCCAATAAAATTCCCCTCAGTGGATCACCAAAAAGAAAAATTTTTCCCCAGTAAGCCTATCCGCAAAAGCAAATTACAAATCCACAGGGAGTTAAGCACCCAATATGAATATCCCCAGGAAGGTACAAAACCTTCACTCCCAAGAATGCCTATGCTTACTCGAGAACAAGCAAAGAGCCGATATCCCCAAGAAGCGGGAAATCAACCTATAAGAGGTAATACAAGCACAAAGCTTTCAAAAAACATCTACCTACTCAGAGGTATTATCAAGAACAGATATCCTCAAGAAGAACATCAGCCTATCCAGAGGAAAGCCTTCGTCGCTATTGAAGCACTCGCCTAATCAAGAGGCACAAAAAAAAATCAACGAATCCCCAGTAAATTCCCGCCTAATCAAGAGGCACAACAAATTCCCCAAATGGATCTCCGCCTAATCAAGAGGCACAATCAAGAAGAAAAACCAAAAACATCAAAAATCCCCGGTAAAACCGGATGACGACTAACAGCAAAGTCAAAAACAAATATTCCCTACGGAATGGGCGCATGAACAGAAAAAATAAGCCGCCAACACATCTCCAAAAACAGATAATCACAGGATTAACTACCAAAAAGTGCATTCTAAGAACCTTGCAGAACAGGGTTCGGACCAGGTGGGGGTAGGTACCCATCAGAACCTTGCAGAACGGGGTTCGGACCAGGTGGGGGTAAGTACCCATCAGAATCTTGCAGAACGGGATTCGGACCAGGTGGGGGTAGGTACCCATCAGAATCTTGCAGAACGGGATTCGGACCAGGTGGGGGTAGGTACCCATCAGAACCTTGCAGAACGGGGTTCGGACCAGGTGGGGGTAAGTACCCATCAGAATCTTGCAGAACGGGATTCGGACCAGGTGGGGGTAAGTACCCATCAGAATCTTGCAGAACGGGATTCGGACCAGGTGGGGGTAGGTACCCATCAGAACCTTGCAGAACGGGGTTCGGACCAGGTGGGGGTAAGTACCCATCAGAATCTTGCAGAACGGGATTCGGACCAGGTGGGGGTAGGTACCCATCGAACGGGGTTCGGACCAGGTGGGGGTAGGTACCCATCAGAACCTTGCAGAACGGGGTTCGGACCAGGTGGGGGTAGGTACCCATCAGAACCTTGCAGAACGGGGTTCGGACCAGGTGGGGGTAAGTACCCATCAGAATCTTGCAGAACGGGATTCGGACCAGGTGGGGGTAGGTACCCATCAGAATCTTGCAGAACGGGATTCGGACCAGGTGGGGGTAGGTACCCATCAGAACCTTGCAGAACGGGGTTCGGACCAGGTGGGGGTAAGTACCCATCAGAATCTTGCAGAACGGGATTCGGACCAGGTGGGGGTAGGTACCCATCAGAATCTTGCAGAACGGGATTCGGACCAGGTGGGGGTAGGTACCCATCAGAATCTTGCAGAACGGGATTCGGACCAGGTGGGGGTAAGTACCCATCAGAATCTTGCAGAACGGGATTCGGACCAGGTGGGGGTAAGTACCCATCAGAATCTTGCAGAACGGGATTCGGACCAGGTGGGGGTAAGTACCCATCAGAATCTTGCAGAACGGGATTCGGACCAGGTGGGGGTAGGTACCCATCAGAACCTTGCAGAACGGGGTTCGGACCAGGTGGGGGTAAGTACCCATCAGAATCTTGCAGAACGGGATTCGGACCAGGTGGGGGTAAGTACCCATCAGAATCTTGCAGAACGGGATTCGGACCAGGTGGGGGTAAGTACCCATCAGAATCTTGCAGAACGGGATTCGGACCAGGTGGGGGTAAGTACCCATCAGAATCTTGCAGAACGGGATTCGGACCAGGTGGGGGTAAGTACTCATCAAAAACTTTGCAGAAGGCATTAGGTGGAGTAAAAATACTCACCTAGAGCATTTCAAAGATGGGTTGCAAAGACCTTACTTCTATTAGGGGTTAGTTCAATGTTGAGCACCTCGGAAGTAAGTACCCACAAGAGTCTAACAAAATGTAAATTCATACCGGGTGAGGGTAGGTACTCACCAAAACCTTGCAGAACAAGGTTCATACCTAGTGGGGGTAGGTACCCACAAAAGTCTAATAAAATACAGACTCATACCGGGTGAGGGTAAGTACTCACCAGAGCTTTATAAAAGGAGGCTCAAACCAGATAGGGGTTGGTACCTATCAAAATATTTATCATCCAGAGGACCGGCAAAGGAGCAGCATCCGAAGGATAACCGGGCAAAAGGGTTAACTCCTTCCCCTACCAACTAATTTTGTCGGCATATTAAAACCGACGAATTAGTTAGGCAGGCGAAGGGGGGGCAGCTGTAGACCCCTAATTTTGCCCGGGCCTCTCAAAATAAAGGCTAGAGGAACGTCGCCCAAAAAAGGAGTGCATCCGGCTTCCCAAAACTGAGGAAACCTCCCGCAACAAACACAGAGATCACTCATTCACACGATAAAAGCCAAAAGAGACTTCCTACACAAAGACAAAGCTCGCCCGGCATCTTAATGAAGGCCAAGAAGACTTCCTATATGAAGATAAAGCTTCAACGGACACACATCAGGCATCAATCTACGCCCGAAAACAGCAAGGAAAGCTTCCCGGGTCCCAAAGCGCGAAAACTGGCAGAACAGGGTTGAGACGGCCGTCCCAAAGTGGGACGGCCGTCCCAACCCTCCAGGTTCAAGTGGGACGCGCGTCCCAAAGTTGGGACGGCCGTCCCAACCCCGAGCTTAAGTGGGACGGCCGTCCCGGCCTTCCTGGGGTCCCGCTCCGTGTAAAAATGCCATTTGGGACGGCCGTCCAGTCCGAGCGGCCGTCCCACCCAGGATGGCCGTCCCAAAGTGCGCCAGCTGCGAAAAACTATAAATAGGAGGCTCATTTGTCACTTTTTTACACACTTCAGACACCCCAGTCACCACAGACACTCCAGAGAGCTCTGAAACACTTTAGAGCACTCGTCTACTTCTCTCCCTCTCTCAAATGATCTTTCCGATTGCCTTAAATAGGTAACAATCGGTTAAGGAATTAGATTCCGGCATTTGATTCTTCTTTAAATTTTTAAGAGAGTCGTTCTTGTATTGGTGAGGAGAGTCTTGTGTAGAAAGAGGGGTTGCCAAAACGCATCCTCACGGTTCGAGATTCTCAATATAAAGCTTGCTACGGAGGTTCTTTTCAATTCCCTTCTCTTTTATTGCTTTATTTATTGTTTTATTTTATTTATTGCGTCATATAGAATAAAATCATGTAGATAGTCATTTTAATATTCCTTCTATTGCTTTATTTAGTTTTATTTAAAATTATGTAAATAGCTATTTCAATATTATGCAATAAAATAGGGTAATCGCGTAATTTCTCAAAGTCTTTTCTTTAAATGAATTAATCTGTCATAGGGAACCCGAAAGGGGCGTTGTGGGGTGCTAATACCTTCCCCACACGTAACTAACTCCCTTACCCAACTCTGGTTATAATGGCCAAGTGCGGTTTTTCTTAAAATCAATATTTTTCCCTTTTCCAATGTTTATGGTTAAAACATTGGTGGCGACTCCATAAGAACCCTTTTTCGAAAACCTTTTAAAACAAATACGCGAGTCTAAACCATCTTTCCGCGACCGCTCGCATTAACGTCTCAAAGACGTTCCCTCCCCGGGACGTCGGAAAGGGACGGCGGCGACAGGGCTAAAGCACAATCTTCTAAGTATAAGTCAACTTTGTGATAAAGGACTTAAGGTAATTTTTTAGAGTAATTTTTGCACCATACATCTCAAACATTCTAAGGAAGTTGCATTAAAAGGTATTAGGCATAACAATATTTATTTGATTGACTTGGATTGTGCATCTAATGTTGATATAACATTGTAGACCCTAAATCTTGCCCGACCTCAAAATAAGAGCAGAAGACCTCCTATTCAAAGATGGACGAATCCTAACAAGCCACTAGGAGAGACTATTAGGCCCCATATTAGAGTAGGAAGGATTTTCTGTACAAAAATAAGGATTTTCGCCTTCAGGGGTCGAGACCGCCGTCTCGCTTTTCGGGATCGCCGTCTTGGCCAATGGCAAGTCGAGACCGTCGTCTCGTTTGGTGAGACCGCCGTGTTGACCTTACCATTGGCGAGACCCCCCTCTCGTTTGGCGAGAAGGCCTTCTCGCCACTTGGCAAGTCGAGACCGCCGTCTCTCCAAATGAGACCGTCGTCTCGCCACTTATTCAAGTCGAGACCACCGTCCTGAATGGCGAGACTGCCGTCTCGACCTGACAGGCACAAATCTCTATAAATAGGGGGCACTCCCCCCTTCATTTCACACAGTTCTTCCACCTTCCCTTCTACAATTTCTCAAAATTCTTCTCCTAGAGCCCCTCCGAAGCATTTTCGGAGTTTCTGAGTGTCTAAGAGAGCTTTTTTATAGCGTTTTCAAGCGAGATTTCGACGTTGTAAGAGCGAAGGGCTACCAAAACGCACCCTATTTTTTAAGAGAATTAATCAAAAGCTTGCTCTGGAGGTCTCTTCACTCTCTTCCTTTCTTTTACTGTCCTTTTTATTCATATTAAATTGCACAATAGATATTAGGGTCATGTAGTCATCATTTTAATTTCGCAAATAAAAGGGTGAAAGCGTCATTTCAAAAGTTTATCTATAAAATAATTGGCCTATCATAGGGAACCCGAAAGGGGCGTCGTACGGGAACTAACACTTCCCTTACACGTAACTAACTCCCTTACCCAACTCTGGTTTTAACGACCAAAGTTGGTTTTTCTTAAAAAACCAACGCCTTTTTCTCCCCTTTTTTGATGTTTCTGGTTAAAACATTGGTGGCAACTCCATAAGAACCCTTTCAAACTTGTTCTTAGGTCAACCTGGTTATCGGACGATCTAAGAACGCCCTTTCAAAAACCTCGCCCTTAGGTTCAGCCCGGTTATTCGGACAACCTAAAGGCATTATAACCTCACCCATAAAAACGCAAAAAATGGAAAGTTGGAACCATCGCGTCGCTTCGACCGCCTCCTTTGACGGCGACGACAAACATGCTTGGTTTCTAAAGATGAAAACCCATGGTTATGGCATGTCGCCGGCGGCAAAAAGGAGAGGCGGTCGGAGCGACGCGATGGTTTCGACCCTCTTGATTTTCGCATTTTTTATGGGTGGTTACAACGCCTTTAGGTTGTCCGAATAACCGGGCTAACCTAGGGGCGAGGTTTTCGAAAGGTCGTCCTTGGGTTGTCCGATAACCGGGCTAACCCAAGGACTAATTTTTGAAGGGTTCTGTGGAGTCGCCACCGATGTTTTTACCAGAAACATCGGAAAAGGAGTTTAAAAGGCATTGGTTTTCGAAAAACCAACTTTGTTCATTAGAACCAGAGTTGGGTAAGGGAGTTAGTTACGTGTAAAGGAAGTGTTAGTTCCTTTACGACGCCCCTTTCGGGTTCCCTATGACAGGCCAGCTATTTTGTTAATAAATAAACCGGAAAAACACGCTTTTGCCCTTTTATTTGCGGAATTAAAATATTATGACTACATGGCCCTATCTATTGTGTAATTTAAATAAAGCGGTAAAAGTGGAGAGAGAGAATGTAAACCTCCGAAGCACGCTTCTTCTATTAATTCTCTTAAAAAAGAGGGTGCTTTGTGGCAACCCTTCACTCTACAATGTCGGAAACCTCTCGAAACGCTCAGAAATCACTCTAAAGACACTCAGAAGCTCCGGAAATGCGTCAGAGGGATTCTAGAGAGAGAAATCCTAGAGAGAAGGAGGAGAGAATGCTGTGTGGTGTGTGGAAATGAGGGGGGGGCCCTATTTATAGGTTTTCGCGCCTGACAGTGGCGAGACCGCCGTTCTTGTCTGACAGGGTCGAGACCACCGTCTCGCCAAACGAGACCGCCGTCTCGTCCTTCGCAGGTGGCGAGACCGCCGTCTGGGAAAGCGAGACCGCCATCTCGCCATTCGCAGGTGGCGAGACCGCCATCTCTTTTGGCGAGACGGCGGTCTCGCCATTTGCATGAGGCAAGACGGCGGTCTCGATTTCGAGACGACGGTCTCGTCCCCAAAAAGGCGAGAACCCTTATTTTTGTGCCGAAAATCCTTCCTATCCTAGTATGGGGCCTAATAGTCTCTCCTAGTGGCTTTTTAGGCTTCATCCATCTTCGAATAGGAGGTCTTCTACTCTTTATTTGGAGGTCGGGCAAGATTTGGGGTCTACATGGCATAAGAGAGCGGCTCATATAAATATGCATCAATTAAACAAACTAATATCTAAAGACTTAGTTGTTGAAATGCCTAAGTTAAAATTTGAAAAAGATAAATTATGTGATGCATGTCAAAAAGGTAAACAAGTAAAATCATCTTTTAAAACTAAGAATATAATTTCCACATCAAAGCCTCTAGAATCAAAAGTTTTGGTGGAAATTATTATGCTCTTGTAATTGTTGATGATTACTCTAGATTTACTTGGACATTTTTCTTAAATTTGAAAAGAGAAGCTTTTAAGGAATTTAGAAAGTTTGCTAAGCAAAGTCAAAATGAAAAGGAATTAAGAATTAAAGTGTTAAGAAGTGACCATGGTGGAGAATTTCAACATGAATCTTTTGAAATGTTTTGTGAAGAGAATGCATTTTACATAATTTTTCTGCACCTAGAACCCCCCCAACAAAATGGTGTAGTTGAAAGGAAAAATAGATCACTAGAGGAACTAGCTAGAACAATGTTGAATGAATCTAATGTTCCTAAATATTTTTAGGTTGATGTTGTAAGTATTGCTTGCTATGTTTTAAATAGAATGCTCATTAGACCTATCATGAAAATGACCCCTTATGAGCTATTTAAAGGAAGAAAACCAAATGTAGCTCATTTGAAAATCTTTGGTTGTAAATGTTTTGTGTTAAATAATGGTAAAGATAATCTAGGTAAATTTGATTCAAAAGCCGATGAGGCTATTTTCTTAGGTTATTCACTTTCTAGCAAAGCATATAGGGTATTCAATAGAAGAACTTTGAATATTGAAGAATCTGTGCATGTTACATTTGATGAAATTGTAGACCTTGAGGGAAACCCTCTTGAGTCAAGAAAAGAATATGCAGGTGATGATGAGTACATAAGGGAAGCATTAGAAGAAATGTACCTAAATTAAAATGATCAATCACAACCAACGGAATTGGTAAAAGAGTGGCAACCACCAAGAGGACTTTCAATTCACAATATAATTGGTGACATATCAAAAGGGGTAAGTACTAGAAATATGACAAATTTTTGTATGTCTGTAGCTTTTGTTTCACAGATTGAACCCAAGAATGTTGAGGAAGCCCTTAAGGATGATCAATGGTGTATTGCAATGCAAGAAGAACTAAATCAAGTTGAAAGAAATCAAGTCTGGGAACTAATTCCAAGAGAAGAATCCCATCAAGTAAATGGAACATACTTCCATAAGGATGATGCACCTCATGCTGCTGAGGTTGTTGCAGATTCTGATGATGAAGAGATTCCTACTGCTAATATTCCTGTCACCGAAACTTCATCTGGTGCTCATACTGAACCCTGCTCCTCCATTGAGGATATGCTTGTCAGCATTGTTAGAATCGCGCAGTGGAATGTTCGTGTGGTTGGACAAAAACCAAGAGGGGGGGTGAATTGGTTTCTTAACAAAAATTAGGTTTTCAAAATTTTTCCCAAATTTTACCGATTAAAAAGTTGTGTAAATGTAAATAGAATAGAGATAGAATCTTACACAAGAGATTTATACTGGTTCGGATCAAAAGACCCTACGTCCAGTTGCTAATCACTCAAATAGAGGATTAACGCTGTCACTATAATCAAAGTTGTTACAAACAGATTACAATGGAAAAGATAAAGTAAAGAAAACACCTCTCTTGAAACCCACAAGAGATGAAGAACAACTTTCCCCAGAGATGGCACAACACACAATCCACTAAGAACTCCACTTAGTGATTCTTATCACTTCTAGCCCACACCAGGTTCCAAAAGCCCCTTTTTCTTGCAACAAACAGTTCTTTGACACTCACAACACTTAACTTTTGTATGAAAAAGTGTTAGAATCGTGCAGCAGAATGTTCGCGTGGTCGGACAAAAACCAAGAGGGGGGGTGAATTGGTTTCTTAATAAAAATTAGGTTTTCAAAATTTTCCCCAAATTTTACCGATTAAAAACTGTGTAAATGTAAATAGAGAAGAGAAGAGAATCTTACACAGGAGATTTATACTGGTTCGGATCAAAAGACCCTACGTCCAGTTGCTAATCACTCAACAGAGGATTAACGCTGTCACTATAAACAAGTTTGTTACAACAAATTACAATTGAAAAGATAAAGTTAAAGATAACACCTCTCTTGAAACCCACAAGAGATGAAGAACAGCTTTCCCCAGAGACGGCACAACACACAATCCACTAAGAACTCCACTTAGTGATTCTTATCGCTTCTAGCCCACACCAGGTTCAGAAAGCCCCCTTTCCTTGCAACAAACAGTTCTCTTGCACTCACAGCACTTAACTTTTGTATGGAAAGAGTTGTTCAATTTCTGAGTGTCAAAGCAGAGTTTAAGTAGGGAAATTAGGGTTTAGGAATTGGGGATTTCGAAACTAGGGTTCTTGGTAATTGGATTTTCGAAAATAGGGTTTGTTTGATGTTTAAAATCAGAAACAGACTAAAATAATCGATTATTTGGAGTAATAATCGATTAAAACAGAGCCAAATACGTCAGAACCCAATCCTCTCTGGTTTAATCGATTATTTGATGAAATAATCGATTATCTGTACGGAACTGTACGGAATAATCGATTATTTTGCTGTTTAATCGATTAAAGCAGTGAGTTTTAGACAGAAAATGGTTTTCTCACTGTTTTAATCGATTATATACTTATTTAATCGATTAAAGCCGAGCCTGAATGATAAATTTGAGCTTTTTGAAGCTTCTAAGTTACAGACTATGTACCGGCTATCTTAGATTCTATAATTATAGACTCAATCAAACTAAAACAGTTATTACAATATAGAAATCATCAATCTTCAATCTTCAATACTCTAAGTCTTTAAGCTCTTGGATCATCATCAAAATCAACATTCTTCATGATCATTATTTGCAACATCAAGTCCTTGAATGTTCAACAATCTCCCCCTTTTTGATGATGATCAAAATTATCTTTTTAAAGCCCTTGTAATAACCTGTTTTATCTGTCATACTAACAAACACATTAAACATACCAGATAAAATTTAAAATTGAATATAGGCTTTAAATTTTTCTCCCCCTATTTTGATTATAATCAAAAAGAACTCTGAAAGAACAAACATTAGATCTCCCCCTCAAAATATGCATAATTTAGAAAAAGCTCCCCCTTAATCATAGCATGAAAGAAGCATCATATTTTATTTCATAATCATTCATCCATTACAACATCAAGACAATAACAAAAGAAAATACATAACAGAATTTAAAATTCTTCACTATCATGATCATTAAAGTGTGCATCAAATCTATTCTCTAAACTACACACTTGGAGAGGATGAGGCCATTTGAAAGAATAGATGAAGTATGAAGAAGATTTGGAGACAAGTGAGGGAATAATGAGGCAAAGAGAGTATAGATTGCAAGAAAAACTTGATTGCAAGAGTTAGAAGTGAGTATAATTGAACTAGAGGTCTCTATATATAGGGAAAATACTTCCAACGGTCATATAGAAGAGATTCCATGGCAAAATATCCGTTGGCAACGGCTAGGAGGCAAGACTGGTCGCATTTAATCGATTATATCTCAAAATAATCGATTATCTCTATATCGGACTGACTTTAATCGATTATTTCTAGCAAATAATCGATTATCTGAGGCATTTAATCGATTATTTCACGAAATAATCGATTATTCCGAAGGAGAATACCCTGTTTTGGACGTTTTGAGGGAAAATAATCGATTATCACTTCCGATGAATCGATTATTCCGAAGGCTATATCAAGTTTTTGAGATTTATATGCATAATAACCTATGAACATGCTACACCACGAATTTTAACATAACAATCATCCAGAAACAGTCAAATTAAGCAGATTTTAAGCTATTTCTAATATCCCTAAGTCTCTTCTAAGATCATAGAATCTATCCTTGGGTAGAGGCTTAGTAAATATATCTGCTAATTGACGTTTAGTATCTACATACTCTATTTTGCAGTTTCCTTTGCTGATATGATCTCTTAAAAAGTGATGTCTAATCTCAATATGTTTAGTCCTAGAGTGCATTACTGGATTCTTAGTTAGATTGATTGCACTCGTTACATCCATTTGATATAGTTTAAATTTCATCATAGATGCATAAGCAAGAAGTAGGCGTATAGCCTCTAACCTGGCAACAGGAGCATAAGTTTCATCATAATCTATACCTTCCTCCTGACAATAGCCTTTTGCAACAAGTCTGGCTTTATTCTTTGTTATGTTTCCATCTTCATCAAGCTTATTTCTGAATACCCATTTAGTTCCAATGACTTGATGTGACTCTTCTCTTGGAATTAATTCCCAGACTTGATTCCTTTCAAATTGGTTAAGTTCTTCTTGCATGGCTATGCACCATTGATCATCTTTAAGTGCTTCCTCAATGTTTTTAGGTTCTATCTGTGACACAAAAGCAACAGACATACAAAAATTATTCATATTTCTTGTTCTTACCCCTTTTGAGATGTCACCTATAATGTTGTCCAATGAGAGTCCTCTAGGTGATTGCCATTCTTTTGCTAATTGAGGAGTTTGAGAAGGTTCATTATCCTCCAAATATAATTCATCAAGAGCCTCCTTTATATATTCATCATCACCTGCAAGTCTTTTATTTGACTCAAGAGGATTTCCCCCAAGGTCTACAATCTCATCAAAGGTAACATGTATAGATTCTTCTATATTTAAAGTTCTCCTATTAAACACTCTATATGCCTTGCTAGTTAGAGAATAACCTAGAAAAATGCCCTCATCAGCTTTTGAATCAAATTTTCCTAGATTGTCCTTTCCATTATTTAGCACAAAACATTTACATCCAAAAATCTTTAAATGTGCAACATTAGGTTTTCTACCATTAAACAATTCATATGGAGTAGATTTAATAATTGACCTAACGAGCATTCTATTTAAAACATAACATGCCGTACTAACCGCATCAGCCCAAAAATATTTAGGAACATTAGATTCATTTAACATAGTTCTTGCAAGTTCCTCTAATGACCTATTTTTCCTCTCAACTACACCATTTTGTTGGGGAGTCCTAGGAGCAGAAAAGTTATGTAATATACCATTTTCCTCACAATAATTCTCAAACTTTTCATTTTGAAACTCACCACCATGGTCACTTCTTAAAACTTTAATTCTTAGGTCTTTCTCATTTTGAATTTGTTTAGCAAACTTTCTAAAGACCTTAAAAGCTTCACTTTTCGTAGTTAAGAAAAATGTCCAAGTGTACCTAGAGTAATCATCAACAATTACAAGTCCATAATAATTTCCACCAAAGCTTTTTATCCTAAAAGGTCCAAATAAATCTAAATGTAATAATTCTAGGGGTTTTGAAGTGGAAATCACATTCTTTGATTTAAAAGATGATTTTACTTGTTTACCTTTTTGGCATGCATCACACAATCTATCTTTTTCAAATTTCAATTTAGGCAATCCAATAACTAAGTCTTTTGATATCAATTTATTCAAATGATGCATGTTTATATGAGCCGCTCTTTTATGCCATAACCAAGGGTTCTCTTCCTTAGCAACTAAACATGTTATACTAGACTCATGTAAACAATCCAAATCAATCAAATATATATTGTTATGCCTAATGCCTTTTAATTCTACTTTTTCGGAATCTATTAAATGTATGGTGCAAAATTGGCTTTCAAAAGTTACCTTGAATCCTTTGTCACACAATTGGCTTATGCTAAGAAGGTTATGCTTTAGCCCATCAACAAGTAGCACATCCTTAATCTCCAATGTGTTTGCACCACCTATGTTTCCAATTCCGAGAATCTTTCCTTTGTTGTTATCCCCATAAGTCACATATCCTTGTTCTTTGGCTTTGAAACTCACAAATTTCGATTTATCTCCAGTCATATGTTTTGAGCATCCACTATCAAGATACCACATAGACTTCTTTGATTTGGAAGTTTCCTACAAAACAAGAACATAGTAAACTTAGGTCCCCATAACTTTTGGGTCCTTGGGGTTAGAGACAAACAAATTTATTTAACAATTGGAACCCAAATATATTTGCCTTTAGGAACACCAAAATGTTTAATTTTACACCTATTTGAAGTATGACCATGTTTCATACAATAAAAGCATGCATTAGATGTAATTTTAGAATATGATACATTTCTAACTATTGAAGTTTTGGTTCCTTTTTCAACCCATACTCTTCTATTTTTACTTTTAGGCTTTTTCAAAGGAACATGACAATTTTCTTTAATTTGAACACTATCCTTATTCTTATAACTATCACTTAATTCCTTTTTAGCTTTATCAAGCAAATGTCTAAGTAAATCAATATCATGTTCATACTCTTTACATGATGCACATGCTATAGTCTTATCATCATTCTCATCTATGCATACAATTTTCGTTTCTAAGGTTTCCTTTTCCTCTAAACATGAAATTTTCGTTTTTAAGGACTCCTTTTCTTCTAAACATGTGATTTTCATTTTTAAGGACTCATTTTCCTTTTTGGATCTTCTTAGATTTTTCTTTACAACTTTAAATTCGTTTTTCATATTCATAAATGCAGTAAATAACTCATTATAAGCATTTTGCAATTCATCATGGTCATTTTCTTCACTAGAGGATGAATCGGAATCACTAACCTCAAAATCCGAAGAAATGTTGTCATTTGCCATTAAGCAATTGTTTGCTTCTATTTCCGAGTCGCTTGATTCTGAATTTGAATCACTGTCATCCCAAGCAATATATGCTTTCTTCTTGAATTGCTTTTTGCCCTTGTGTTCATCATTTTTCTTGTTTGGGCATTCGGTCTTCATATGCCCTGTTTCACCACAACCATAGCATTTTATATTAACGGAAGAATTTTCTTTTACCTTTCCCTTACCTTTGAAAGGATGTCTTCCTTTTACTTTAATCAATTTGGTGAACTTCTTTATAAAAAGACTCATCTCTTCTTCATCATTTTCGGAGTCTTCTTCTTCTTCTTTCTTATTTTTGCTTTTTGAAATCTCGGTCTTGAAAGCTAGATTCTTCTTTTGGTATTGACCCTCTTCCTCATTTAGTCTTCCAAGGTCAAGTTCATGCTCCCTTAGCTTTCCAAATAACGCCGCCATAGACATAGTGGCAAGATTTTGTGACTCCGAGATGGCCGTCACCTTAGGTTGCCATTTCCTATCCAGAGATTTCAAAATTTTAACATTTAATTCATCAACGTCAAATACTTTACCTAATCCGGTGAGATGATTCACAATATGAGTGAAGCGCTTTTGAACGTCGAAAATCGTTTCGCCGGGTTGCATCCGGAACATCTCGTATTCTTGGATTAGGGAGTTTTTACGCGCTCTTTTGACGTCGTCAGTTCCTTCGTGGGTTACTCTAAGCATTTCCCACATTTCCTATGCACTTTTACAAATAGAAATTCTGTAGAACTCATCAAGGGTTAGAGCAGATGAAATAATATTTCTAGCCCTAACATCAAATTGTGCTTTTCGACTTTCGTCGGCAGTCCATCTATCAAAAGGTTTAAGAACGTCAACACCGTTCTCTATAATTTTAGGAACAAATGGACCGTTTAAAATTGCGTCCCAAACGCCTCTATCAACAGACTCTAAAAATATTTGCATACGTACTTTCCAAAAAGGATAATTTTGACCCGCAAAAAGTGGGGGTCTGTTGATAGACGCACCTTCGGCAAAAGTTTGATTTTGTCCGGCCATTTTCGAAAATATTTGAATGACTATCAAAGCACGCTCTGATACCACTTGTTAGAATCGCGCAGCGGAATGTTCGCGTGGTCGGACAAAAACCAAGAGGGGGGGTGAATTGGTTTCTTAATAAAAATTAGGTTTTCAAAATTTTCCCCAAATTTTACCGATTAAAAACTGTGTAAATGTAAATAGAGAAGAGAAGAGAATCTTACACAGGAGATTTATACTGGTTCGGATCAAAAGACCCTACGTCCAGTTGCTAATCACTCAACAGAGGATTAACGCTATCACTATAAACAAGTTTGTTACAACAAATTACAATTGAAAAGATAAAGTTAAAGATAACACCTCTCTTGAAACCCACAAGAGATGAAGAACAGCTTTCCCCAGAGACGGCACATCACACAATCCACTAAGAACTCCACTTAGTGATTCTTATCGCTTCTAGCCCACACCAGGTTCAGAAAGCCCCCTTTCCTTGCAACAAACAGTTCTCTTGCACTCACAGCACTTAACTTTTGTATGGAAAGAGTTGTTCAATTTCTGAGTGTCAAAGCAGAGTTTAAGTAGGGAAATTAGGGTTTAGGAATTGGGGATTTCGAAACTAGGGTTCTTGGTAATTGGATTTTCGAAAATAGGGTTTGTTTGATGTTTAAAATCAGAAACAGACTGAAATAATCGATTATTTGGAGTAATAATCGATTAAAACAGAGCCAAATACGTCAGAACCCAATCCTCTCTGGTTTAATCGATTATTTGATGAAATAATCGATTATCTGTACGGAACTGTACGGAATAATTGATTATTTTACTGTTTAATCAATTAAAGCAGTGAGTTTTAGACAGAAAATGGTTTTCTCACTGTTTTAATCGATTATATACTTATTTAATCGATTAAAGCCGAGCCTGAATGATAAATTTGAGCTTTTTGAAGCTTCTAAGTTATAGACTATGTACCGGCTATCTTAGATTCTATAATTACAGACTCAATCAAACTAAAACATAGTTATTACAATACAGAAATCATCAATCTTCAATCTTCAATACTCTAAGTCTTTAAGCTCTTGGATCATCATCAAAATCAACATTCTTCATGATCATTATTTGCAACATCAAGTCCTTGAATGTTCAACAAAAAGGTTGTTCTATTTTTCTGAGTGCCACAGAGAAGCTTAAGTAGAGAAATTAGGGTTTGGGAATTGGGATTTTCGAAACTAGGAGTCTTGGGAATAGGGTTTTCGAAAATAGGGTTGATTTGAAGTTGAAAATCAAAATCTGACTGAAATAATCGATTAAATGAAGTGTTAATTGATTTTTACAGAGCCAAAATCAACAGAACCCCAAAACTCTTTGTTTTAATCGATTAAAAGACCTGTTAATCGATTAAACCAATGAGCAGATACAGAAAATGCTTTTTCTCACTGTTTTAATCGATTATTTCACCATTTAATTGATTAAAGCCGAGGAACTTTGATAAAATTGAGCTTTTTGAAGCTTCTAAGGTGCAGACTATGTACCGGCTATCTCAAACTCTAATATTACAGACTCAACCTAATCAAAATAGAGTTATTACACACTAAAACAAGTCTTCAACTCTCTAAGTCTTGTGTTCTTGAATCATCATCAAAATCAACAAGCTTCATGTCCATGTATGTTCAACATCAAGTCCTTGAATGTTCAACAAGCATGAACCAAAGAATACAAGACTTCTTTTCCATCTCTGCAGAACAACATCAAGAAATTATCCATCGCATTTCGGATGTGGATGAATGTGTGTCAAATCTTGAAGACAGATTTGACATGAAATTTAATAGTGACTCTGAAAGCGAAGAATTTTAGCATTTTTCTTTTCTCTCTTTTTAGGCTTAGCAATTTTCCTTTCTTTTACTTTTCTATATTTTGTATTGTTTTGCTCAAACTTCAATAAATATCTATTTTTACACATATTAAGGGGGAGTTGATTATTTCTATGCACATGTTAAGGGGGAGCTTATATTTTTTTATTATGATAAAATAGGGGGAGAAAATATTTAAAGCTTGGTATGATTAATCTCTTTTCTATGTTAGTTGTGACAGTAAAAACAGGTTATTACAAAGGGCTTTAAAGCAGATTTTAATCATCATCAAAAAGGGGGAGATTGTTGAAAATAGAAGGATATGATGCCTGAATATTTTGATGATGTTTTAGAGACAAAGGACTTCAAGATTAGAATACTCATATATAGTTGTATCTACTTGTAATAACCTTGTTTTATCATTTTGAGTCTGTAATAATAGATTCTAAGATAGTCAACACATAGTTTGTCCACTGAAAGTTTGCTTTTATCTAAAATTCACTATGATAATCGATTATCACTAGTGGATAATCGATTATCCGTAATCAATTATCACTCGTGATAGTCGATTATCAGTAATCGATTATCACTCGTGATAATTGATTATCCTAGCTCCCTTGGGTCTCTGAAAGTCTCTGGAATAATCGATTATCACTATTGATAATCGATTATCCTGTCAAAATTATGTCTTCTGCGAAAATGGCCCTGTGATAATCAATTGTCACTCATGATAATCGATTATCTGTGTCAGTTATGATTTTGAATTTCAAATTTCAGACCTATTTTCGAAAACCCTAATTTCTAAACGCTAAAATCTCTATTTAAGGAAATCTCAGGCTCTTTGTAAATGACAACCTTTTTCATACTAAAGTCTATAACTGTGATTGCTGAGAGTACTTTGAGTAGGGAAGAAAAAATGGCTTTTGTAACCTAGTGTGGGCTAGAAGCGATAAGAATCACTAAGTGGGTTTCTTGGTGGATTATGTGTTGTGCCGTCTCTAGGAAAAGCTGTCTTCATCCTTTGTGGCTTCAAAGGAGGTGTTCATCTTTTGTGTGACTCAAAAGAGGTGTTTTCTAATCCTTATTATTTGTATTTTGTAATTTGTTGAATGATTATTGTCACCGCCGTCCGTTCCGACGTCCCGGGGACGTCTCGAACGTTTATGCGAGCGGTCGCGAAAAGATGGTTGAGACTCGCGTTTTTTGTTAAAATTGTGTTCATTGCTTCCGAGGTGCTCAACACTGAACTATCCTCTAATAGAAGCAAGGTTTTCGAAAAGGGGTTCTTTTGGAGTCGCCACCAATGTTTTGACCAGAAACATTGGAAAAGGAAAAAAGGCGTTGATTTTATTAAAAACCAACTTGGCCATTATAACCAGAGTTGGGTAAGGGAGTTAGTTACGTGTGGGGAAGGTGTTAGCACCCCACAACGCCCCTTTCGGGTTCCCTATGACGGATTTATTCATTAAGTGAAGATTATGAGAAATTACGCATTTACCCTTATTTTATTCGTACAGTTATTTAGATATGATTATCTACATGATGTATCTACATTGCATACAGAAAACAATAAATAAAGCAGTAAAGAAGAAGAGAATTGAGAAAAACCTCCGTAGCAAGCTTTGTATTATGATTCTTGTACAAAGAGGACGCGTTTCGGCAGTCCTTCGCTCTACAATTGTTCTCTCCTCTTGATTACAGACTCGACTCGACTCGACTAAATTTTCTAGAAGAATCGAATGCCGGAATACAAATTCCTTAACTGATTGTTACCTAAAAAAGGCAATCAGAAAGATCATTCGAGAGAGGGAGAGAAGAAGACAAGTCTCTGAGTTATCTGGTGTGTCCTGAATGACAAATGAGGCTCCTATTTATAGTAAATTTTGCCCTGGAACTTTGGGACGGCCGTCTGGGTTAGGACGGCCGTCCCAAACGTGTTTTCTGCGTTGTGCCAATCTGGGATGGCCAGTCTGGGTTGGGACGGCCGTCCCAAATGCAGTTTTGTGCACGTTGGGACCCCCTGGGGTTTGGGACGGCCGTCCCACATTCGGGACGCGCGTCCCAACTGCTTAATTTCAGTTGGGACGGCCGTCCCAACCCTGGGATGGTGGTCTCGACCCTTTTTGTCCAGCCTTTGTATTTTGGGACCCCGGGAAGCTTTCCTTGCCGTTTTCGGACGTGGATTGGTGCCGATATATGTCCGTTGAAGCTTTATCTTCGTGTAGGAAGTCTTCTTGGCCTTCATTTGAAATGTTGGGCGAGCTTCATCTATGTATAGGAAGTCTCCTTTGTGTGGATGAGTGAACTCCGTCTTATTATGAGATGTCTTCTTTAGTCTTTATCGTGCATATGAGCGAACTCCATGTTTGTTGTGGGAGGTTTCCTCAGTTTTTGGGAAGCCGGATGAACTCCATCTTCGGGCGAAGTTCCTCTAGCTTTTTGAGAGGCCGGGCAAAATTAGGGGTCTACAATTATTTTTAGTGACTGAGTTAATCCTCTTTTAGAGCGATTAACTACTGGACGTAGGGTCTTTTGATCTGAACCAGTATAAATATTTTGTGCAATCTTCTTCCCTTATCTCTTTACATTTCAAGTGCTTTATTATATTATCGTTTAATCGGTAAAATTTGCGAAAAGTTTTTAAAAGGGAAAGTTTTTATAAGAAACCAATTCACCCCCACTCTTGGTTTTTGTCTCAAACGCGAACATTCTGCTGCGCGATACCAACGATTACCACCAGAACGAGAAGTTGAATTTGCAATAGATTTGATCCCTCGAGCCAAACCTATTTCAATAGCTCCATATAGAATGTCACCATTGGAATTGTCAGAATTGAAGAAACAGTTGGAAGAGATGTTGGAAAAGCAATTTGTGAGACCAAGCGTTTCTCCTTGGGATGCTCCAGTGTTGTTGGTTAAGAAGAAAGATGGACCAATGAGATTGTGTGTGGATTATCGTCAACTAAACAAGGTTACAATCAAGAATAAGTATCCTTTACCAATAATTGATGATTTGATGGATCAACTGAGAGGTGCAGCTATATTTTCCAAGATTGATTTGAAGTTAGGATATCATCAGATTAGGGTAAAGCCAGAGGACATACCGAAGACTGCTTTCAGGACCCGATATTGACACTATAAGTATTTGGTTATGCCATTTGGTGTGACTAACGCTCCTGCGATATTCATGGATTACATGAATAGGATCTTTCATCCATATTTGGATAAGTTTGTGGTAGTATTCATTGATGACATTTTGATTTACTCCAAGACCAAGGAAGAACATGTAGAACATCTCCAAGAAGTGTTGGAAGTTTTGAAGGAGAAGCAGTTGTATGTTAAGTTGGCAAAGTGTGAGTTTTGGTTGGAGAAGGTGAGTTATTTAGGTCATATGATTCATAAAGATGACATTTTTTTAGATCCGGTGAAAGTGGAAATTGTATTGCAATGGAAAAGACCAAAGAGTATTACTGAGATTCGTAGCTTTTTGGGTCTAGCTGGTTATTATAGGAGATTCATTGAGGGATTCTCAAAGATAGTCTTACCTTTGACCAAGTTGACTCATAAAGGACAACCCTTTGTATGGACGAATCAATGTGAGGAGAATTTTCAAAAGTTGAAAGATAAATTGATTTCTGCCCCAGTATTGATACTTCCAAACCCTCATGAGAATTTTGAAGTGTATCGTGATGCATCGAAGCAAGGGTTAGGTTAGGTTGTGTATTAATGCAGAATAGAAATGTAGTGGCATATGCTTCAAGGCAGTTAAGACCACATGAAGTAAATTACCCTACACACGATCTCGAGTTGGTAGTTGTGGTGTTTACATTGAAGATTTGGAGACACTATCTATATGGTGCAAGATTTGAAGTTTTTAGTGACGATAAAAGTCTTAAGTATTTGTTTGATCATAAAGAGTTGAATATGAGCAACATCGGTGGACAGAATTTCTAAAGGACTATGATTTTGAACTTCATTATAACCCCAGGAAAGCCAATGTAGTGGCAGATGCTTTAAGCCGAAAGTCTTTGTATATGTCAGTAATGATGGTCAGAGAATTGGACTTGGTGAAAAAATTGAGAGATTTGAATTTAGCTATGGAGATAACTCCCAAAAGTATTAAGTTTGGAACCTTGAAGATAACTAGCAATTTTCTTGAACAAGTTAAGGAAGCACAATTAGCAGATGAATTTTTGCAAGGCAAGAAGACTTTGGTATCTCAAGAAAAAGAAAACGATTTTTAGGAAGCCACAGATGGAATTTTGAGATTCAGAAATTGAATTTGTATTCCGCAAGATGATGAAATCAAGAAGATGATTGTAGAGGAAGCCCACAATGTTAGAAATGTAGGCTGAGATCAAGAGGGGGGGGGGGTGAATTGATCTTTGAAAGATTTTCGCAATTTACAGATTATCTATTTCAAAGATTAAGAATTCTGACCAGTTCTTGAATCAAACACAGCAAGCAATCAAAATAAAGGCAGAGACAGAATTAAATGAGAGAAAGGTTTAGAAAGATACAACCAAGATTTATACTGGTTCACCCAATCCCAGGGCTACGTCCAGTTTCCAGCCAAATTCCAACTGGGTTCCACTAGATTGAACGTTTTATAGATTACAACTTCAATCTCACACTCAATCTATCACAAGAACCAAAATTCCAGTCCTTGCACCTAAACCTTCACCAAGAACCAAATTCCAGTTCTTGACCAACCCTACAGTCAAATTCCAGCTACAGAAACTAGTGCCCACAATTCCAGGCACCCACAATACAGTAAAGAAAGTAAAGAAACAAATAGAAGAAACTAGAATGCTCAAACCAGGTTTATGCAGCTCTGCAGTATGAGTTTCTTCTCCAAAAGAATGCAAATATTGCCTCAAGAAAGAACTTCTAAGAACTTCACAAAACTAGCGCGATTCTCTCTTTAAAGTAGCACTTATGATTGCTTGATTGATTGCCAAAAGATGATTTTCAAAAGGTTCAAGCAATTCTGTTTATATAGAAGATTTTTCAAACTACTGGTTTATTTAATCTGTTAAAATATTCTTTTAATCTGTTAAAAGTCTTGTTTTAATCTGTTAAAACTTCTTTTAATCTGTTAAAATGTTCTTGATTATTTTCCAGATTTGTTTTAACTGATACAACACCATTTATATCAATTAAAACTCTTTGTAAAAAATCTTCCAAATTGTTTTAATTGATTGTTTCGTCTTTCAATCGATTAAAATACTACAAAACATTCTTATAAACTTTTCTAAGTGATTTTAACCGATAACAATCTATTTTAATCGATTAAAACACTTTGAAAATAATTCACTTAGTTATTTCAATCGATTGAAACGCATTTTAATCGATTATAATTTTGCCAAAAGATTTTATAAAACTTTCTAAGTTATTTTAACTGATAGCAAGCTTGTTTTAATCGATTAAAACATTCTGGAAAAACCTCTTGGTTGTTTTAATCGATTATTTCGCATTTGTATCGATTAAAATACTGACAGAACAACTTTCAAAACACGTCAAGTTATTTCAATCAATTATTTTGAGTTTGTATCGATTAAAATTCTACCAGAACACTTTTTCAAAAGATTCTAAGTCATTTTAATCGATTATATCAATTCTATATCAGTTAAAATACTGGCAGAATGTTTTCAAAAATCCTTCTAATGAAAACAATCAATTATTTCGAAAACATATCAGTTAAAAACCTGTTACAAAAGTGTTAAGAACATTTTAGTTGATAAAGCTTATATGCTATTAGTTAAAATATCTAATTAAAAACCTTTTATCAAAATACTTTGTTTTTAACCGTTTAAACGCTTTTTAGAGGCATTTGCAAAATCTTTTAAATGAAGAAACCTCATGGAGCAGAGAGATAAAAATGATTATACCTAAGTAAAGATGCAGACTCACTAATCACACTCCCCTTTTATCTAAGTGACCTTTGACTGCAACAAAGTAGCCTTTAGCCTTTGACTTCATTTTGAATTCATCAAATCAACAAGATATTGTTGAACATTCAAGGACTTGATGTTGCACTTGATGAACATGAAGATTGTTGATTTTGATGATGATTCAAGAACTCAAAGACTTAGAGTGTTGAAGACTTGTTTTGTATTGTAATAACTCTGTTTTAATTAGATTGAGTCTGTAATATTAGAGTTTAAGATAGCCGGTACATAGTCTGCACCTTAGAAGCTTCAAAAAGCCCAAATATATCATCCAGGCTCGGCTTTAATCGATTATATAGGGAAATAATCGATTAAAACAGTGAGAAAACCATTTTCTGTATAAACTCACTACTTTAATCGATTAAACTTCAAAATAATCGATTATTACGTCTGATAATCGATTAAAATGCCTAATAATCGATTAAAACAGAGAGGTTTTGGGTTCTGTTATTTTTGGCTCTGTTTTAATCGATTATAACTCCATTTAATCGATTATTTCAGTCTGTTTTTGATTTTAAACTTCAAATTAACCCTATTTTCAAAAACCCAATTACCAAGAACCCTAGTTTCGAAATCCCCAATTCCTAAACCCTAATTTCTCTACTTAAACTCTTCTTTGGCACTCAGAAAAGTAGAACAACCTTTTCCATACAAAAGTTAAGTGTTGTGAGTGCCAGAGAACTGTTTGTTGCAAGGAAAGGGGGCTTTTGGAACCTGGTGTGGGCTAGAAGCGATAAGAATCACTAAGTGGAGTTCTTAGTGGATTGTGTGTTGTGCCGTCTCTAGGGAAAGTTGTTCATCATCTCTTGTGGATTTCAAGAGAGGTGTTTTCGTATCTTTATCTTTTCAACTGTAATCTATTTGTAACAACTTGTTTATAGTGACAGCGTTAATCCTCTGTTGAGTGATTAGCAACTGGACGTAGGGTCTTTTGATCCGAACCAGTATAAATCTCTTGTGTAAGATTCTCTTCTCTTCTCTATTTACATTTACACAGTTTTTAATCGGTAAAATTTGGGGAAAATTTTGAAAACCTAATTTTTATTAAGAAACCAATTCACCCCCCTCTTGGTTTTTGTCCGACCACGCGAACATTCCGCTGCGCGATTCTAACAGATATTTGCCAAAGTAATTCAATAAGATCTTCATCACTTTCAGTCTCCCCCTATTTGATGAAGACAAACACCTCTTTGAATAATAACTCTGCAGAAGAAGTCACTTGAATATATATAGATTAGTGAGTATTCAAAGATTAATCATTTTCCCATTTCTCCCCCTATATTACTACTCCCCCTAAATAAGAAAATCAATATTATTTCTCCCCCTTTTGACTTCATCAAAAAATAGGGAACAAAAAAAAAACTATGCATGATATGTATCAAAATTTTAGTTTTTGAAAAACAGTAAAAGATTTGAACAAGATACCTTACACATGTAAAGACCAATCAAAGTTGATTCAAACTTATCTTCATTAACACGTTTGTAATGAATACAATTAACACGTGTAAAGATAAGGGAACCATGCTTTAGTAGCATGTTACAAGAACAACCATTAACCAAAGCCTTTAATTTTCTTTCCAGAGTAATAATCGATTGAAAACAGGACAAAATCGATTAAAATGATCTTGTTACTGATTTTAATCAATTAAAATAATGTTTTAATCGATTAAAATAGTGTTGAATTTCGAAAGTTTGAAACATAAGTTGATTTAATCGATTAAATCGACATTTAATCGATTAAAACAGTAAGAAAAATGTTGTATAAGTGCTTTTAATCAATTTAAAGCTTGTTTTTATCGATTAAAACAACCAGTTTTGAAAACTAAGTAATGTTTGATGCATCTATCATGCCTAATTCAGTTTGGATTTTGTAAAAACGATCACGAGCAAGAGGTTTTGTAAAAATATCTGCTATTTGTTTTTCAGTTTCTATAAAGAAAATTTCACAATCACCTTTCAAAACATGATCTCTAATGAAATTATGTCTAATTTCTATATGTTTTGTCCTAGAATGTTGAATTGGGTTTTTAGTTAACATAATGGCACTAGTATTATCACATAAGAGAGGAATTTTTCTGAGAATCAAACCATAATCCTCAAGCTGTTGTTTGATCCAAAGAGATTGAGCACAACAACTTCCAGCTGCAATGTACTCGGCTTCAGTTGTAGAAAGGGCAACACATGATTGTTTTTTACTATGCCATGAGATTAGACTGCTTCCAAGGAGATGATAGGTGTCACTGGTACTTTTCCTATCAAGCTCACAACCTGCAAAATCTGAGTCAGAGTATCCAATTAAATTTAGTTTGGACTCACCAGGATACCATAACCCAACATTTAAAGTTCCTTTGAGATATTTGAGGATTCTTTTTGCAGCAGTAAGATGAGATTCTTTTGGTGCAGATTGAAACCTGGCACACATAGAAACACTAAACATAATGTTAGGTCTACTTGCTATTAGATATAGTAAAGAACCAATAAGCCCTCTATATTGAGTTTCATCAACAGGTTTTCCTTTTTCATCAGAATCAAGATAGCAATTTGTGGACATTGGTGTTGATGCTTCTTTGTAATGTTCCATCTCAAATTTCTTTAAGAGTTCTGTGCAGTATTTAGATTGATGAAGAGAACTTCCTCCTTGAAGTTGTTTAACTTGTAATCCAAGAAAGTAGTTGAGTTCCTCCATCATAAACATCTCAAATTATCCCTGCATATCTTTGATAAAATCTTTACATAAGGACTCATTAGTGGCTCCAAATATGATGTCATCAACGTATACTTGAACTAGAATTACATCATTATTTAATTTTTTTAAGAATAAAGTTTTATCAACCAAACCTCTTTGATAGTCCTTTGAAATGAGAAAATTACTTAACCTTTCATACCATTGTCTTGGGGCTTGTTTGAGACCATACAAAGCTTTCTTTAATCTATAAACATATTCTGGATGAATATGATCTTCAAAACCAGGTGGTTGTGTAACAAAAACTTCTTCATTCAAATAACCATTTAAGAAAGCACTTTTGACATCCATTTGAAATAACCTGAAACTTTTCATTAAAGCATAAGCAAGTAAAAGTCTAACAACCTCTAATCTAGCAACAGGAGCATATGTTTCATCAAAATCAATTCCTTCTTGCTGATTATACCCTTTAGCAACTAATCTGGCCTTGTTTCTAGTAATTATACCATTTTCATCCATTTTATTCCTAAACACCCATTTTGTTCCTACAATATTTGCATTATCTGGTTTCGGAATTAATTCCCATACTTCATTTCTTGTAAATTGATTTAATTCATCATGCATAGCATTAATCCAGTTATTATCCTTTAATGCATCAGATATGGTTTTTGGTTCAATTTGTGATACGAATGCCATGTGATTGCAAAATTTATTTAAAGATCTTCTAGTGGAAACTCCTTGATTTATTTCACCAATGATGTTGTCTATAGAAAGATTTCTTGGAGTCTTCCATTCTTTAGGCAGCTGCTCTTCAGATTCTTTGATATTTTCAGCCTGTTTTTGAAAAACTGTTGATTCTGGCAGTTTTAAATGATACATTTTATCAGTTAAAACATCATCTTCTGTACTATACTCAGAAATATTCTGAATACTTGGGCTAGTCTCATCAAATACAACATGAACAGATTCTTCTACAATATTTAGCCTTTTGTTAAAGATTCTATAAGCATGGCTATTCAATGAATATCCCAAGAAGATACCTTCATCTGATTTGGAATCAAACTTTCCAAGATTTTCCTTTCCATTGTTTAAAACAAAAACCTTACTTCCAAATACTCTAAAATAGTTTATGTTAGGCTTTTTACCTTTGTATAATTCATAGGGAGTTTTCTTAAGAAAAGGTCTGATTAAAACACGGTTTAATACATGGCAAGCAGTACTAACGGCATCAGCCCAAAAATATTTTGGTAATGCTTTCTCATTAAGCATTGTCCTAGCTAACTCTTCAAGAGAACGATTTTTTCTTTCAACTACACCATTCTATTGACGAGTTCTAGGAGCAGAAAAATTATGCTTAATACCATGTTTATCATAAAATTTATTGAAATTTTTGTTTGAAAATTCTCCCCCATGATCACTTTGAATACAAGAGATGAAATAGCCTTTTTCATTTTGAATTTGTTTCGCAAATTTCTTAAACAAATGGAAAGTATTAGATTTTAATTTTAAAAATAATGTCCAGGTAAATCTTGAGTAATCATCTACTATAACCAGTGCATATAGATTTCCTCCTAAACTCATAGTTCTAGAAGGACCAAAGAGATCCATGTGCAAAAGTTCAAGAGGTCTAGATGTTGAAACAATATTTTTCTGTGAGAAAGAATTCCTTACTTGTTTCCCCTTTTGACATGCATCACATACTTTGTCTTTCACAAACTTAAGTTTAGGTAAGCCAACTACAAGATCTTTAGAAATCAGTTTATTAAGATGATTCATATGAATAGGAGCTAACCTCCTATGCCATGTAGACCCCTAATTTTGCCCGGTTTCTCAAATAAAGACAAAAAGATCACCCATAACAAGATAAAGCTCGTCCAGCATTACAAATAAGAGCCAAGAAGACTTCCTGTATGAAGATAAAGCTTCAACAGACACCTATCGGCATCAACTGACGTCCGAAACAAGAAAGGAAAGCTTCCCGGGGTCCCGAAACGCGAAAACTGGGCAAAATAGGTCGAGACGGCCGTCCCAAAGTTGGGACGGCCATCCCAACCTGCCAGAATCAAGTGGGACGCGCGTCCCGAAAGTGAGACGGCCGTCCCAAAGCCCAATTTAAGTGGGACGGCCGTCCCGGGTTCCCAGGTGGTCTCGCCCTGTGTAAATTTGCCATTTGGGACGGCCATCCCAGTCCAGACGGCCGTCCCAACCCAGACGGCCGTCCCAAAGCGCGCCAGCTACGAAAACTATAAATAGGAGGCTCATTTGCCACTTTTTGAGACGACAGACACTCCAGAGAGCTCTGAAACACCTTAAAAAACTCAGAGCACTTGTCTACTTCTCTCCCTCTCTCGAATGATCTTTCCGATTGCCTTAAATAGGTAACAATCGGTTAAGGAATTATATTCCGGCATTTGATTCTTCTTTAAATTTTTAGTGGAGTCGATCTTGTATTGGTGAGGAGAGTCTGTGTAGAGAGAGGGGTTGCCAAAACGCATCCTCACAGTTCGAGATTCTCAATATAAAGCTTGCTATGGAGGTTCTTTTCAATTCTCTTCTCTTTTATTGCTTTATTTATTGTTTTATTTAGCTTTATTTATTTATTGTTTACACCATGTAGAATAAAATCATGTAGATAGCCATTTTAATATCTTTTTTATTGCTTTATTTAGCTTTATATAAAATTATGTAGATAGTCATTTCAATATTATGCAATAAAATAGGGTAATCGCGTAATTTCTCGAAGTCTTCTCTTAAAACAAATTGATCTGTCATAGGGAACCCGAAAGGGGCGTTGTGGGGTGCTAACACCTTCCCCACACGTAACTAACTCCCTTACCCAACTCTGGTTATGATGGCCAAGTTTGGTTTTCATTAAAATCAATGCCTTTTATCCTTTTCCAATGTTTATGGTCAAAACATTGGTGGCAACTCCATAAGAACCCCTTTTCGAAAACCTTGCTTTTATTAGAGGATAGTTCAATTGTCAGGCACCTCGGAAGCAATGAACACATTTAAAACAAATACGCGAGTCCAAACCATCTTTTCGCGACCGCTCGCATAAACGTTCGAGACGTCCTCAAGCGTCGAAATGGACGGCGGCGACAGATGGCGACTCCACTGGGGAAGCTAGAGAGTTGATCCCATTTAGTGACAGATAAATTCAAACTAAGTAAAGATTTGAAATTACGCCTTTACCCTCCATATGTTTTTACTGTATGGCTTTAATAACTGCTGTATGATTACTTCTGCAAATTGTTTGAAATATAAATTGCACACAAAAACCCTTGCACACAACAGTCCCTCTATACCCGGGGGCAAGAGTGAATACCTTTAGGGAGTGGGTGGCAGATACGACCGGCTTGTTGGCACACGGGGCTACATCCGTTGTCGGAAACCACCAACTCAAGGTGATAACTCTCTTCTTTTGGTCCAAGGATGTCGACACGGAATTCCGTGCATGACCCGAGGACTGAGAGATTGAGAGGTCCCTATAATGGGGGCACCTTGGGGACCTTTGGCCTTGGTGAGAACAGTTTAGAACCACCCAAACAAAGCACGTTTCTGCAGGAAAACCCTACCTCGTAATAGCGTGGCTTTGCTCGTGGATGTATGAATTATGTGTGCATCCGTTTGTTGCATTTGTATTGATACATTAGCATAAGATAATCATACCACAAACAAAATAATGAAAAACCCTAAAAATCATAAAAGTGATAAGATAAACCACCTTTGTCTTGGACAGTCTTCAGTTAAGCTAGCCTGGTTTCAGGTTCTTTGTAAGCTAAGTAGCCATGCTGACCGACAGAAGAGATAAAGGGTCATAAAAAAAGATAAAACCAGTTAAAACCATAAAAATACCTTTTGTAAAAAAAATTTTCTTAACAAAGTCGTATCATTCATACCATATCATTCAATAAGTGGTAACAAAAGAGAAGAGGATAGGACTCTCTTCATCAAACTCCATAAGACGTACATATAGATAAATGTTCTTTTCAAGAAAAACCAAGCACTATCATGTATCATATTAGGAATAAAACATGATAATATTTAGAAGAACAAACACCTGCATGCATGTATTTACAAGGACTCATCCTCATATCATGCATTTTCATTTCTACTAGACAATGGAGGGATCCAGTAATAGACAGTTAAAGAAAGTGGAAATCCTTCTATGCCGTGTAGAGAAGTTAAGGCAATTGTGTACATATATGCCGCCAGAGGTTAATGCCAATTTTGAGAAGTCTTATGGAAGAATTCTTGACCTCCTAAAAATCAGCATCGATCCGATCTTTATGAGAGCATTGGTCCATTTCTGGAATCTCGATCTGCATTGCTTTGAGTTTTTGCAGTTTGATTTAGTACCAACCTTAGAAGAATATGAACTCATGGTTAGATGGCCTCAATCAATCGGGGTCTATATCTCGCTCAGGAACATATGTAGCCGTAAGTAAGGTTGCCACCATTATACGATTGCCTCCCCATCAATCCATCCTAGAGGGAAAAGGGAACATCCGAGGTTGGAAAATGTCAATAATAGAAGACCACTTGATTTCTCCGATCGAAAAGAAAGATTGGTCTACCTTCAACAAAACTCTAGCACCGGCGATGTTTGGAATCATATTATTCCCATTTCATATAAACATTGTGGATCATGCTCGCAATAGATGCGTTCTTTGCTTGGGATGTATACTCTAAGAGCCCTATACCCGCAATTCTTGCCGATACCCCGCTTTCGGTAGATTTTTGCCGACGAAACCAGGGAAAACACTTAGATGTTGCACTCCATTACTATATGTATGGGGCGTTACTCATTTCTACGCTTCAAGTTACATGGGCATATTCCCCGATCCTTTAAGAAGTTTTTCTAAAATCCCTCTTCAACATCGGCAAGCTTTGGAATGGAAAACCGAATTAGAAAATTGGAGTATAGAGCATGTATCATGGGTTTGCCCTTGGTTCGGACTCGGTTATATCCTGGTACGATGCGGAGATTACCCGAGCATACCACTACTCGGGCCTCGGAGGTTGTATAGCTTACTCTCCCAAGATAGCTTTGAGACAACTCATGAGAACTCGGATCGTGCCAACTCAAGAAGAGCTCGAGTACTAAGTCTATGTCATTACTCTCATAGTTTTGAAGAAGTATCTGATGTCCGGAAAGCATGGGAAAGACCGTTCTATATGGGGGATAAAGAACTCGGAAAGGTCCAGGTGTCTACATCCCACGAATATGAAGAATGGAGGAAAAATAGAGGGATACCCCAACCATCTGTTACAATCACTACAACTTTAGTGAATGAAGAGCTGCAATTACAAGTCAATGCCTTAAATAAAAAGGTTGGAAGTCATGGAAGCTCAGCTAAGAGCCTTCGAAGGAAAAGAGCAAGAAACAACCCTTATAATAGATGGTCTAAAAAGACAATGTAAAAAGAAGGACCATGAGATAGAGCTTCTCAAGAATGATTATGTCGACTACCAAGAAGAAGCTAAACAAACACCGAAAATTCCGAGGCTTGAACAAGATAGTCTATTCCAGGACATGAAGGACGAAATAACACGTCTTGAGAAGGCACTTGCGGAACAGTGCAAAAATGATCAAGTTGATGCAGGATGACCTAACAGGAACTCGGTCAGAAGCACAAAAGTGGTGGGGAACCGCTGAAAAGTACAAAAAAAGCCTGGATGAGCTACATGATAAAGAAAAAGATGGTTTAGCTCAGTATGGTCAATTACTTCGTGAAAGACACCGAATAATAGAGAGGTCCGAACAACGACGAAGCCTTGATCGTACATCAAGAAGAAAAGATAAAAGAGGCTCGTCAATATAGTGAAGATATGAGCCAGGTGGTATCTCGAGCAAATCAAGACGCTCGAAATCACGTGATAACAGCTCGAAGACGAATTACGAAGAAAGCCTAATTTACCTATAGGATTCTTCAAGCTTTTTCGCTTTTGTCAACATCTCGCTTCAAAGCATTGTATAGAAGGATTTACACTTTCTAATAAAAGGATTTTTCCTTAAATTGTCTATTGCATTCATAAGTTGCATACATTCACATATCCCTCCTCGTTTTAATAAATAAAGATAATAAAAAGAAAGGATTAACTCGATGTGCTTTCCACAAATCGAAAAATGGAAAAGAAGCCTTTCGTCATCAAAATCTCTACGACGGTCAATAAATCGAAGATGATAACAAACAAGCACCGTTAATCATTCCAATCAATAAAAGGGAAGAAACAATAACGCCTTTACGTTTATTCGTACCTCGTCCTTTCCCTTATTCATCAAATAAAGCTGTACCCTGGAGATACTCGGAAGAATCGCCGATCAATCAAGATATCTCCAACATAACCGGTATTGGGGGCATGACTCGAAGTGGAAGAATATACTCCCCCAAGGAATTACAAGAAAATACTAAAGAGAAATCGAAAAGTAAGGCCGAAGAAGAAAAGGAATCCAAGGAGGAGACAAATGAGTTACTCCAAGACATAAGACAAAGTGAGTACTCTATCATCGATCAACTCAATCGTACTCCAAGCAAAGATAACTTTGTTATCACTCATCATGAGTTCGAACCGCATCGAAACGCACTCGTTAAAGGTTTTGAATGAATCATTCGTTCCGCATGCAATATCCCAAGACAAGTTTGAAGGAATTATTGGTAATATTACAGCCAATAATCACCTTACTTTCACTAATGAAGAATTCCCTTTGGAAGGATCAAATCATAATAAGCCTTTGCATATCTCTCGTCAAATGTAAGGAATATCTCATTTCCAAAGTACTTGTGGATAATGGGTCATCCCTAAATGTTATGCCTAAAAGTACACTCGACAAAATAACAAGTGCAAGGAGCCCACATGCGCCCGAGTAATACCGTGGTTCGAGCCTTTGACTGGATCAAGACGAGAAGTAGTAGGAGAAATTAGTCTACCAATCCAAATTGGACCTACTATTTTCAACATAGACTTCCACGTGATGGATATCACGCCAAGCATACAGCTTGTCTCCTTGGTAGACCTTGGATTCATAGCGCTAAGGCAATACCTTCAACGCTCCACCAGAAAGTCAAGTTTGTGATAAACGATAAACTCATCACAGTACAAGCTGAAGAAGACTTTCTAATTAGCAAACCGTCTGTCCAACCATATGTGGATGCGGCTGAAGAAGCTCTTGAAACATCTTTTCAAGCACTCGAAATTGCCAATATAGAAAGACTCCCTAGTAATACAAAGGTGGCCCACATGATGAAAAGATATGGATATCGCCCAGGACAAGGGCTCGGAAAGAACGCTCAAGGCATAAGAGAGCCACCAGATTTCAAGGACAACCCGCTAAAGTATGGATTAGGGTACGACCCTACAAAAGATCAAGCCAAACGGAAAATAGGGAAGTCTTACACCTCGAAGATGATATTCCGAAAAGGAGGGGTATTAGCGCAAAGGGTAGCGTTAGTCATTAGGTGTCCTTCTTCTGATTCTAAGGGATGTAAACCTAGTGACTATTAGAGATCACTCCTCGGGGTATGCCCGTCCCCCGAGCATCTTTAGGGCACACATTTCCCTGAAATTACAAAAGAATGCTATTCTTACTATCTGCCTCTTTTCTTACTAAATATATCTATACCCCATTGTAATAAACAAGGTTTAGATAAAACGTTTTGTTCCAAATGCGTCAGAATAATTAAAGCGCCACAGAGAAAAGTCAAAAAATGATTGATTAACTAGAAACACAAATGAATTCTATCTTGACAAAATCAAGTTTCGACAATGTTGTGCAAAAAAAAAAATTAAAAATATATATGCATATAAAAGAAAAGCCCGTTGAGGCCAAAGGCCGAGACAAAAGATAAAAGGGCAAAATACCCGACGGGAAACCCACAAAGGGGGCCGCACAAAAGTTAGGGTAAACCCGGCAGGAGACCCGAACAATAATAAAGGGTAACCTGGGCAAAAGTTAGGGTTATGAAAAGTCCGCTAGGTATTCCTAAAAAAATAAATACAAAAAGGAAACCTAGACAAAAGTTAGGACATAAGCATAACATCCTAGACCGAAAACCCGAAAGGGCGGACTAGGAAAACCGATCAATCACAAAAAGGCGCCACAAATTAGTAAAACAAAGATGCCACATCATAAGAATGAAACGTCTATCTAAACTAGCCTAAACACAAACCAACCCTCGGCCAGCCATTCTTACAAAAACCTTTATTATAAAAAATATATCCCTCTAAAACACAAGCCTTTGATATAAATCCTTTTCTTTCTCTTCTCTTGACCATTTCATTAAAAAGCATTCAAGTAATAAGGGGAATGTGGAAATATAGTGATCAATAGGAAGGTCGAAATTTCTAAGAAAAGGAAGAGGGGCATTGATATGGCAGTTACCCTATGAACAACAGAGTGCTCTTAGGCAACAACAAGAAAAAGTTTAAGACGGAAAATTATGTACAGCCAAGCTTGTTAATTAGAAGAAACATGATGACAGAAAGGCACAACACCAAGATTACACCCAAAGACAAAGCACATCAATTAAAACATTCGAAATATTAACTGAAATAGATCATAGGATGCATATCATGAAACATTACATGCATTAAAACATCAATGAATGGAGTCCTACCCTTTTTCTCAGCAAAAAAATCAAAAAATCCCCTCTAGTAGCTCGAGACGGCCGTCCCAAAGTCGGGACGGCCGTCCCAAGTGTCCAAGTTCAATTGGGACGCGCGTCCCAGGTGGGACGGCCGTCCCACTTACCAGCTGATGTCCCATGCGTGAAAAATTCAAATGGGACGGCCGTCCCAACCCAGACGGCCGTCCCAAAGTTCCTGGCGCTCCCTATAAATGCTAGGCGCGGATTTGACCTTCTGCACCCCATTCCAAGCTTTCTATCTTGCTTCTTCTCCCTTTCTACACATTTCTAGCATTCTTAAGTAAGTATTACCTACAATGGAGCATGGAGAAGCCTCATCTAGGAGAAAACGCTCTAGGAATCCCGCTAGAGGAACTCCTGCAATTAATACTCAACTAGCGTAATCGCATCAACTACGTGCCGGCAAATATCCAAGCAATTTTCCTAGTACCCCACACCGCAATTGGATTTTGAAATCCCAGCTACATTTGGTTGGGATCAAGATGTCGAAGATACATCCACAACATAGGATGGGACTTTCTCGCTCCGTGAGCTACCTACTCGGATCCATCGCAGATGCTACGATGGAATTTCTTGCCTCCGTCAACATGGTGGAAATGCCATCTCGCAATTCCCGGGTGCCACCAACTCAAGCCGTCTCCTACTCGGATGGATGGAGCTTACCGGACCACCGCTCCGGATGACTTTAATGTCATTATGGGTTTTCGCCAACGAGCGGATACAAGAACTCCGAGTACCGATCCGCGTATTTGGAGAGACCCGCCGCTCTCACCACCACTAGCATGTGGAAGGAAATCACTGGAGCCGTCGTTCGCCATCAAATCTGAAGGGTGCAGCTTCTTCCCCTCCACTCCGCGTATGTCATAAATTGTTGGCCGGGACCATACACAGCCGAAGGAGAGCCAAGGAAAGGTAACTCTGGCCGACCTTTTCATTGTTTATCGTATGCACCAGGGGCATAGGTGCAACCCGGGGTATGCCTTTCTCAAAGCCGTCAAGGATTGCGGCACTTGCGGTCCAAGCAGGGACAATCATAATAGCTCCCTTTCTCACCCCTCTAGCCGAGTATTGGGGATGTAGCGACGGAGAAGACATCCCAGCCTAGCCTTCGACCGGAGCCGATCAATGGCGGAGTATTGACCCATATGAACATCCTCGACAGGCAAGGGACGGGGTTTATCTTAAACCCAATCCTCTCTATCTCGATGGACATGCAGGATTTCGACACACCACAGGATATCCCCACCACTTCGGAATCCCGACAGCGAGTCCTACGACCCCGACTACGCCGGCTTATACAGGCGCCTGGATGATGAGCATGCCTACATGGAAGGGAAATTCCAGCTCATGCGACAGCAGCTCGGCCACCGACCACGAGGCAAGACAGACGGACCGCCGGATAGAAAATCTAGTCCAGCACCTGAGCGAGGTTCCAGCGCCGCATGCTACGCCGCTTCCTTCGCCAAGCACCATCCTCTCACTCCGAGTCCCGAGGCGTACGATTAGGAGGTTTTCTTGATGTTTTCTAGTAGTTTAAAAGAATGTTTGAATGTACTATCCAAAAAATATATAATAAATAAGAGTTGTTATTCCCATTTGCATTTCGAAAAGCCTACGTACAAAATAAAAAGGCACACGTAATATAGTCAAAAGCCAGATTTCAAATAACTCGCGTCAAATAAAAATCGCGAAAGAAAAAGGCAAAATCAAAACTACTTCAGCAGAATAAAGAAGCTTCAAAAAAAAAAAAAAAAAAAGTAGCTTCGATAAAGGTACACAAAAGCCAATAGAAAAATCCGATCGGGCAAATCAAAAAGATTACCTCATGACTCGAAGACATCACCGCATGAGTCATCAAGCACACTCATTAAAGAGTCGCCGCCTCGAAGAGTCCATCAAAGAAAGTACAGAATCAAATCAACCAAATCACTAAGGGGCAACAAAAAGAAAGAAGAGAAAAGCCTTTCATCCTCTAACAAAGGCCACTGCATGAAAAAGCCGAAAGAAAATCCCCAAGAAGAGCACATCAAGAAAAATCTATAAAAGGAGAAAATGAGAAATTTCCATCCCCAGGAAGCCAATAAAATTCCCCAGGGATCACTACGAAGAAAAAAGAAAAATATATCTTTCCATCTAACGTGCATAAAAGGCGCACATATAAACCCATTCCCTAGCAGAAATAAGAACATAAACAATAGCCAGTTCAAGCAATAAGGAGTCAAAAACTCCATTTTTTTCCCCTTAGGGGGCAATTCAAAAGAGATTTCAGGCAGAGCAATCAAATTCTCAATGAGTCATCCAAAAGAAAAACTATCACCGGTGAGCCTACAACAGAGCCTATGTTTGCTCAAAAAAATAAGCAAAGAGCTAATGTCCCAGAGAAATGGGAAATCAACCTATGCGAGAGGTAATGCAAGCCCAAAAGCATAAAAGTCTTCACCATTGCTGAAGCAATTGCCTAATCAAGAGGCACAATCAAAGTCCCCAGTGAATTCCTGCCTAAAAGGCAACCAACAAAGAATCCCCGGTAAAACCGGATGAGTAAAATAGAAAAGTCAAAAAGAAAGAAAATCAATCATTCCTCATGGAATAGGTGCATAAGTCGCCAGAAACCGGATGAGGGTTTGTACTCATCAATCAAAAAGGATATACCAAAAAGAGCATTCCAAGAATCTGTCAAAATGCAGATTCATACCAGGTGGGGGTAGGTACCCATCAGGGTCGGTCAAAATGCAGACTCATACCAGGTGAGGGTAAGTACTCACCAGAGCATCATACAGTAAAACTCAACACCAGATGGGGGTGTATACTCATCAGGCCTTACAGAAGGGGGTCTACCATGACAGGGGGTTCGTACTCGTCAAACACCAGATGGGGGTGTGTACTCATCAGGCCTTACAGAAAAGGGTCTACCATGGCAGGGGATTCATACCCGTCAAACACCAGATGGGGGTATGTACTCATCAGGCCTTACAGAAGGGGTCTACCATGACAGGGGGTTCGTACTCGTCAAACACCGGATGGGGGTGTGTACTCATCGGGCCTTACAAAAGAGGGTCTACCATGGCAGGGGGTTCATACCCGTCAAACACCGAGATGGGGGTCTATACTCATCATGCCTTACGTAAGGAGGTCTACCAGACAGAGGGTTCGTACTCATCAAACACCAGATGGGGGTGTGTACTCATCGAGCCTTACGAAGGGGGTCTACCATGACAGGGGGTTCGTACTCGTCAAACACCGGATGGGGGTGTGTACTCATCGAGCCTTACGAAGGGGGTCTACCATGACAGGGGGTTCGTACTCGTCAAACACCGGATGGGGGTGTGTACTCATCAGGCCTTACGAAGGGGGTCTACCATGACAGGGGTTCGTACTCGTCAAACACCGGATGGGGGTGTGTACTCATCAGGTCTTACGAAGGAGGTCTACCACGACAGGGTGTTCGTACCGTCAAACACCGGATGGGGATGTGTACTCATCAGGCCTTACGAAGGGGGTCTACCACGACAGGGGGTTCGTACCGTCAAACACCAGATGGGGGTGTGTACTCATCGGGCCTTATAGAAGGGGGTCTACCATGACAGGGGTTCGTACTCGTCAAACACCGGATGGGGGTGTGTACTCATCAGGCCTTACGGAAGGGGGTCTACCACGACAGGGGTTCGTACCGTCAAACACCGGATGGGGGTGTGTACTCATCAGGCCTTACGGAAGGGGTCTACCAGGCAGGGGTTCGTACTCGTCAAACACCGGATGGGGGTGTGTACTCATCGGGCCTTACGAAGGGGGTCTACCGGGCAGGGGGTTTATACTCGTCAAACACCGGATGGGGGTGTGTACTCATCGGGCCTTACGGAATTACCAGGCGAAGGATTATACTCGTCAAAACACCGGATAGGGGTTGGTACCTATCAAAAATATTTATCATCCGGAAGATCAGCCAAGGAATATCCGAAGGATAACCGGCAAAAGGGTTAACTCCTTCCCTACCAGCCTAATCTTATCGGCATATTAGGCCAATAAATTAGCTAGGCAGGTGAAGGGGGCAGCTGTAGACCCCCTAATTTTGCCCGGTTTCTCAAATAAAGACAAAAAGATCACCCATAACAAGATAAAGCTCATCCAGCATTACAAATAAGAGCCAAGAAGACTTCTTGTATGAAGATAAAGCTTCAACAGACACCTATCGGCATCAACTGACGTCTGAAACAAGAAAGGAAAGCTTCCCGGGGTCCCGAAACGCGAAAACTGGGCAAAACAGGTCGAGACGGCCGTCCCAAAGTTGGGACGGCCATCCCAACCTGCCAGAATCAAGTGGGACGCGCGTCCCGAAAGTGAGACGGCCGTCCCAAAGCCCAATTTAAGTGGGACGGCCGTCCCGGGTTCCCAGGTGGTCTCGCCCTGTGTAAATTTGCCATTTGGGACGGCCATCCCAGTCCAGACGGCCGTCCCAACCCAGACGGCCGTCCCAAAGCGCGCCAGCTGCGAAAACTATAAATAGGAGGCTTATTTGCCACTTTTTGAGACGACAGACACTCCAGAGAGCTCTGAAACACCTTAAAAAACTCAGAGCACTTGTCTACTTCTCTCCCTCTCTCGAATGATCTTTCCGATTGCCTTAAATAGGTAACAATCGGTTAAGGAATTATATTCCGGCATTTGATTCTTCTTTAAATTTTTAGTGGAGTCGATCTTGTATTGGTGAGGAGAGTCTGTGTAGAGAGAGGGGTTGCCAAAACGCATCCTCACGGTTCGAGATTCTCAATATAAAGCTTGCTACGGAGGTTCTTTTCAATTCTCTTCTCTTTTATTGCTTTATTTATTGTTTTATTTAGCTTTATTTATTTATTGTTTACACCATGTAGAATAAAATCATGTAGATAGCCATTTTAATATCTTTTTTATTGCTTTATTTAGCTTTATATAAAATTATGTAGATAGTCATTTCAATATTATGCAATAAAATAGGGTAATCGCGTAATTTCTCGAAGTCTTCTCTTAAAACAAATTGATCTATCATAGGGAACCCGAAAGGGGCGTTGTGGGGTGCTAACACCTTCCCCACACGTAACTAACTCCCTTACCCAACTCTGGTTATGATGGCCAAGTTTGGTTTTCATTAAAATCAATGCCTTTTATCCTTTTCCAATGTTTATGGTCAAAACATTGGTGGCGACTCCATAAGAACCCCTTTTCGAAAACCTTGCTTTTATTAGAGGATAGTTCAATTGTCAGGCACCTCGGAAGCAATGAACACATTTTAAAACAAATACGCGAGTCCAAACCATCTTTTCGCGACCGCTCGCATAAACGTTCGAGACATCCTCAGGCGTCGAAACAGACGGCGGCGACATGCCACAACCAGGAATCATTCTCTTTAGAAATTAAGCAACAATTTTTAGCAGAATTAGTATCTAACATGTAAATATTGTTGATCCTCTTACCAGTAATCAGTACCTATTCTGAATCTGATTTGATTATTTGACATTGATCTTGACCAAATACAACTTTGTGTCCTTTATCACAAAGCTGGCTAATACTAATCAAATTATGTTTTAAACCCTCAACATATAATACATTGTTAATAATACCTGATTCTGTGCATTTGATGTCACCTATTCCAAGGATTCTTCCTTTGTTATTATCCCCATAGACAACAGTCCCACCATTCTTTAGTTTTAAGTTGTAAAATATTGTAATATCACCTGTCATGTGTTTAGAACACCCGCTGTCAAGGTACCAGGGATCTTCAGTTTGTTTTGCTTGAAAGAGAAATTAGTATCGTTGCAGTACAAAATGATACAGAATTGAAATAATCAATTAATTATGCACTGGAAGTAGAATTTTAATCGATTAATTTGATATTCAATCGATTAATCAAGTTCTAGAGAAAATATATCAGAATAATAATCGATTTAATCGAGAAATAATCGGTTAAATTTATCCTTTTAATGATTTTAACTGATATAAGTCCTTTTTAATCGATTAAAACAGCTAAACTAGATTCCAGAGAACATTTTAATCGATTAATTCATATTTTAATCGATTAAAACTGTATCGGATAGCTTTTCTCGGTATTCTCTCGTAAGTTATTTTAATCGATTAAAACTGTTTTATATCAATTAAAACATTCAATTTATGAAACCAGAATCAAATTTGCTATTTTGAACACCAAGGGACTTCCATATTTTGTTCCTGCAAAATAGATTTAGCATATTTCTGGTACCCTTTTTATAATCACTGGGTCCAATCTTGTTATTTGAAATGAATTTTTGGGAATCCACTTCATTCTACCTTTAGGAATAGCATATTTTTTAATTCTACAATATTTCACAGAATGGCCTTTTTTCATGCAGTAAAAGCATTTAATGAATGGGGACGAAACAAATTTACTATATGCAAAATAGTTTTTAAATGCTCTAGTTTTCTTTCTGTCGCCGCCGTCAAAACGAGGCGGTCGGAGCGACACGATGGTTCTAACTTTCCGATTTTCGCGTTTTTATTGGTGCGGTTATAACGCCTTTAGGTTGTCCGATAACCGGGTTGAACCTAGGGGCGAGGTTTTCAAAAAGGCGCTCTTGGATTGTCCGAAAACCAGGCTAACCCAAGAACTAGTTTCGAAGGGTTCTTCTGGAGTCGCCACCAATATTTTTACCGAAAACATCGGAAAAGGAATAAAAAGGCGTTGGTTTTCGAAAAACCAACTTTGGTCTTTAGAACCAGAGTTGGGTAAGGGAGTTAGTTACGTGTAAGGGAAATGTTAGTTCCCTTACGACGCCCCTTTCAGGTTCCCTATGATAGGCCAACTACTTTAAATAAATAAACCGGTGAAAATACGCTTCTACCCTTTATTTGCGGAATTTAAACTTACGACTACATGGCCCTAATATCTATTGCATAATTAAAAATAAAGCGGTAAAGGAGAGAGAGAGAGTGTAGAAACCTCCGAGGCAAGCTTTCTTATTAATTTCTTGATAATTTGGGTGTTTTTTGGCAGCCCCTCACTCTTTACAGCGCCGAAACCTCTCCAAAACGCTATAAAAAACTCTAAAAAGCTCTCAGAAACTCCGGAAATACTTCAGAGGGATTCTAGAAAGAGAATTTGAGGAAGTGACTAGAGAGAGAATGGAAGAACTGTGTGAAATGAGGGGAATGGCGCGGCTATTTATAGGGATTCGCGCCTGTCAGGTCGAGACGGCGGTCTCGCCAAACGAGACGGCGGTCTCGCCACTTTCGCAAGGCGAGACGGCGGTCCCGAATCCGAGACGGCGGTCTCGACCCTAAAAGGCGAAAATCCTTATTTACATGCCGAAAATCCCTCCTATCCTAGTATGGGGCCTAATAGTCTCTCCTAGTCGCTTCTTAGGCTTCATCCATCTTCGAATAGAAGGTCTTCTGGTCTTTATTATGAGGCCGGGCAAGATTTGGGGTCTACAGCTACCCCCCCTTTACCTGACCAGTCGGCTGTTGGCCTGTTGTGCCAAGAAGATCGACTGGAAGCTAAAGGAGTTGACCCTCTTGCCCGGTTACCCTTCGGATGCTCCGTCTTGCGGCGGTTGATCTTCTGGGGAAAATTTGTGTAGTACACCTCCAGGATACTCCTTCTGACGGTAGCTGATCCCTTCGGTTGACACATGGTAGAACCTCAGGATACTCCTTCTGACGGTAGCCGATCCTTCGGTTGATGGGTATAAACCCCCCATCAGGCTGGTAGCTACGGTCCGCTGTGTGTTGGACTGGATGAGTATGAACCCCCCATCAGGCTGGTAGTTGCAGTCCGCTGTGTGTTGGACTGGATGAGTATGAACCCCCCATCAAGCTGGTAGTTGCAGTCCGCGGTGTGTTGGACTGGATGAGTATGAACCCCCCATCAGGCTGGTAGTTGCGACTTACTAATCCGACTTGAGCGCAGATCAAGCGCACTTGCGTGCGCGGGTTGATAGGTATGAACCTCCTATCAGGCTGGTACAGTCCACTGTGTAGGACTGGTGGTAGCGGCGGCTTACTGCTCGGGTGGCTCATGCGCCCAACATTGAGATGTGCTTTCTTTTTTGTTTGTCTTTTTATGGGAATGGTCGTCCGGTCTGCGCTGGGGATTTTGTTGGTGTTCATCCAGCTTGTTGGTTGTCGGTGATTCTTTGATTTTGATCCTTTGGTAGTGGTTAGCCGACTTCTCTAGTTGTCGGACAGTCTGTTATTTGACTTCTGCTTTAGTCGTCAAAGTTTTTTGGTCAAGGTGATTGACTTATTTTGTTCCTGCCTTTTTTCGCGGTTTTATCTCTTTTTTCTCGCGATTTCGGATTTTGGCTTTTTCTTGAGCGTATGTCTTTTGACTCTTAGTTTCTTTTGGTTACGCTGACTTTTTTGGAAGGGATAGCAAAAAGATGCATGGAATAAAATTTTTATTTATATAAGGTTTTATTACAGCAGTCCTATTCTATGAGCATTACCCCTAAGAAGGTGGGCTCTCGTATGGAGACGATCCGTAGGAGGGAAATTGCCGGTACATGTGTCTCCGGAACTCTGCTTGGTCCCGGACTTCATCGCGATATTCTTGCTGGAATGTTTCCCAGTCTTGTGTCATTCCCTCTTGGTACTGGTATATCGTCTCCAGTCTTGTGTCGAAGGCCTCCTGCCTTAGAGACATCTGCTCTTGCCTCACAGACATCTGATCAAATTGTTGGCGCAGATCGTAGATGTTGCGGTTCACGCCAGCAGTGTACTGCTACTGTTGTTGTTGCTGCTGCTGTTGTTGTTGGAACTCGGGAGGTGTCGGGATATCGCGCATTGCCACGATTTCCTGAAGATCCAAAGTGAAATCAAGCGATGGGTGGAGGATTAGTTGGGCCCCATGGCGCATCAGCATCCCCATGCTGACCAGGATCGACCCGTTGATGGACTCGGGTCGTAGGCTGAAGGCCAGTTCTTCCCGGCCACCGTATCCCCATTTCTCTGCCAGGGGGGTAATGAGGGGAGCCATGAGGATGACTCCCACTGGCCTGCTCCCAAAGTCCTTGAGGGCCTTCAGGAAGAAATAGCCAGGGTTGCACCGGCGCCTCTGGCTCATGCAGTAAAGGACGAAGAGGTCGGGGAGTGTTACCTTTCCCTGGCTCTCCTTCCTCCCGTGGATGGTCCCCGCCAACAGCTTGTGGCAAATGCGGAGGGCCGGGGGGAGTGCTGAGCCCTTCATCAGCGTGGGCAAAGTGGGTGCCCTGGTGAGCTCCTCCCACATCTCGCCGGCAGTGAGGTTGGTGGGGCGCGCGCAGATGGCCTCCTGGTATTCCCGGGTTAACACATCTCCGGGCAGGACGAATCTGATGGACACGTTGAATTCGTCCAGGGTGGTGGTCCGGTACATCCCACCCATAAAGTATGTCACCATTTTTGTTGGTGACAGGCCAGGGATCATGGCGGGAGTCTCGGCGTAGGAGATGAAGGCAAGAAGCTCCAGTACCGCTTGGGGGTACACATGGGTGGGTGGAGGTTGTAGGAGGAAGCCCCATCCAATGCTGTCAATGTGGGCCCGGACGTCGTCCTCCCATCCAAAATTCGACAAGGATGCCGAAGTCTAACTTGAGCATGGGGTGCCATGTGTACCCCCTGATGTGCTCAAGACGACCCTGGTGCGCTGGAGAGAGCTGAGTGGGGTCCTGAGGGACAGGTGCTGAGGAACTGCTAGGGCTAGCAGAACCCCTTCTCTTCCTGGTCTGGCTTCCACGGAACATTTTGATGGTAAGGTGCTTGGAAGTGAGAGATCAGAGAGCTGGAGTGCAGAGTGTTAGAAAAGTAGTTTTAAATCAAGAGGGGGGGTGAATTGATTTTTGAAAGTTTTTCGCAATACACAGATTATCTAATCCGAAAATTAAGATTACTTATCAATTCACAAATCACAAAGCAATCAAACAGTTTAAGTGCAGCAGCAGAAATTAAAGAGAGAAAGGTTAGGAAAGATTTCACCGGTAATTTTATACTGGTTCACCCACAACCAGGGCTACGTCCAGTCTCCAGCCAAATTCCAGCTGGGTTCCACTAGAATAGATGTTTTACAGACTCACACTCTTACACCTATTCTAACTCTCCACCAAGAACCAAATTCCAGCTCTTGGAAACCTCTCGCAACCAAATTCCAGCCACGAGAGAAACCGAGTGCCCAAATTCCAGTGCACCACACACAAGAACCAAATTCCAGCTCTTGCTTTAACCTTTCCACCAAGAACCAAATTCCAGTTCTTGGAAACCTCTGCAACCAAATTCCAGCACGCAGAGAAACCAAGTGCCCAAATTCCAGGCACCACACACAAGAACCAAATTCCAGCTCTTGCTTTAACCTTTCCACCAAGAACCAAATTCCAGTTCTTGGCAACTTTCTACAACAATGTAGAAAACTTGTACCCAAATTCTAGGTACAAAACAAGTACAAATGAATGAATAGAAATTTAAATGAAGAAACAAAGAAAGCTCAAACCGGATTACACCAATCCACGATCAGTTTCTTCTTCAAAGAAATGCAAAGTGCCTCAAGAAAGATTTCAAAAGAAGTTCACAAAAACAGTTGTGTATCTTTCTTGAAAAATGCTAATAGTTGTTTGTATTGATTGCTTGAATTGTGTCAAAACTGATATTCAATCTCTGTTTAAAAGTTTCAAGCAATTCTGTTTATAAAAGAGTATTTTCAAATCTGCTGCATTAATTAATCTGTTGAAAGTTTGTTTTAATCTGTTGAAATAGTCGTTACAATCTGTTAAAAGTCCTTTCAACCCATTAATGCGTTCTTGATCTTTAACAGAAAATGTTTTAGTTGATACGACCACGTTTTTATCAGTTAAAACGTTTTACAAACATTTTCTAAGTATAAAACAATCGATTGAATCGCGTATTAATCGATTGATTTGTTTAAAAACCTTCTTATAAAACTTTCTAAGTTATTTTAGCTGATATAAAGTCGTTTCAATCGATTGAAAAACTGCACATATATTTTCAAGTCATTTTAATCGATTGAAAGTTCGTTTTAATCGATTGAAAAGATTTTCTAAGTTATTTTAATCGATTGAAATACGTTTTAATCGATTGAAATAAGTCTGATCGGTCATAATTCAATTCTGATCGATCATAACTAACTCTGATCGGTCATAATTTCATTCTGATCGATCATCCTGACTTCCAAAGTGGTTTTAATCGATTAAAACGTGTTTTAATCGATTAAAAGCAATCTGATCGCTCATATTTAAAATCTGATTGATTATATTTCATTCTGACCTGTTATATTCGAATTCCAATCGGTCATAAAGGGTTTTTAAAGGGTTTTAATCGATTAAAAGAAGTTTGTATCGATTAAAATACTGTAAAAACACTTCTTTAAACATTCTAAGTGATTTTAATCGTTTCTTTCAAAGCAATATCAGTTAAAAACATTATTAAGAAAGTTCTTTGTCAAAATGCTTTTGTTTTTGATTTGTTTAAAACTATTTTTGAGGCATTTTGCAAAATGAATGAAGAAGCTTTATGCAGTGGAAAAGGTAAAGTGGTTTTACCTAAGCTTTCTGTTTAGACACACTAAGTCTTCAGCTCCTTTGTTCTGAGTGACTTGTTTGACAGCTGTAGAGTTGACCCTTGACTTTATTTTTGACTTCATCAAATCAATGAGATCTTTGCTAGGATCACTTTCAGTCTCCCCCTATTTGATGAAGACAAACACCAATTTGAAAAAACAATCTCTGCAAAATAAGTCACTTGATAATGTAGTTAAGTGAGAAATATAAGAATGTAATAAAGTTTTATTTCTCCCCCTAAAACTTATTTCTCCCCTAAACTCGTTGCTCTTAAATTTATCTTAAAGTGATGCAACTATTTCTCCCCTTTTGACTTCATCAAAAATAGGGAATAGAAGAGAGAAGAATAAAATGTAAGGTTTCGAAAATATGCTCAAGTTTTTGAAAAAACAAAGTGAATCAATATTTCACTCATGAAAAGAATCAATTAAAGTTGATTCAAACTTATCTCCATTAACACGTTTGTAATGAATACAATTAACACGTGTAAAGATAAGGGAATCACGCTTTAGTAGCATGTTTACGAAACATGACCATTAACTAAAGCCTTTAATCTTTCTTCCCGAATAAAAATCGATTAAAAACAGAGCATAATCGGTTAAAATGTTCTTGGTAAATGATTTTAATCGATTGAAAGAAAATTTTAATCGATTAAAACATTTAAGATTTTGAAAACATGAAACTTTAGTAAAAATAATCGATTATTTCGATTTTAAATCGATTAAAACATGTTGAATAAGTTCATTTAATCGATTAACAAGATGTTGTATTGATTAAAACAATCAGTTTTGAAAATGAAGTAATGTTTAATGCATATTTTGTAAAACTGATCATTTAGAAGGATGTTTTAACAATACTAACAGACTATATTGATTAAATCTTAGCTAATAGATCCATCAGAATAAAATCTTATTTAGCTAAAGCTCTCAGGGATCTATTTAAATTCTATCTAGATTAACTTTAAACCTTCATTATATAAATCAAGGCTAAAAATATTGTTTCTGTTTAATAACCAAGTGATACTACAGATCATAAATTGAAATTAGCATCAAAAGGGATAAGATATAAAGGAAAGGTAAGAAGGGACCCTGTTTATCCACCAATATTTAATTATCCCAATTTCCTTGGTTTAGTTGCAAATCCTCCAGTTTGGTGTAAACGAATTTGTTCTTATTTCCCCGATTATTTGTGTCGGATGCCAAAATACGTGACTCGGTCATTTGATCCTCAACCGCTTTTCGCTGGAACGGATTTTGCTCTATCAACCATTTATTCAACAACAGCTGACTTTCCTCGTATCGAGAATGCATACGTAAACTTTTCCTGAAAAGAAATCTTTTAGCGAGTTCATCGTTACTATTGACTGCATTACGATCCATGGTTGACACTCAATGGAATTAAATGTTTCTTTAGGAACATCAACTATTACACATCCGAGGCGTAATCATGTACCGACGTACGTACATTCACTATCGATTCCACACAGAGTGCACGATACCATAAATTGCATGAATCACAGATTAATGATGTACTCGAGATAGGAATTTCCTTTCAAAATAGCCAACCCATTTTGAACCCTGCAGCTTATCATTATCCAAGCAAATAACTCGTATTTTTATTAATGTAGTATGATGGGTGTTATTCTCACTTATAGTGAACCAGTCATCATTATCTTTTGAGGAATGAGTCATTTTTAACTTTGTTGTTTCCAGTGGTATCATATGCACAAGTGATTAACAAAAAACTTATTCTGGTAGAGTGGGCAATGATTAGTAATGAGGACAGGTGATGACAATCAATCCGAATTCTAAAACAATATAAAATTTATCCCTGTCATCGACCATAAAACATACATTCCCTGTACTCACGTTATTCAATTTTTGAATTGTCGTTCCAGATTGGTTCCCTTATAGTGTCACCTCGTGACATTGATGATTAAAGCAAATATTCAAAGTTGCACAGTTCCAATGAATTTCACCAAGAGTTTTGAACCAATGCATGCTCAAAATTATTTCAAATATATTGCAATGTAATATCAAGAAATTTAATGAAAACATGTGTTTATTGGATTTCCTAGTAATCAATAACTTATTACCAGAAACAATTATTACTAAAAAATCTTTGATAAACTATGTTTTCGAGTCCTAACAGCTTTGACCTTTTTGTAACTAGTGTCTATAAGAAAAGTTACAGTCCATTCTTTGATAATTTCTTTGATTTTCAGTGTATTACCATGCAACATTCCATGTAAAGTATTAAGAGAAATGTAAACATCTACAGAGAATTAATCGATTGTTTTATGAAAGAATCGATTTGTATGGTACAGAATGTAATAAAAAAATATCACCAAGTATTTAAATCGATTAAAACGTAAATGAATCGATTAATTTTGATCCTAAGTGTTTTTAGTTGATATAAATTTATTCTAATCGATTAAAACGACTAAACCAACATTCTCGAGAACAATTTAATCGATTATTTCGACATTTCAATCGATTAAAATGGTACGGTAAGTTATTTCAATCGATTAATATTGGTTTATATCAATTAAAACAATTAATTTAAATACACGTAACCTGGTTTCGCAGCTTCGATCTTCAAGGGATTCCTGGACTTGTTCCTGCAAAACAATTAAGTATTTTTCTCGGTACCCTTTATAATTATTGGGTCCTGATCATGTTATTTGAAAAGAATTAATCTTTGGAACCCATTTCATTCTCCCTTTAGGAATGGCATACTTTTTTATTCTACGAGTATTTTACTGAATGCCCTTTTTTCATACAAGTAGAAACATTTGATTGTAGAGTATGAATTCCTATTTATTTTTGTTTTATCGGATCTAGATTTAAATCCTATTCCGCATTTGTCAAAAATTAATTTTTGAGATCCAAGTAATACATCTAGATTGGCTTGCCCCCGAGTGAACTTTGAAACAGTTTGAGATAAGAATTCAATTTTCTTTTGCAATTCGAACAGTTTTTGCATGGTTTATTGCATTTACAATCGGAGTTATCATGAATCAGTTTCAAGAATTCATTATCAGTTTCATTTTCACTAATCTGCTTTTTCCGGAGAATCAACCTTGTTAACTAGCCGCTTATTTAGCCCTTTCAGCCTATCATTTTCTTTTTGAAGTTTCTTAGCCTCTTCATGCATTTCATTAAATGCTTCTTGTAATGCATCATAGTTAACTACATTTGAAGAGGAGCTAGAACTTACCTGGTCGGTTTGTGGATTTTGACTCGCCATTAAACAAAGATTGGCTTCTTCATTTTCGAAGTTATCTCGTTGATGACGTATCATTATCATCCCAGGCTATGTAGGCTCTTCTTTTTTATTTTTCCTCTTTCTTTTCACTTTGTTTATTTCTCTCCTGGACATTCCATTCTAACATGGCCCTGTTTGCCACAACCATAACATTTAAAGTTAGAAGAATCAGCTTCTTTTCTCATACCTTTTGTGTCTTTCCTTGTCTTGGATCTTTTTCTTGAGGAATTTGTTGAATTTCCTAACAAGTAGTCCAAGGTTCTCATTATCTTCTTCGATTCTTGATTTTCTTCAACTTTAAGTGCAATGCTTCCGTTCTTCTTCTCGGAGACTTCTTGCTCATTGAATCTTGTGATTTCCATTTCATGTTCTCTCGAGTTTTCCAAACAAGTGAGGTCGTTGTCATGGTGGACAGATCTTTTGATTCCGATATTGCAGAGTGACTTTCGGTTGCCGAGACTCGTCAAGACATTTCAACACTTTAATATTTAATTCTTCCTTATCAAAGGTCTTACCTAGGCCCATTAGATGGTTGATGATGTGAGTGAAGCGTTTCGCACATCTCGCGATGCTTTCACCATTCTGCATTTTGAACAGCTCATATTCTCTTATCAATGTATGCTTTCCGGCTCTTTTAACATCTGCAGTCCCTTCATGAGTGACCTCAAGAACATCCCACATCTCCTTGGCAGAATTGCACTCGGGACACCCTAAAAAATTCATCCATGTTAAGAGCGAAGTAATTATATTTTTTGCATTGCAGTCACTTTGAACTTTCTTCTTCTCCTCATCATTCAAGCTTGACCATCCTTTATCTCGTAATTAGAGGACCATTAGTAATAACATCCCAGGCATTTCGTCAATGGATTCAATGAAGATTTTCATCCTAATTTTCCGTAAAGGATAATCTGCTCCACGGAATAGTGGAGGTCTCGTTAATAGATGCCCCTCGTAAAACGGTAATCTGTTCTCAACCATGGATCAAGAGACTTGAATAATTTTCAAGCACCTTGCTCGATGCCAATTGTTAGAAAAGTAGTTTTAAATCAAGAGGGGGGTGAATTGATTTTTGAAAGTTTTTCGCAATACACGGATTATCTAATCCGAAAATTAAGATTACTTATCAATTCACAAATCACAAAGCAATCAAACAGTTTAAGTGCGAGCAATGAAATTAAAGAGAGAAAGGTTAGGAAAGATTTCACCGGTAATTTTATACTCGGTTCACCCACAACCAGGGCTACGTCCAGCCTCCAGCCAAATTCCAGCTGGGTTCCACTAGAATAGATGTTTTACGAGACTCACACTCTTACACCTATTCTAACTCTCCACCAAGAACCAAATTCCAGCTCTTGGAAACCTCTCGCAACCAAATTCCAGCTACAGAGAAACCAAGTGCCCAAATTCCAGGCACCACACACAAGAACCAAATTCCAGCTCTTGCTTTAACCTTTCCACCAAGAACCAAATTCCAGTTCTTGGAAACCTCTGCAACCAAATTCCAGCTAGCAGAGAAACCAAGTGCCCAAATTCCAGGCACCACACACAAGAACCAAATTCCAGCTCTTGCTTTAACCTTTCCACCAAGAACCAAATTCCAGTTCTTGGCAACTTTCTACAACAATTGCAAGAAAACTTGTACCCAAATTCCAGGTACAAAACAAGTACAAATGAATGAATAGAAATTTAAATGAAGAAACAAAGAAAGCTCAAACCGGATTACACCAATCCACAGTCAGTTTCTTCTTCAAAGAAATGCAAAGTGCCTCAAGAAAGATTTCAAAAGAAGTTCACAAAAATAGTTGTGTATCTTTCTTGAAAAATGCTAATAGTTGTTTGTATTGATTGCTTGAATTGTGTCAAAACTGATATTCAATCTCTCGTTTAAAAGTTTCAAGCAATTCTCGTTTATAAAAGAGTATTTTCAAATCTGCGCATTAATTAATCTGTTGAAAGTTTGTTTTAATCAGTTGAAATAGCCGTTACAATCTGTTAAAAGTCCTTTCAACCCATTAATGCGTTCTTGATCTTTAACAGAAAATGTTTTAGTTGATACGACCACGCTTTTTATCAGCTTAAAACGTTTTACAAACATTTTCTAAGTATAAAACAATCGATTGAATCGCGTATTAATCGATTGATTTGTTTAAAAACCTTCTTATAAAACTTTCTAAGTTATTTTAGCTGATATAAAGTCGCTTTCAATCGATTGAAAAACTGCACATATATTTTCAAGTCATTTTAATCGATTGAAAGTTCGTTTTAATCGATTGAAAAGATTTTCTAAGTTATTTTAATCGATTGAAATACGCTTTAATCGATTGAAATAAGTCTGATCGGTCATAATTCAATTCTGATCGATCATAACTAACTCTGATCGGTCATAATTTCATTCTGATCGATCATCCTGACTTCAAAGTGGTTTTAATCGATTAAAACGTGTTTTAATCGATTAAAAGTAATCTGATCGCTCATATTTAAAATCTGATCGATTATATTTCATTCTGACTCGTTATATTCGAATTCCAATCGGTCATAAAGGGTTTTTAAAGGGTTTTAATCGATTAAAAGAAGTTTGTATCGATTAAAATATCGTAAAAACACTTCTTTAAACATTCTAAGTGATTTTAATCGTTTCTTTCAAAGCAATATCAGCTTAAAAACATTATTAAGAAAGTTCTTTGTCAAAATGCTTTTGTTTTTGATTTGTTTAAAACTATTTTTGAGGCATTTTGCAAAATGAATGAAGAAGCTTTATGCAAGTGGAAAAGGTAAAGTGGTTTTACCTAAGCTTTCTGTTTAGACACACTAAGTCTTCAGCTCCTTTGTTCTGAGTGACTTGTTTGACAGCTGCAGAGTTGACCCTTGACTTTATTTTTGACTTCATCAAATCAATGAGATCTTTGCTAGGATCACTTTCACAGAGGAGTTGTGGAGAGCCTCAAGACCCCTCCCCTATTAATAAGGGAAAAATCAAATTCGGGACCACCGTCTGGGAAGTCAAGACGGCGGTCTCGTTTTTACGCGAGTCGAGACGGCCGTCTGGGACATCGAGACGGCGGTCTCGACTTTGGTCTTAAGCGAGATGGTCATCTCGCCAAGCGGGACGGCGGTCTCGTTTTTAGCCAAGTTGAGACGGCGGTCTCGTTGGTTGAGACGACGGTCCCGATTTTATGGAGACCGAGACGATAGTCTGGGAATGCCGGACGACCGTCTCGATTAAAAGGGTTTTTTTTTTTTTTTTAGAAATAGGACCTGGTTCAAAAACATTTTATGCATGCAATGTTTTTATGTTTGATGTCCTATAATTCCTATTTCAATTAGTTTTCAGAAGGATTTAACTGACGTGTCTTGTAGCGTTGAATGCCCTCTAATTTGTGTTTTCGTATTTGGCTGTACAATGCCGGAGTTCTTGTGACCGAAGGATAACTAGTTTTTCCTTTTTTCTTTTCTCTTCTCTTCTTTTTTTTGTAGAGCACTCTTTGCCATGTAGTGTCCCTTTTTCTTCGTTCTAGGGATTTCAATCCTCTTGTTGACTATACGCCTCCATATTCCCAAATTAATTATTAGAATATTGTTGTGAGGGTCAAGAGAAGAGAAGTAAAAGGGAAAATTCAAAGGCTTGTGTTTTAGAAGATTGATTTTATTTAGAAAGAGGTTTTTGTAAGAATGGTTAGCTAGGGTCAGGCTTAGGCATTTAAGCTTTTGTCTAAGCAAACGTTTCCCTTTTTTGTACTTGTGCCTTAGTTTTATTTCCATTGCTTTTTATGGCTAGTTGATCTCCCTAGATCGCCCTTCCAGTTTTCGAACTAGGATATTGTGTTTTGGCCCTATCTTTTGTCTAGGTTCCTTCTTTTTGTATTTTTGGGGAATCCTAGCGGACCTTATTTTGTAACCCTAACTTTTGCATAGGTTACCCTTTATTTTTGTTCGGGTATCCTACCGAGTTGACCCTATCTTTTGCGTAGCCCCCTTTGTGGGTTTCCTACCGGGTATTTTGCCCTTTTCTTTGGCCTTTGGCTTCTATGGGCTCTTTTTTTTGTGTATTTTTTTTTTGTTCACAATATTGGCGAAGCATGACTTTCTTTATGGTGAGGTAAAGCCGTATTCAGTGCTTCTAATCAACTAGCTTGATTGTAATGGCAATAGAAAATTTTGGTTATTTGGACGCACTTTTTATTCTTCTTTTCTTTTTTGCTTACTTAGACAAGGTTATTGTGAGGTCTAGTGATGAAATAGCAAGAAGAGAAGCAGATAGTAAGAAGTATTCTTTATTAATTAATAAGGGAATATGTGCCCTAAAATGCTCGAGGGTCGGGCTAGCCCCGGGGGATAATCTTTAACAATCATGGGGTTTACATCCCTTAAATGAAGAAAAAGATCTCCTAATGACTAGGGTAGCTCTTGACGCTTGCACCCCTCCGCTTCGGAAAATGTGCTTGAGTGTGCGGAGGGGAGACTTCCCTTTTCCTTTTTCTATTCGGCCCTTAGTAGGGTCATATCCTAGGCCATGCTTGAAAGGATTGTCTTTGAATTCTGGGGGTTCCCTTATGCCTTGGGAATCTGCCCCCAGTCCTTGGCCAGGATGGTAACCATGCTTTATCATAATGCGGGCTACCTTTGTGTTTTTGGGAAGTCTTTCTATGCTGACAATTTCGAGCGCTTGAAAAGATGTTTCAAGGGCCTCTTCAGCTGCATCCACAGAAGGTTGGGTGGACGGTCCACTAATCAGGATATCATCCTCTGCTTTGACCGTGATCAATTTGTCATCCACTATGAACTTGATTTTTTGGTGGAGCGTTGAAGGTACTGCCTTAGCATCGTGAATCCAAGGCCTGCCGAGGAGACAACTGTATGCTGGAGTAATATCCATTACATGGAAATTGACGTTGAAGATAGTGGGTCCAACTTGAATTGGCAAATTAACTTCTTCCACTACTTCTCGTTTTGATCCGTCGAAGGCTCGAACGATAGTGCTGCTTGGGCGCAGACGGGTTCCTTGGATAGTTAACTTGTCTAGTGTGCATTTGGGCATCACGTTCAAGGATGACCCGTTATCCACAAGAACTTTGGTGATAAGGTACTCCTTGCACTTGATTGAAATGTGCAAGGGCTTGTTATGGTTAGATCCCTCGAGGGGGAGTTCTTCCTCTATGAAGGTGAGGTGATCGCTTACCATGATGTGACCGACGATCCCCTCAACTTTTTCTTGGGATATGGTGTGAGGTACGTGCGCTTCGCTCAAGACCTTCAACAGGGCGTTTCTGTGCGGTTCCGAGCTCATCATTAGAGATAATAATGTTATCTTTGCAGGTGTGTGATTGAGCTGATCTATAATGGAATACTCGCTTTGCCTTATAAACTGGAGTAATTCCTTTGTCTTCTCCTTGGATTCCTTATTTTCTTTTTCTTCGGTCTTCTTATTTTTTCCTTTATTTTTGGGGACATCTTCTTGTGAGTCCTTGGGGGAGTAGACTCTTCCACTTCTAGTCATGCCCCCAATGCCGACCATATTCGTGATATCCTCTCTTATTGGTGAAGATTCTTCATATCTCCACGGTACAACTTTATTCGATTCGTAGGGGAAAGGACGTGGCATAAATAGTCGCACTGGTGTCCTTGCCCCCTCTTCCTTTTTTTTGAGGACCAATGGTCGAGGGTTATTTTCCTCATGTGGCAAGTCAACCGTTGGGAAAAGCTTGATTAGGAGTGGCTTTCTCTCCATTCTTCTGATTTAGAAGACGTGTCAGTTAATCCTTCCTTTTTATTATCTTATTTATTAAGAGTGAAGGAGGGAAAATTAAATATGCAGATGAATGACATGCATGCAAGTAGACAATTGTTGAATAAAGAAAAAAATTTCATTTATCCGTTGGAAGGTGTACATTCCCCTATTCCATACTACGAAGCAACTTTTGACAGAAACGGAAAAGCCTAAAGAAACCCACAGGCGGGTCTTGATCTCTATGTAATTCCCTTTCAGCTTCCCGGATGTGACGAGTAAGTGCTTCGCTTTGCTTCTAGACTGCCTGACTCATATTTTCGCTGTACTTTTGAGCCTCTTTAATCTTCGCCTCTTGATGGACGACCAAGGCTTGCAGTTCATCAAGTTTTGCAAGGGCTCGGTCCTTTTCTTGTAGTACTTGGTCGTACTGAGCTAGCCCGTCTCTTTCTTTGCAGCGTAGCTCAGCGAGACTTTTGTTGAGTCTCCGATTGGCCTCCCGTTCTTGGCGTATTTCTGACCGAGTCTTGGTGAGTTCTTGCAACAACTCCTTGATCGTCAGAGCCTGTTTTGCTGATTCGGCCTCAAGGTGTGCTGATTGGCGGTTATTTCTTGAAGTTGGCTATCCGAGCTGGTTCTGGCAGCTTTGGATGCTCGGATAGCTTGCTAATTAGAGTTAGCACACTGATCCTTGAGGCTCTCTATTTCATGATCCTTTTTCTTGCATTGCCTTTGCAGACCATCAATGGTGAGGATAGATTCTTGCTCTCTTTCTTCAAGGGCCCTCATCTGGGCTCCCATGATCTCTATCCTCTGGGTGAAGGCATCGACTTGAGCTTGCAACTCTTCACTATTGGCGCTTGTAACGAGTGAGGTGGATGGTTGAGACATCCCTCTTCTTTTTCTCCATACCTCATAGTCATTGGAGACAGCCACTCGAGCTTTTCCTAGCTCTCTATCTCCCATAAAGACTGGTTTCTCCCATGCTTTTCTCATGGCTAGTGAGTTGGCGATTGTGCATGGATCTCCGAAGAAACACACTCCTCCGAGTTCCCCTCGAGAAATTGTAGTTTGGGTCCTCATGAGCTGTCTCATAGCTACTCTAGGTGAGTAGGCTATGCAACCCCTGAGTCCTATCAAGGGTACGTTCGGATAGTCTCCACATCTGATGAGGACTGGACCGGGTCGGAACCAAGGGCCGACCCAGGATAAATTGTTGGCGTCCCATTGTTCCAACTCGTCCTTCCACTCTGAAGTTAAGCGTCGTTGGAGAGGGATTTTGGAGAAGCTCCTCAAAGGGTCGGGAAACATCCCCATGGGACTAGAGGCGTAAAAATGTGTAATGCCCCACACAAAGAGTAGTGAAGAGCAGCAACGAAGTGCTTTTTCCTTGCTTCTGGCGGCAGAATTCCACCGAGAGCAAGGTGTCGGCAAGAATTGCAGGCAAGGGACTCTTTGAGTTCACGTCCCAGGCGAAGAAGGCGTCCATGATGACTTGATCCACTGTGTCGAGGTGGAAGGGAAACAAGATCGTTCCGAATATGATTAAGGCCAGGGTTTTGTTAAAATTGACCTATTCTGTCCTTTCAGCCAAGTCGAACAGATGGTCTTCTAACATTGAGACTTTCCAACCCTAGATGTTCCCTTTTCCTATCACGGTAGTCTGCCGGAAAGGCAGTTGGATGATGGTAGCGACTTGTGCTGCAGGAGTATATGCCCCGTGGCAGATATGGACCCCGGCTGATTTGGGTCATTTCAGCATAATTTCGTACTCCTCCAAGGTGGGCACCATGTCAAACTGTGGAAATTCGAAGTAGCACAGACTGGAGTTCCAAAAGTGAACTAATACCCTGACGAAAACTTGATCGACACAGATCTTCAGCAGGTCTAGAATCCGTCCATAGGATTTTTCAAAGTCGGAGCGGACCTCTGGTGGCATTACCGCGCAAAGCCGTTCCAATTTCTCAGTATGGTATCGGGGAATGTCCACCTTCTTCAATTGTCTACTAGTCCCCTCCATTTTCTAAAACCAAAATGCATGTCTTATGAAAATGATGCTTTATTGGATGAATGTGAGTGTTTATTTTTATTTATCATGTTTTGTATGATATTTGCGTTTTGTTTTTTTTGAAAAATAAACTACCTATATGAATCATTTGAGTGTAATATTTTTGAACAAGGTCCCATTTATTGTTTTAAACTGAATTTTTATTTTTATTTTTATTTTTATTTTATAGCCTTTTATCTCTTCTGTCGGACTGCGTGGCTACTTAGCTTACAAAGAACCTGAAACCAGGCTAGCTAAATGGCAGACTGTCTAAGATAGGGGTGTGTATTGCAAAAAATGTTTTTTGTGATTTTTCTGTTGTTCGGTTATGCTATGCAACAGACAAATGCACCAAACAGATGCACACACAATCCGATCATCCACGAACAGGCGAGAAGTCATTTTAATCACGAGGTAGGGTTTTCCTGCAGAAAAGTGCATTGGCGAAGGTAGGTTCTAACTGTTCTCACCAAGGCTAAGGCCCCCAAGGTGCCCCCATTATAGGGTCCCCACTCTCCAGCCCTTCCGACCATGCTTAGCACTAAGGCCATAGTCGGCCTTTGTGCCAAAAGAGGAAGGTTATCACCTTGAGTGGTGGTTTCCGATCACACCGGTGGGCACAAGGCCATCACTACAACGAACCGTACCTGCCACCCACTCCCTATGGATTTGTCACTTGCCCCCGGGTATAGAGGGAACTGTAGTGTGCAAGGGTTTGTGTACAGTTTGTATTTCAAACAATTGCGTAAGTATAAACAGACAACAGTTATTAAAGCCAAGCATTAGAACATGTTATAATACAAGGTGGGGTAAAAGCGTAATTTTCTTGGTTTACTTATTTTAAGTTGGCCCATCACTAAATGGGATCAACTCTCTAGGCTTCCCCAGCGGAGTCGCCATCTGTCGCTGCCGTCAAAACGAGCAGTCGGAGCGACGCGATGGTTCCGAGTTTCCGATTTTTGAGTTTTTATTCGTGCGGTTATAACGCCTTTAGGTTGTTCGATAACTGGGCTGAACCTAGGGCCGAGGTTTTCAAAAAGGCGCTCTTGGATTGTCCGATAACCAGGCTAACCCAAGAACTAGTTTTGAAGGGTTCTTCTGGAGTCGCCACCAATGTTTTTACCGGAAACATCGGAAAAGGAGTAAAAAGGCATTGGTTTTCGAAAAACCAACTTTGGTCTTTAGAACCAGAGTTGGGTAAGGAAGTTATTTACGTGTAAGGGAAGTGTTAGTTACCTTACGACGCCCCTTTCGGGTTCCCTATGATAGGTCAGCTACTTTAAATAAATAAACCGGTGAAAATACGCTTCTACCCTTTATTTGCGGAATTTAAAATTATGACTACATGACCCTAATATATATTGCATAATTAAAAATAAAGCGGTAAAGTAGAGAGAGAGAGAGTGTAGAAACCTCCGAGGCAAGCTTTCTTATTAATTTCTTGATAATTTGGGTGCTTTTTGGCAGCCCTTCACTCTTTACAGCGCCAAAACCTCTCCAAAACGCTATTAAAAACTCTAAGCTCTCAGAAACTTCGGAAATGCTTCGGAGGGATTCTAGAAAGAGAATTTGAGGAAGTGACTAGAGAGAGAATGGAAGAACTGTTTGAAATGAGGGGAATGGTGGCCTGGCTATTTATAGGGATTCGTGCCTGTCAGGTCGAGACGACCGTCTTGTCTGACAAGGTCGAGACGTCCATCTCGCCATTCGAGACGACCGTCTCGCCTTGCAGAAATGGCGAGACGGTCGTCTCGCCAAACGAGATGGCGGTCTCGCCACTTTCGCAAGACGAGACGGAGGTCCCGAATCTGACACGGCGGTCTCGTCCCTAAAAGGCGAAAATCCTTATTTACATGCCGAAAATCCCTCCTATGCTAGTATGGGGCCTAATAGTCTCTCCTAGTGGCTTCTTAGGCTTCATCCATCTTCAAATAGAAGGTCTTTTGGTCTTTATTATGAGGTCGGGCCAGATTTGGGGTCTACACTTTCCAATAAGAGGTGTAAACCCAATACCACCACGATCAATAACCAATTTTTGAGAATCAAGTATCATATCCAGACTAGTTTTCCCTTATGCAAGTTTAGATGTAGTTTTTATTAAATATGTTAATTTCTCTTGTAACTCAGGACAATTTTTACAATCTTTATCATTACACATGCAATCAGAGTTATTACCTATTTCCAGATTTTCATTCTTGGTTTCTTGATCAACTATTTTCTTTTCAAGAAGAGTGATCTTGTTTTCTAATAAACTATTCATGCTTTTTAATCTTTTGTTTTCAATTTCTAATTTCTTAGCTACTGCATGCATTTCATAAAAAGCATCTTGTAATGAACTATAATTCATAGTAGTTGTTGAGTCAAAACTTACACTGGTCATTGGAGAATCCGAATTGACCATCAAGCATATCTCTGTTGTTTCATCATAGGCAATTTCAAGGGTTTTCCACATTTGTGCAGCAGTTTGACAATGTGCTATCCTGAAAAAATCATTTCTGTTAAGTGCAGATATGATGATATTCTTAGCAATACAATCATCTTGGATTAGTTTCTTTTCACAATCATTTAAGCTAGACCAATCTTTGTCAAAAACATAAGTTCCTTGTTCAATGATATTCCAAACATTTATACCAACAGATTCAATAAAGATCTTCATCCTAATCTTCCAAAAAGAGTAATCTGTACCACAAAACAGTGGAGGTCTATCAATACAAGCACCCTCAGAAAATTTATTTCCAGCCATTTGGATCGAAAGACTTGAATAATTCTCAATAACCTTGCTCTTGATACCAATTGTTAGAAATGTAGGCTGAGATCAAGAGGGGGGGGTGAATTGATCTTTGAAAGATTTTCACAATGTACAGATTATCTATTTCAAAGATTAAGAATTCTGACCAGTTCTTGAATCAAACACAACAAGCAATCAAAATAAAGGCAGAGACATAATTAAATGAGAGAAAGGTTTAGAAAGATACAACCAAGATTTATACTAGTTCACCCAATCCCAGGGCTACGTCTAGTTTCCAGCCAAATTCCAGCTGGGTTCCACTAGATTGAACGTTTTATAGATTACAATTTCAATCTCACACTCAATCTATCACAAGAACCAAAATTCCAGTCCTTGCACCTAAACCTTCACCAAGAACCAAATTCCAGTTCTTGACCAACCCTGCAGCCAAATTCCAGCTACAGAAACCAGTGCCCACAATTCCAGGCACTCACAATACAGTAAAGAAAGTAAAGAAACAAATAGAAGAAACTAGAACGCTCAAACCAGGTTTATGCAGCTCTGCAGTATGAGTTTCTTCTCCAAAAGAATGCAAATACTGCCTCAAGAAAGAACTTCTAAGAACTTCACAAAACTAGCGTGATTCTCTCTTGAAAGTAGCACTTATGATTTCTTGATTGATTGCCAAAAGATGATTTTCAAAAGGTTCAAGCAATTTTGTTTATATAGAAGATTTTCCAAACTGCTGGTTTATTTAATCTGTTAAAATATTCTTTTAATCTGCTAAAAGTCTTGTTTTAATCTGTTAAAACTTCTTTTAATCTGTTAAAATGTTCTTGATTATTTTCCAGATTTGTTTTAACTGATACTGAAAGTGATGAAGATCTCATTGAAATACTTTGGCAAAGATCTCATTGATTTGATGAAGTCAAAGATGAAGTCAAAAGCAACTTTGCAGTGGACAAAAGTCACTAAGATAGAAGAGTAGAAAAGTTAGTGTGTCTTCAGCTATGCTTAGGTATAATCATTTTATCTTTTTTGCTGCATGAGGTTTCTTCACTTAAAAGATTTTGAAAAATGCCTCTAAAAATGTTTTTAACAATTAAAAACAAAGTATTTTGACAAAAGCTTTCTTAAACAAGTTTTTAACTGATACAACTTTGATAAAACCGATTAAAATTACTTAGAATGTTCAGAGAAGTGTTTTTAAAGTATTTTAATCGATACAACTTGAGTTTAATCGGTTAAAATGACTTGGAGTTCAGGATGATCGATTAGAATACAATTGTGACCTATCAGAATCAGATATGATCGATCAGAATTGAATTATGACCGATAAGAATCAGTTATGATCGATCAAAATTTAGTTATGACCGATCAGAACTTTTTTAATCGATTAAATCTCGTTTCAATCGATTAAAACAACTTAGAAAATTTCTACACAGCATTTTAATTGATTAAAACTTATTTTTATCAGTTAAAATAACTTGAAAAGTTTTACAAGAAAGTTTTGCAGTATTTCAATCGATTGAATCGCGAAACAATCGATTAAATCAACTTAGAAGATGTTTTGTAAAGTGTTTTAATTGATACAAATGTTGTCGTATCAGTTAAAACAAATCTGTTAAAGAATCAAGAACGTATTAATGGATTAAAAGAAGTTTTAACAGATTAAAACTGCAATTTTAACAGATTAAAAGAATCTTTTAACAGATTAATTAATACAGCTGTTTTGAAAATCTTCTATAAAAATAGTTTGGCTTAAACTTTTTAAACATACATTGAACATCAGTTTTTATACATCCTTGAGCAATCAATCAAGCAAACTTTAGCACTCTTTTCAAGAAAGATTTGCATCAGTTTTTGAGAAGTTCTTTGAAAATCTTTCTTGAGGCAACTTGGTTTCTTTTGAAGAAGAAACACTTACAGCAGAATTGCATAAACTGGTTTGAGCATTCTAGTTTCTTCTTTTTCATTTCTTTACAATCTTTTTGTATTGTTTAGTGCCTGGAATTTGGGCACTGGTTTCTCTGCAGCTGGAATTTGGTTGTAGAGGTTATCAAGAACTGGAATTTGGTTCTTGGTGAAAGGTTGAGTGCAGGAACTGGAATTTGGTTCTTGTGGTAGATTAAGTGTAAGATTGTAAATTTGTAAAACATTTGATCTAGTGGAACCCAGCTGGAATTTGGCTGGAGACTGGACGTAGCCCTGGTATTGGGTGAACCAGTATAAAACACTGGTGATATCTTTCTTAACCTTTCTCTCCATTAATTCTGTCGCTACATTTATATTGATTGATTGCTTTGTAATTCAAGAACAGATCTGGAATCTTAATTTTTGAATTAGATAATCTGTTATTTGCGAAAAACTTTTAAAGATCAATTCACCCCCCCTCTTGATCTCAGCCTACTTTTCTAACAATTGGCATCAGAGCGAGGTGCTTGAAAGTTATTCAAGTTCTTTGATCCATGGCTGAAAACAAATTACCGTTTTCTGAGGGAGCTTCTATTAACAGACCTCCACTATTTTGTGGAACAGATTATCCTTTTTGGAAAATTAGGATGAAGATATTTATTAAATCCATTGATAGAAATGTTTGGGATGTAATTTCAAATGGCCCTTTAATTACAGAAAAAGAATGGTCCAGTCTAAATGATGAGGAAAAGAAAAAAGTTCAAAATGATTGCACTGCTAAAAATATTATTACTTCTGCACTTAACATGGATGAGTTTTTTATGGTATCCCAATGCAAATCTGCCAAGGAGATGTGGGATTTTCTTGAGGTTACTCATGAAGGGACAACAGATGTAAAAAGAGCCGTAAAGCATACTCTCATTAGAGAATATGAACTGTTCAAAATGCAAACTGGTGAAAGCATTGCAGATGTGCAGAAGCGATTCACTCACATCATTAATCATCTAATGGGCCTAGGTAAGATCTTTGATAAAGAAGAATTAAATATTATAGTCTTGAAATGTCTTGAAAGGTCTTGGCGACCAAAGGTCACAGCAATTTCGTAGTCAAAAGATCTGTCCGTAATGACAACGACTTCTCTGTTTGGCAAACTCGGAGAGCATGAAATGGAAATCAACAGATTTAATGAACAAGAAGTCTCCGAGAAGAAAAGCGAAGTATAGCACATAAAGTTGAAGAAAAAAATCAAGAATCGGAGGAGGAAAGTGAGAACCTTGGACCGCTTGTCGGAAATTCAACAAGTTTCTCAAGAAAAAGATTCAAAACAAGGAAAAACATAAAAGGTATGAGAAAAAACTGATTCTTCTAACTTTAAATGCTATGGTCGTGGTAAGCAGTGGCCATGTAAGGATGGAGTGCCCGAAAAGAACAAACATAATGACAAGAAAGAAGAGAAAGTCAAAAGAAGAGCCTATATAGCATGGGATGACAATGACACTTCATCAACGAGACAATTCGATAATGAAGAAGCCAACTTATGTCTAATGGCAAGTCAAAATCCTCAATCCAAGCAGTGTAAGTTCTAGTTCTTCTTCAAATTTAGTGAATTATGATTCATTACAAGAAGCATTTAATGAAATGCATGAAGAGGCTAAGAAACTACAAAAAGAAAATGATAGGCTAAAAGGACTAAATAATTTGTTAATAAATAAAGTAGACTCTCTTGAAAAAAGAATACTTGAAGATGAAACTGATTGTGATTTCTTAAAATTAATTCATGATAATTCTGATTGTGCATGTAATAAATCCTGTAATAATTGTTCAGAATTACAAAAGAAAATTGATTTTTTATCACAAACTGTTTCAAGGTTTACACAAGGTCAAGCTAATCTTGACGTTTTACTTGGATCTCAAAAACTAATTTTTTGACAAATCTGGAATAGGATTTAAATCTAGGATGAAATTCAGAAAAACAAATGTAAATAGGAAATCATACTCTGTGATTAAATGTTTTTACTGCATGAAAAGAGGTCATTCAGTGAAATACTGTAGAATTAAAAAGTATGTTATTCCTAAAGGAAGAATGAAGTGGATTCCAAAAATTAATTCATTCCAAATAACCTAATTGGACCCAGGAACTATAAAGGGTACCAGAAACATGCTAAATTTGTTTTTGTAGGAACAAAATCTGGGAATCCCTTGGAGGTCAAAGCAGCGAATCAGGTTCTGATTTCATAAATTGATTGTTTTAATTGATATAAAACAATATTAATTGATTAAAATAACTTACAGAGGATATCAAAAAATCTGTCCGTACCATTTTAATCGATTGAAATGAATTTATATCAACTAAAAATACTAAGATGTAAAATTTAATCGATTCCTTTTCGTTTTAATCGATTTAAATTTTGTTATCATTTTATTAATTTCATCCTATACAAGAAACAATCGATTCCTTTATGAAATAATCGATTACTTCATTGTAACAGTTTCAAACCTAATATTAAAAGATCAAATTAATAGGTTAATCAGTTGGTTAATCGATTGATTTGTTTCTGAAAATTAGTTTTATAACATCCAATTAAAGATTGGTAAGCAAACCAAATTCAAAATCCCAAGTTTTCATGGTAATCAAAATCTGCATATATCTTTTAAAATTTCTTTGACTCGGGTCAAACATATTCCCAAGAGCAATTTAGCTGGTACATGTCCTCGATCAAGGGGACATGCAAGTAAAGTCTGTTTTTGCAGGTTATGTCCGAAGTAAACCGCAATTCACAAAAAATGGCATCCGTGAATCTTTAGTTTACTTTCTTGTAGCCCATTGCTCTCAGTATTCTCTTTCTGGTTCAAAGTTCTTCTCTCTTCTTTCCTTGTACACACGTCTCTCGAAACCCTTCTCTCGAAAATACAACAAGATGCCGAGAAGATCTAAGTCAAGAAAGAAGCGAGAAGGTGAGTCTTCCTCTACTGGAAATCGTGGAGGCCACCTTGAAAATTGGTTCGGTGGTGATAGAGATAAGATGAATAACTTTATCACCAATTTTAGTCAAAAGCAGCTTGTTATCCCCAAATTCATAAGGTTTGCGTGGTCTGGATGAAGAAGGATTTACTTCATTAAGAAGGAGACTAAAGAGTCAAAAACTCGAAGAATGTCCTGGAATTTACCGGCAATATCCAACCAGATCTGGTAAGAGTTTTCTATGCAAATCTCACCGTCGGTGGTTCTACTTTAAGGTCTCGGGTAAAAGGAGTCAATTTGGTCATTACTCCCGACATTTGGGATGAAGTTGCTGGCCTCAAAGATGTTGGGGTAAAAATCTCTAGAGGTAATATTGTCGAATTACCGGAGTTTAATTAAACTCAATTTTTTCGCACTTGTCTTAAAGACCAAAATGAATCGGCTAAAATTTTTAATGCTCGGGAAGATGAGGCTTGAATAAAGAATTCTTGCCTTCATTATTGCATGGATACTTACTCCAAGGGGGAGTAATCATGCTATACTCAATGAGGGTGATTTGGCTCTCATGTACTCGCATTGAAAACAGGATTCGGGTTAACTGGGTCTATGTTTTTAAAGACCACATGGTAAAAGCCAAGCGGCTTGCTGATTACAAATTACCTTATGCTTTGTTGATCAAGTAAATTTTTTAGACATTTTGCGAGTGGATTTAGAAGGGGAGTATGTAGAAACTCCGAAAGCATCAAATGAGGTTGATGACTCAACCCTACGAAAAATGGGGTTTATTAAAATTGATGATGAATGGATTTTGAAGGTGGATGTCTGGGATGTCGGAGGGTGAGGAAGAAGATGAAGATGAAGATCAGGGCCAGATCCCTTCCTCTCCAGCTGCTGCAGAGGTTCCAGAGTCAACAAGTGGTCAAACGTCCTATGAAAACATGGAAATTATCCCTTTCATGGAGTAGCCCGACCGTGGGACTCCTCTATCTCGGTTTGAAAGAACTATGCTTTCTCAAATGGTCGCAATGCAGGAAAATCAGAGAAAGCATATGCAGATGACATTCCAACACTTTCAGCAAACCAACCATCAATTCGCATCCCTTGGCAACCAAATTGCTGATATCTACACCAAGCTAGAAGATATGCAGCTGAATCAAGGGAACTGGGATGATTAGATTTATGGATAAAAAGGGTCCCTTCTCATCTTTGATTGCTTGTTTCTTTTGATGCTTATTCTAAATTTATGGGTCTGTAATATTATTGGTTATATACCAGGCACAATCTCTCTAGCTTTGAATTAATATAATGTAGGTTTAATTCGAATCAAACTAGCATAGATAGAATTCAAAATAGATCCCTGAGAGTTTTAGCGAGATACAAAATAGAATTAATCGATTAAATTGATTAAAGGAAACACTTTTCATAACAAAATAATCGATTAAAACTTCAGTATCAATCGATTAAAATCTTTATAAACTAGCTTACATCAGTTAAATTAGCTAAATAAGATTTTATTCTGATTTTGATGGATCTATTAGTTAAAATTTAATCGATGTAGTTGATATTATTGTTAAACATCCTTCTAGCTGATTAGTGTTACAAAATATCCACTAAGATTAGGCGTGAGAAATTCGCATCAAACATTAATTAGATTTCAAAATCTGGTTGTTTTAATCAATAAAAAAATCTTTTAAATCGATTAAAAGAATTTATACAACATTTTTCCTTACTGTTTTAATCGATTAAATGTCGAAATAATCGATTAAATGCACTTATGTCTTATATTTCAAAGTCCTTCATTGTTTTAATCGATTAAACCGTTATTTCAATCGATTAAAATCATTAAACATGAACTTTTTAATTGATTTTATCCTATTTTTAATCGATTTTTATTCTGGAAAGAAAAATTAAAGGCTTTAGTTAATGGTCGTTCTTGTAACATGCTACTAAAGCGTGATTCCCTTATCTTTACACATGTTAATTGTATTCATTACAAACGTGTTAATGAAAATAAGTTTGAATCAACTTTGATTTATCATTACATGAGTAAGATATCGTATTTTTTTCTATTTTCAAAATCTTTTCAATACATACCTATGCATTGTTTCTCTTTTGTTCCCTATTTTTTTTTTATGAAGTCAAAAGGGGGAGAAATAGTTTCTTTTACTTTTGATCAATTTAAAGGGAGAAATACCTCTAAATTTAGGGGAGCAACAATTTAGGGGGAGAAAAAGGAAGATAATTCATTTTTTATTACTCACTAATATGTATTATCAAGTGATTTTTTTTTTGGAGAGTTTTCTTTTCAAAAGTGGTGTTTGTCTTCATCAAATAGGGGGAGACTGAAAGTGATGAAGATCTCATTGAAATACTTTGGCAAAGATCTCATTGATTTGATGAAGTCAAAGATGAAGTCAAAAGCAACTTTGCAAGTGGACAAAAGTCACTAAGATAGAAGAGTAGAAAAGTTAGTGTGTCTTCGACTATGCTTAGGTATAATCATTTTATCTTTTCTGCTGCATGAGGTTTCTTCACTTAAAAGATTTTGAAAAATGCCTCTAAAAATGTTTTTAATAATTAAAAACAAAGTATTTTGACAAAAGCTTTCTTAAACAAGTTTTTAACTGATACAACTTTGATAAAACCGATTAAAATTACTTAGAATGTTCAGAGAAGTGTTTTTACAGTATTTTAATCGATACAACTTAAGTTTAATCGGTTAAAACGACTTGGAGTTCAAGATGATCGATCAGAATACAATTGTGACCGATCAGAATCAAATATGATCGATCAGAATTGAATTATGATCGATCAAAATCAGTTATGATCGATCAGAATTTAGTTATGACCGATCAGAACTTTTTTAATCGATTAAATCTCGTTTCAATCGATTAAAACAACTTAGAAAATTTCTACACAGCATTTTAATCGATTAAAACTTATTTTTATCAGTTAAAATAACTTGAAAAGTTTTACAAGAAAGTTTTGTAGTATTTCAATCGATTGAATCGCGAAACAATCGATTAAATCAACTTAGAAGATTTTTTGTAAAGTGTTTTAATTGATACAAACGTTGTCGTATCAGTTAAAACAAATCTTTTAAAGAATCAAGAACGTATTAATGGATTAAAAGAAGTTTTAACAGATTAAAACTGCAATTTTAACAGATTAAAAGAATCTTTTAACAGATTAATTAATACAAGCTGTTTTGAAAATCTTCTATAAAAACAGTTTGGCTTAAACTTTTTAAACATACATTGAACATCAATTTTTATACATCCTTGAGCAATCAATCAAGCAAACTTTAGCACTCTTTTCAAAAAAGATTCGCATCAGTTTTTGAGAAGTTCTTGGAAAATCTTTCTTGAGGCAACTTGATTTATTTTGAAGAAGAAACACTTACAGCAGAATTGCATAAACTGGTTTGAGCATTCTAGTTTCTTCTTTTTCATTTCTTTACATTCTTTTTGTATTGTTTGGTGCTTGGAATTTGGGCACTGGTTTCTCTGCAGCTGGAATTTGGTTGTAGAGGTTATCAAGAATTGGAATTTGGTTCTTGGTGAGAGGTTGAGTGCAGGAACTGGAATTTGGTTCTTGTGGTAGATTAAGTGTAAGATTGTAAATCTGTAAAACATTTGATCTAGTGGAACCCAGCTGGAATTTGGCTGGAGACTGGACGTAGCCCTGGTATTGGGTGAACCAGTATAAAACACCGGTGATATCTTTCTTAACCTTTCTCTCCATTAATTCTGTTGTTACATTTATATTGATTGATTGCTTTGTAATTCAAGAACAGATCTGGAATCTTAATTTTTGAATTAGATAATTTGTTATTTGCGAAAAACTTTTAAAGATCAATTCACCCCCCTCTTGATCTCAGCCTACTTTTCTAACAGATACGACACCGTTTATATCAATTAAAACTCTTTGTAAAAAATCTTCCAAATTGTTTTAATTGATTATTTCGTCTTTCAATCGATTAAAATACTGCAAAACATTCTTATAAACTTTTCTAAGTGATTTTAACTGATAACAATCTGTTTTAATCGATTAAAACACTTTGAAAAAAATTCACTTAGTTATTTCTAATCATGCCCCCGATGCCGGCTATATTTGTGACATCCTCTTTTATTGGTGGAGATTCTCCGTATCTCCATGGTACAACTTTATTTGACTCGTAGGCGAAAGGACATGGCATAAATAGTCGCACTGGTGTCCTTTCCCCCTCTTCTTTATTTCTGAGGACCAACGGTCGAGGTTTATTTTCCTCTTGTGGCGAGTCGACTGTTGGGGAAAGCTTGATTAGGAGTGGCTTTCTCTCCATTCTTCTGATTTGGAAGACGTGTCAGTTAATCCTTCCTTTTTATTATCTTGCTTATTAAGAATGAAGGAGGGGAAATTAAATATGCAGATGAATGATATGCATGCAAGTAGACAATTGTTGAATAAAGAAAAATTTCATTTATCCATTGGAAGGTGTACATTCCCCTATTCCATACTACGAAGCAACTTTTGACAAAAGCGTAAAAGCCTAAAGAAACCCACAGGCGGGTCTTGATCTCTATGTAATTCCCTTTCGGCTTCCCGGACGTGACGAGCAAGTGCTTCACTTTGCTTTTGGACCGCCTGGCTCATATCTTCACTGTACTTTTGAGCCTCTTTGATCTTTGCCTCTTGATGGACGACCAAGGCTTGTAGTTCATCGAGTTTTGCAAGGGCTCGGTCCTTTACTTGTAGTACTTGGCCGTATTGAGCTAGCCCGTCTCTTTCTTTGCAGCGTAGCTCAGCGAGATTTTTGTTGAGTCTCCGATTGACCTCCCGCTCTTGGCGTATTTCTGACCGAGTCTTGGTGAATTCTTGCAACAACTCCTTGATCGTCTGAGCCTATTTTGTTGATTCGGCCTCAAGGCGTGCTGATTTGGCGGTTATTTCTTGAAGTTGACTATCCGAGCTAATTCTAGCGGCTTTGGATGCTCGGATAGCTTGCTCATTAGAGTCAGCACACTGGTCCTTGAGGCGCTCTATTTCATGATCCTTTTTCTTGCATTGCCTTTGCAGACCATCTATGGTGAGGATAGATTCTTGCTCTCTTTCTTCAAGGGCCCTTATCTGGGCTCCCATGATTTCTATCCTTTGGGTCAAGGCATCGACTTGAGCTTGCAACTCTTCACTATTGGCATTTGTAATGAGTGAGGTGGATGGTTGAGACATCCCTCTTCTTTTTCTCCATACCTCATAGTCACCGGAGACAGCCACTCGAGCCTTTCCTAGTTCTCTATCTCCCATAAAGACTGGTTTCTCCCATGCTTTTCTCACGGCTAGTGAGTTGGCAATTGTGCATGGGTCTCCGAAGAAACACAGTCCTCCGAGTTCCCCTCGAGAAATTGTAGTTTGAGTCCTCATGAGCTGCCTCATAGCTACTCTAGGTGAGTAGGCTATGCAACCCCTGAGTCCTATCAAGGGTACGTTCGGATAGTCTCCACATCTGATGAGGACTGGGCCAGGTCGGAACCAAGGGCAGACCCAGGATAAATTGTTGGCGTCCCATTGTTCCAACTCGTCCTTCCACTTTGAAGTTAAGCATCGTTGGAGAGGGATTTTGGAGAAGCTTCTCAAAGGGTCGGGGAACATCCCCATGTGGCTAGAGGCATAAAAATGTGTAATGCCCCACACAAAGAGTAGTGAAGAGCAGCAACGAAGTGTTTTTCCTTGCTTCTGGAGGCAGAACTCCACCGAGAGCAAGGTGTCGGCAAGAATGGCAGGCAAGGGACTCTTCGAGTTCACATCCCAGGCGAAGAAGGCATCCATGACGGCTTGATCCACTGTGTCGAGGTGGAAGGGAAATAAGATCGTTCCAAATATGATTAAGGCCAGGGTTTTGTTAAAAGCGACCCATTCTGTCCTTTCAGCCAAAGCGGACAGATGGTCTTCTAACATTGAGACTTTCCAACCCTGGATGTTCCCTTTTCCTATCAGGGTAGTCTGCTGGAAAGGCAATTGGATGATGACAGCTACTTGTGCTGCAGGAGTATATGCCCCGTGGCGGATATGGACCCCGGCTGATTTGGGCCATTTCAGCATAATTTCGTACTCCTCTAAGGTGGGCACCATATCAAACTGCGGAAATTCGAAGCAACGCAGACTGGATTTCCAAAAATGAACTAATACCCTAACAAAAACTTGATCGACACAGATCTTCAGCAGGTCGAGAATCTGTCCGTAGGATTTTTCAAAGTCGGAGCGGACCTCTGGTGGCATTATCGCGCAAAGCCGTTCCAATTTTTCAGCATGGTATCGGGGAATGTCCACCTTCTTCAATTGTCTACTAGTCCCCTCCATTTTCTAAAACCAAAATGCACGTGTTTATGAAAATGATGCTTATTGGATGAATGTGAGTGTTTATTTTTATTTATCATATTTTGTATGATACTTGCGTGTTTTTTTTGAAAAATAAACTTCCTATATGAATGAGTGTAATATTTTTGACCAAGGTCCCATTTATTGTTTTAAAATTGGATCTTTATTCGATTTTTATTTTATAGCCTTTTATCTCTTCTGTCGGACTGCGTGGCTACTTAGCTTACAAAGAACCTGAAACCAGGCTAGCTAAAAGGCAGACTGTCCGAGATAAAAAATGGCTTTATGCGAAAGAGTAGTCAGCGTCCCTTATCTCTTTTGTCGGACTGCGTGGCTACATAGCTTACAAAGAACCTGAAACCAGGCTAGCTAAAAGACAGACTGTCCGAGATAAGGGTGTTTATTGCAAAAAAAGTTTTTTTGTGGTTTTTCTGTTGTTTGGTTATGCTATGCAACAGACAAATGCAACAAACAGATGTACACAAAATTCGATCATCCACGAACAGGCGAGAAGTCGTTTTAATCACGAGGTAGGGTCTTCCTGCAGAAAAGTGCTTTGGCAAAGGTGGGTTCTAACTGTTCTCACCAAGGCTAAGGCCCCCAAGGTGCCCCTATTATAGGGTCCCCACTCTCCAGCCTTCCGACCATGCTTAGCACTAAGGCCATAGTCAGTCTTTGTGCCAAAAGAGGAAGGTTATCACCTTGAGTGGTGGTTTCCGATCACACTGGTGGGCACAAGGCCATCACTACAGCGAATCGTACCTGCCACCCACTCCCTATGGATTTCTCACTTGCCCCCAGGTATAGAGGGAACTGTAGTGTGCAAGGGTTTGTATTTCAAACAATTACGTAAGTATAAACAAGCGACAGTTATTAAAGCCAAGCATTAAAACATGTTATAATACAAGGTAGGGTAAAAGCATAATTTTCTTGGTTTATTTACTTTTAAGCTGACCCATCACTAAATGGGATCAACTCTCTAGGCTTCCCCAGCGGAGTCGCCATCTGTCGCCGCCGTCAAAACGAGGCGGTCGGAGCGACGCGATGGTTTCGACTTTCCATTTTTCGCGCTTTTATAGGTGTAGTTACAACGCCTTTAGGTTGTCCGATAACCGGGCTGAACCTAGGGGCAAGGTTTTCGAAAAGGCGCTCTTGGATTGTCCGATAACCAGGCTAACCCAAGAACTAACTTTGGAAGGTTTCTTCTGGAGTCGACACCGATGTTTTTACCGAAAACATCGGAAAAGGAATAAAAAGGCATTGGTTTTCGAAAAAACCAACTTTGGTCATTAGAACCAGAGTTGGGTAAGGGAGTTAGTTACGTGTAAGGGAAGTGTTAGTTCCCTTACGACGCCCCTTTCGGGTTCCCTATAATAGGCCAGCTATATTAAATAATAAAACCGGTGAAAATACGCTTTTACCCTTTATTTTGCGGAATTTAAAGATTATGACTACATGGCCCTATATCTATTGCATAATTGAAATAAAGCGGTAAAGGAGAGAGAGAGAAAGTGTAGAAACCTCCGAGGCACGCTTTCTATTAATTCTTTAATAATTTGGGTACTTTTTGGCAGCCCTTCGCTCTTTACAATGTCGGAACCTCTCAAAAATGCTATAAAAAACTCTAGAAAACACTCAGAAACTCTGGAAATGCTTCGGAGGGGTTCTAGAGAGAGAATTTGAAGAGATTTCTAGAGAGAGAATGGAAGAATTGTGTGAAATGAGGGGAATGGCGAGGCTATTTATAGGGATTCGCACCTGTCAGGTCGAGACAGGCCATCTCGTCTGACAAAGTCGAGACGGCCGTCTCACCAAACGAGACGGCGGTCTCGCCATTTTTGCAAGGCGAGACGGCGGTCTCGACCCTAAAAGGCAAAAATCCTTATTTACATGCAGAAAATCCCTCCTATTCTAATATGGGGCCTAATAGTCTCTCCTAATGGCTTCTTAGGCTTCATCCATCTTCAAAAAGGAGGTTTTTTGGTCTTATTTTAAGGCCGGGCAAGATTTGGGGTCTACACCTAAGTAAAGATGCAGACTCACTAATCACACTACCCTTTTATCTAAGTGACCTTTGACTGCAACAAAGTAACCTTTAGCCTTTGACTTCATTTTGACTTCATCAAATCAACAAGATCTTTGCCAAAGTAATTCAATAAGATCTTCATCACTTTCAGACAAGAGTAAGTTGAGTATTCATCCAGGAACTACTAAGATGTACCAAGATTTGAAGAAGTTATTTTGGTGGTCAGGAATGAAAAGATCAGTGGTAGAGTATGTAATATCTTGTTTGGTATGTTAGAAAGTATAGGTTGAATATCAAAGGCCCACGAGAATGTTACAATCTTTGGATATCCCAGAATGGAAATGGGACAGCATAACAATGGATTTTGTAACTGGATTGCCAAGAACTCTTACAAGATATGATGCAATTTGGGTAATTATTGATAGATTGACCAAGTCAGAGCATTTTCTACCTATCAACATTCGTTATTCATTAGAGAAATTGACACAAGTATATCTTAAGGAGATAGTGAGGTTGCATGGCGTACCTTCAAGTATTGTATCTAAAAGAGATCCACGTTTTACTTCCAAGTTCTGGGGAAGTTTGCAACAAGCATTAGGGACAAAGCTTCGATTGAGTTCAGCTTTTCATCCACAAACGGATGGACAGTCAGAAAGAACAATTCAATCTATTGAAGACCTTCTACCAGCTTGCATTATGGAATACAAGGATATTTGGGACAAGTGTTGAATTATTGGCAAGCGTACCAAAATTATTAATCGCAGTATAGTATTTCGATTAAATAAAAGTCGATCCCACGAGGAACGATTTCAATGGAAATTCCTGATTATATGTTTACTAAGTTGATTAAAACAAAGTGGGTTTTGCATAAAGAGTTGAATTGAAATTAAATGACAAAGAACTGTAAATTGTTTAGAAAAAATCAATTAAAGACACTTAGGATTGACTTCCTTCCTTATCCCTCTTTTCCAATGGCTATGTCAATTAAGAACATCAATTAACCTAACAATGTTGATGACACTTACTCAAATCATCCATGTTGATTTCTCACACATGAAATTCATAAGAAAATCTAATAAATTTTGATTGCGCACACAATTAAGAGATTTTCTAGCATTAGGTTTAGGGTGTTAAGTAATTGATACATTCATTCCATTCTTGGCAATTAACGTAACAAATTTTCTTACCATGATCTAGGGTTCAAGATATATTTTTAAATCATATCCCAAACATCAAGAATAAACATTCAAAAGCATAAAGGATAAGAATAACAATATCAAAATATAGATTAATATCTCAAAAATCACCAATACACAAAAGAGTTCAAAGGAAGTGCACCCAATCCCAAGAAAATGAAGTTAGCCACTCATGATGGCCATTACAATGCTCCAAATGTAGAAGAAGTGAAGAATTGATGAAGATTGGACGAAACCCTAGCAGTAGTCACGCCTCTTCTCCCCAAAAACTGCCTTTTTTTCTCGAAACACATCTTATCTTTTTATAGGAAAAATTGGGTCTCATGTCTTTCGCTCAAGCGACAACGCTCGCTCAAGCGACAACGCTCGTTCAAGCGAAAGTTCCCTATTTTCGCTCAAGCGAAATTTCCCTATTTTCGCTCAAGCGAAAAGATGCTTGCTTGAGCGAGTGAGTTCCAGAGAAGTTTAACTAATTTTCGCTCAAGAGAAAATAATGGCGCTTGAGCGACTAAATTCCAGAGAGTTTTAACTGATTTTTGCTCAAGCGAGAGTCTATCTTGCTCGAGCGACTTCCATGCTGACAATCTTCTTCCTCCTTTCAGTTTTGCTCCAATTATGTTGACAATTATGCTCCTTACTCTTGTATCAAGGTATTCTCGAATTCGTCCTACATTGGAAGAAAAATATATTATAATTGACATAAGTTAAGTGATTTCATACAATTAAAAGCATAATTATATCAACTTTTTACCATTTAACAATTCCCCCCAACCTATAATCTTGCTTGTCCCAATCAAAGTATTTTCCAAAAAAAAATCATCACCTATTATCACTTTCTCTTCCAGAACCACAACATAAAAATAACTTTTCTTCCAGATTTGATGCTCAAAACTCCAAAGGAAAATATAATACATAAGCATTCAAGTTACAGAAACTAACAAAGGAAAATTAATCATCAATTATCCTCAGAGAAGCATGATCTCTCACATAGAGTGATATATAGTCATCTCTAACTCTCAAGGGTAAGTGTTTATCTCATTCAATCACTTCATTCAATATTGATAGTCATCTTCAAGCAATCAGCATTTGTTAAACAAGACTTAAATCAAAAGGTCTTTTGAGGCTTGTAATAGGGCTGGGCTAAGAAAAAATCATTGGTTTTTCTGGGATATTCAAAATTATTTGAGAAATTCAATTCATATGAATGATTCTTGTTTAACATTTCCTCAAGTCGGGTCTCAATTTCATGCTTTTGCTCTAACACAATGATAGTGAGTTAACAATCTCACAAGTTATCATTCACCCCCCCCCCCCTTGATTTTTTTTTTCCTTTTCTCATGCTTTGCATTTATCATTTCGGCTTAGCCACAATATTTATTCTTTTCTTTTCCTTTTTCTTAACACCCTTTTTTTCATTTTTTTTAAGAATAACAATACCCTTAGGAAGACTATAGCAATACCCAAAAATATCCGTAGGAAAAATAATAACATTCATAATCATTTCATTTCTCAAATATAGGAAGGTGGATAAATATTGTTTAGGCTCAGGGGTTCTGTTTAATAAACAATCTTGTTTTTGGCTCAAATGGGGTTAAAATGGATGTCCTATAATTAATGCAGGGTTGGCTATTTGGCTCTAGGTTATATCTACTACACAAGAAAAAAAATGTCTTTATCATTTTCAAGTCTCACTAACATGCAATCACATCAAAGAATCAATCAATACCAGTTATAATCATAAAGTGTTGACATTCAATTTATCTGCTTTTGGTTCACTCCTCGCTTGGGTTTTGGCTAGCTTCTCCAATTCAGTTAATTCCTAGTTCTCCCCGTCAATTTCTTTTTCACTATTGTCACCGCCGTCAGAAGAGGCAGTCGGAGCGACGTGATGGTTTTGATATGACTCGCATTTTTTGAAAGAAACGGTTCAACGCCTTTAGGCCGTCCGATAACCGGGCTGGACCTAAAGGCGAGGTTTTCGAATAGGTTCGAGGATTCACCATCAGTGTTTTAACCTTAAACAATGAAAAAGGTAAAAAAAGAAGAAGCTAGTGGTTTTAGAAAAAACCAACTTTGGCTATTACAACCAGAGTCGGGTAAGGGAGTTAGTTACGTGTGGGGAAGGTGTTAGCACCCCCACAACGCCCCTTTCGGGTTCCCTATGATGGTTAACTTAGAAAATAAACACTTAAAGAAATTATACTTTTACCCTATTATCTTATCTACTTGCAGAATTTAAATATTTACATGGCTCTATTATCTAATGCACACAAAAAAAGCGATAAAGAAAGCAGTAAAAGAGGCAGAGAATAGAGAAGGAACCTCCGAAGCAAGATTTATATTAACTCTTCAAAAATGTGAGGACGCTTTTTGGCAGTCCCCGCACTCTACAAGCACGCTCCTCCTGCAAAATAAAGAAAAGTCACTCTACCGAGGGCCGGATGACTCAAAAAGAGACTTCCTTAACCTATTTCAACCTTAATGGAAATCGGAAAGCTCCCTCGAACCCCGGAATAATGCTCGGAGTCACTCTAAATATCCAAAAGGCTTCCAAGAGAGTGGAGTAGTGTGACTATTTATAGGGATTCGGGCCTGGAAAAGGTGGACGACCGTCTGGACAAAGCGGACGGTCGTCCATGACAAAAAGTGGTCATGGACGACCATCCATGCAGTGTGGACGGCTGTCCATGGCAACTTTTGGCCATGGACGGCCGTCCAAGCTAAGTGGACGGCCGTCCATGGCCTTAAAGTTGCCATGGACGGCCATCTGCTTGTCCTGGACGACCATCCGTCTGTCCTAGACGGCCATCTGCTGTCTCTGGCGGATTTCCCAATTTTTAATGCCTCTAAAAACCCTTCCTATCCTAAATGGAACCTAGAACAAGCTACTAGGGACTTGAGAAAGTCTTAACCATTGTCGCCGCCGTCAAAACGAGGCGGTCGGAGCGACGCGATGGTTCCAACTTTCCGTTTTTCGCGTTTTTATTGGTGTGGTTACAACGCCTTTAGGTTGTCCGATAACCCGGCTGAACCTAGAGGCGAGGTTTTCGAAAGGGTGCTCTTGGATTGTCCGATAACCAGGATAATCCAAGAGCTAGTTTTGAAGGGTTCTCTGGAGTCGCCACCGATGTTTTTACTGGAAACATCGGAAAAGGGGTTAAAAGGCGTTGGTTTTCAAAAAACTAACTTTGGTCATTAGAACCAGAGTTGGGTAAGGGAGTTAGTTACGTGTAAAGGAAGGGTTAGTTCCTTTACGACGCCCCTTTCGGGTTCCCTATGATAGGCCAGCTTATTTAAATGATTAAACCGGAAAAATACGCTTTTACCCTTTTATTTGCAGAATTTAAAATTACGACTACATGGCCCTAGTATCTATCGCATAATTTAAATAAAGCGATAAAAGGTAAAGGGGGAAAGTAGAAACCTTTGGAGCAAGCTTTCTATTAATTCTTTTAAAAATTAGGGTGCTATGTGGCAGCCCTTCACTCTACACAGCGTCAAAAACCTCTCAAAACGCTAAAAAACACTCTTAGAAACGCTCAGAAACTCCGGAAATGCTTCGGAAGGATTCTAGAAAGAGAATTTGAAGAGATTTCTAGAGAGAAGGAGGAAGAACTGTGTGGAATGAGGGGAATGGGGGCCCTATTTATAGGGATTCGCGTCTGTTAGGTTGAGACGGGTCGTCTCGTCTGACAAGGTCGAGACGGCCGTCTCGCCAATCGAGACGACCGTCTCGCCTTGCAGGAATGGCGAGACGGCGGTCTCACCATTCGCGCAAGGCGATACGGCGGTCCCGAATTTGGGACGGCGGTCTCGACCTTAAAAGGCGAAAATACTTATTTTTGTGCTAAAAATCCCTCCTATCCTAGTATGGGGCCTAATAGTCTCTCCTAGTGGCTTCTTAGGCTTCATCCATCTTCGAAAAGGAGGTCTTCTAGCCTTTATTTTGAGGCCGGGAAAGATTTGGGGTCTACAGTTGCCCCCCCATTTACCCGATTGGTCGACTGCTGGCCTGTTGTGTCGAGGAGATTGACTGGAGGGTAAAGGAGTTGACCCTCTTGCCCGACTGGTCCTTCAGATGCTCCGTCTTTGTGGCGGTTGATCTTCTGGAGAAAAAGTGTGTTGTGCGCCTCCGGGATGCTCCTTATTGCGGAAGCCGATCCTTTGGGCTGATGAGCACGAACCCTCATCTAGTTTGACGAGAATGAACCCTCGCCTGGTTTGACGAGTATGAACCCTCGCCCGGTGAGCCCCCTTTTGTAAGGCCCGATGAGTATACACCCCCATCTGGTAATTGACGAGTATGAACCCCCGTCCGGTAAGCCCCCTTTTGTAAGGCCTGATGAGTATGCACCCCCATCTGGTGTTTGTGCCTCTGGATGCTCCTTCTTGCGGTAGCTAACCCTTTGGCTGTGGTGGCGGCTTACTGCTCTAGCTCATGCGCCGATGTTTGAGATGTGATCTCTCGTCTTCTGAGATTTGTCCGGTCTGTGTCAGGGATTTTGTAGGTGTTCATCCAGCTCGTTGGTTGTTGGGGATTCTTTGTTTTTTATCTTTTGGTGGTGATCACCCGAATCTTGCTGGCTGGTCGGGCAATCTTTGTTTGCTGCTTAACTCTTGCTTAGGTCGTCGAAAAACCTTTTGTTAATGCTTTTTTTGTGAAGTCTTACCGGGATACTTCTATGCAAGCATGAAGATGATCTTTTGATATGAATGTCTTTTGGTCTTTTATTTATCTGAAGTACATTTAATTGTTTTGATTCTGACAAAGTCTATTTCGTGCAACTATTTGTGTGTGGATGCTTTTGATGCAATTTATTTTAGTTGGGGGCATTTAGAAAGTGACCGGTACTACTTTCTTCTTTTCTTTTTTCTTTTTCGTTTTCCCGTGACTATTCTTTTGAAATTTTGTTTTTGGCCTTATCTTTTGCCTAGACCGCCATTTGCGGGTTTTCAATCTAGCGGGATTAATTCTTGCATGAGATATTTTGGTGGGCTTTTTTCTTTTATGAGGGCCTTAACTTTTTCCTAGACCGCCCTATGCGGGTTTTCGATCTAGCAGGCTACCCTATATTTTTGCTTGGGACGGCCCTGATTGGCGCTGTTTGTCTTACTTTTCTTTTGCTTTATTGCTTGTTTTATGCATGCTCATGTTTCATTTAATGCACAGACATTCTCACAAGTAGGTAAAGAGAGGCAAAGACAATTTTCGTTGATATAAACAAATGGTCTATTTTTATAGGAGGATATACAAAGGAATTTATAAGCAGGGCTGACCAAGGTTGGATAAACTGTATAGGGTACAACAGTCATGCCCGTGATCTCTGTTTCTTCATTTTCCCTGGTCGCTTCAATTGAGATGCTCGCGCTCGGAGTAAAGACTATGCGAAGTCTGCTTGCTTCTGTGAAGGTATTACCTTAGTCGCCTTTGCGGTTTTCGGCTAAGGTAATCATTGCTCTCTTTTTTTTTTTTTTTTTTTTTTACCTCTAATTTTTGCCTAGGACGTATCCTAGCTGAAAGAATTAATGGTTGAGTTCAAGAGGGGGGGGTGAATTGAACTTTAGAAAACTTTTTCGCAAAACTTACTTTCTCTTGGAAGAATGAATTACCTTTATTTAATTCTTGTGTAGGTAGGTTTGATTTTAATCATAACAAGTAAATAGACAAGAAATAAAAGAGATGAAAGAAGAAATTCAACACAACAATTTATACTGGTTCACTCTTTACGAGAGCTACATCCAGTTCTTGACAAATTTGCCAAGTTCCACTAATTCCAGTGAAAAATACAACCAGTAGATATTCACCAATCTACCCCAAGAACTATCTTACAAACCCACAAGATAGACTCTTGCAACCTCCCAGTAACCAAATCCAGTTACTGTAACCAGTGTAGATCAAAAACCAATCTACACAACCACACTTTACACAAGAGTATGAAAAGAAAAAACCTGGACTGAAGCTTTATCGGTACAATTGTCCAGAAGCAATTCTAACTCAGCACTTTCTCTCTTTGATTAACAACAATCTTGATCAAAGCACCTTATGATATGAAAAGATTCTAAATGCTCAAAGAAAGTCACGAATATGATTGCTCAAAGATTGCTTTCAAATGTTTTCTCAAATTGTATATTTCAAAAGATAGATTAAATTTGTATTTATAGAGTAAAAGAGAGAACCAGAACGTTTAAACTGATAAAAATTGATTCAGAGACGCAAATGATCGATCAGAACATCATTATGACTGATTAGAACAGGTTATGATCGATTAGAATCAAATTATGATTGATTAGAATGTATTTCAATTGATTAAAACGACGTTTCAATCGATTGATTTCATTTAAAACTTCATTCAATCGATTGATTCGTGTTTTCAATGGATTGAAATAGCTTAATGAAGAATGACAGCTCTCTGTTTCAATCGATTTAAAAAACCTTTCAACAGATTGAAATCCTGTAGACTCTTAGTCAGAAAAATAGTCTCTCTGTTTTAACAGATTGAAAAGTATTTCAACAGATTGAAGTTTTGAAAAACACTTAGATTGAAAAAAATAGTTTCGTTTTTCAGCAGTTTAAAAAATATTTTAACGAGTTTGAAAATGCGAAACCTTTGATATTTGAAAAATTCATTAAGAATATTTTAACTCTGTTGATTCTCGCGATTCAACCAATTGAAATTTCGAATCTATAAGAACATTTCTTATGTTTAAGTGATTTTAACAGATTGAAATTTCTTTTCAACAGATTGAAAAACTTAGTTTGTTCTTTTAATGCTTAAATGTTAGTTTTTCATGCAGAAAAATGATTTCACTGAGATGCATCATTTTAAGGCGCTTATCACAAGATCTATTGGCCTATCAAGAGATTAAGTTCTAAACTTCTAACCTATTCATCTACACACCCACAAACTAAACTATATCAACTCGAATATGTCTTCATTAAATCCACCAAGTGCTTCAATCTCCCCCTATTTGATGGAGACAAATATCCACTGCACCTGCACAATTCAATAACAAAATAGAGACATATATGATTTTGTGGTGTGTGTGTAGTGACAGTTTTAAGCAAACACTTCTCCCCCTATTTGACTGCATCAAATAAAGTGTTTTAGTTACAGTCCAATAGTACCACATAGGTACCCAAAAATAAAAAGAAAAGAAACAAGAACAAATAAGACTTCATTCATCCCCGTTCCCGGGACCTTGATTAAACTACAGATCAACAATCCTGTTGTAGATATCTTCCAATTGGTTGTCAATGTGTTGAAATCTGGCAATGAAATTTTCATCCAGATAATGCTGACGAGCCCACAGAGAAACCGTCATCTCCATGTGCCTCCTTTGATTGGTTTGCAGTCCATTCATCTGATGTAGCATGGTTCTTTTGAACTGTGAGAGAGGCGTGCTACGATCAGGTTGTGGAATATATGGAATCATTTCTAATGGACACTGCTCTTCCATCGGGTCTGATGATCTTGCTGCAGAAGTACCTGGGACACCAGTATTGACATCTTCCTCTTGCTCTTCTTCTTCAATTTCTTCTTCTCTTCCTGCTTCTTCTTTGGAAATCCATTCACCGTCAATTTTAATGAACCCCATTTTATGAAGGACAGAATTATTGACCTCATTTGTGGGATGAACAGTTTCAACTAATTCACCTTCCAAATCAACACCAAAATGAGTTAAAAATTTAGAAATCAATATTGCATAAGGATACCTGAAATCACTTAGCCTTTTTGCTTTGATCATGTGGTCCTTGATGAAAAAAACCCAGTTGACCCTTATTCTATGGTGAATGCAGTACATCAGTACCAAATCTCCTTCATTTAGTACTGCATGATTGCTCCCCCTGGGTGTGAGCTGCCAGGACATAATGAACGCGAGTACCCTTTCCTCAAGCTTCAACTTTCCAAGTGTTGAAGGAACTTATGGAGTCATGCCTATTCTTCGAGACAAGAACGAAAGTCCTGAACTTTGTTAAATTCTTCTACTTCAGAGGTATACCCTTTGGTGACTTTTACACCTTCATTCTTGAGTCCAAGCAACCTCTTTCCAGACATTGGGAGTAATTTCAATGTCCACTCCTTTGACTTGAGTTTTTAGAGTAGACCCTTCAAATGACAAGTTGGTGAAAAAGACTTTAATCGAGTCGGGGTAAATCCTACCATTTAGTTCCAGAAATTTCTTAAGTTTCGATGTTGCGATAGTTTCAGAACCCCTCCGAAGCCTTCAGCATCAAACCATGAAAATTTTAGAACCTTGGGTATATTGATTTGTTTCCTGCTCATTTCATGAATAAACAAATCCATCTTCTCTTGGTTCCCGTTGAACCATGATTCAATGCACCCTCCTACAGTTGGTTCTTGCATTGCGGCGAGAGGACTCTCCTTTCTTGAACTTCTTCCTTCCGGATTTGGTGCGTTTGAGCATGCTGATTTGTGGAATGAACAGAAGGAAAACAGAGAAGAGAGAATGTTTTTCAAGAAGAAAGTATAAGCTATTCAAAAACTATTGTATGCTTAAGTTGAAATGAGAACACCCGGTCCCTTCATCTTCACAATTTTGTCTTTAATGTTTTACTGCTGCTCTGCTTCAGCGCAGGGATGGTAAAGGTGGAGAGAGAGAGAATTGTTACTGTGCATCTTAATTACCCTCACATCTGATATCCAATCAGGGTCAGTCAGCTTTTATTTGATATCTCTGATATTTAAGAGAGTAGCTGAAGTTTATCCAGTTGTAAATGCATTCAATCCAATCTGCAGTAATTGTTTAGAGGAAGCGCATACACAACTAACCCGTGAAAAGAGCCACTCCATAATCTTTCAATTACTGTTTAAGATAGATACTTTGAGCACAACAACTCCCAGTTGCAATGTATTCAGCTTCTGCAGTTGAAAGAGCAACACATGCTTGCTTTTTGCTGTGCCAAGATATGAGACTGCTTCCCAGTAAATGACATGTACCAGAAGTACTTTTTTTGTCCAATCTACATCCTGCAAAGTCAGAATCAGAAAATCCAACAAGTTTAAGAGATGCACCTTCAGGATACCGTAGTCCGACATTAATGGTTCCTTTAAGGTACTTTAGAATCCTTTTAGCAGCGGTAAGATGTGATTCCTTTGGATTTTCCTGAAATCTAGCACAAAGGCACACACTAAACATAATGTCAGGCCTACTAGCAGTTAGATATAGCAGAGAACCAATCAAACCTCTATATTTTGTTTGATCAACAGATTTCCCTTTTTCATCTAAATCTAGACAGCAGTTAGTAGACATGGGTGTAGAGGATTCTTTGCAATTGTGCATATCAAATTTTTTCAACAACTCATTGCAGTATTTAGATTGACTTAGGAATATGCCATTTTTTAATTGCTTAACCTGGAGACCAAGGAAGAAATTCAATTCTCCCATCATAGACATTTCAAATTCACTTTGCATTTCCTTAACAAACTTATTACACAATGCATTATTAGTAGAACCGAAAATGATATCATCAACATACACCTGCACCGGAATAATGTTAGTTCCAGATTTTTTAATGAATAAGGTTTTATCAAATTCACCTCATTTGTATCCTTGATCAATTAAGAAGTTACTTAACCTCTCATACCATTGTCTAGGAGCTTGCTTTAAACCATAAAGAGCCTTTTTCAATTTGTAGACATGGTCAGGATGCTTGTGATTTTCAAAACCAGGAGGTTGAGAAACATAAACTTCTTCATTGATGAGTCCATTTAGAAAGGCACTCTTGACATTCATCTATAGTAATCTGAAACCACTTATACAAGCATAAGCTAATAATAATCTGACAGCTTCAAGTCTAGCTACAGGTGCAAAGGTTTCATCAAAATCAATACCCTCTTATTGGTTATACCCTTTGGCTACCAACCTAGCTTTATTTCTAGTGATAATGCCGTGTTCATCTAGTTTGTTTTTGAATACCCACTTAGTACCAATTACATTGATATCTTTGGTTTTAGGAACTAATTCCCACACGTTATTCCTTTCAAACTGATTAAGCTCATCATGCATGGCACTAACCCAGTATTCATCATTTAATGCTTCTTTAACAGTTTTAGGTTCTATTTGTGAAATGAATGCCATATGATTGCAGAATTGATTAAGAGAATGTCTAGTGGATACTACCTTATTGATTTGCCCGATGATATTGTCTAGAGAAAGATCTCTTGGAACAATCCATTCTTTAGGAAGCTCTTCCAGGACATCTTCTTCCTGTTCTTCAGTAATTCTTGGTGGATCAACTTTTGCAGGATCAAGCTGATTGATCACCTTCTTCGACGGTAAGTCGATCTGAGCTCTTGGGATATTTTAACTGATAAGAATTATCAGTTAAATCTTCATCATCTGCAGTACCTGTTGTTCTATTACTGCAACACTCGAGGAGACTCATTAAAAACAACATGTACTTGATTCTTCAACAGATTTCGAGTCTTAAATTGTAGATTCTATATGCATGGCCGTTAGTAGAATAACCAAGAAAGATTCTTTTATCAGATTTTTCATCAAACTTGCCAATATTTTCTTTCCCATTGTTTAAAACAAAACACGTACATCCAAAAACCACTGAAATAGTTTATGTTGGGTTTTCTTCCTTTATACAGTTCATATGGGGTTTTCTTGAGCATGGGTCTAATCAAGACTCTATTCAAAACATGACAAGCAGTGTTTACTGCATCTGCCCAAAAATATTTAGGTAAAGAATTTTCACAAAGCATTGTTCTAGCAAGTTCCACAATGGATCTGTTCTTTCTTTCCACAACACCGTTCTATTGAGGAGTTCTTGGAGCAGAAAAATTGTGTTTTATGCCAGACTTTTCACAAAATGATTCAAACTTTTCATTTACAAATTCTCCACCATTGTCACTTTGAATAGATGTAATGAAGTACCCTTTTTCATTATGTAAAACCTTGGCAAGCTTTTTGAAAGATTTGTAAGAATCATATTTGGCTTTTAGAAAGATAGTCCAGGTAAATCTGGAAAAATCATCAACAATTACCATGATATAGAGATTATCGCCTAGGCTTTTATTCCTTGAAGGACCAACCAAATCCATGTGAAGCAGTTCCAAAGGTCTAGAAGTAGAAACAATGTTTTTGTTTGAAAAGGATTTTCTAGTTTGTTTACCTTTCAAACAAGCTTCACAGATTTTGTCTTTCAAAATTCGAAGCTTAGGTAGCCCGATAACTAACTCTTTAGAAATCGGTTTGTCAAGATGATTAAGATGAATATGAGCAAGCCTTCTATGCCATAAACAAGATTCTTCTTCTTTAGTAAGAAGACAACTTTGAGATGATATAGAATGCTTGATATCTAACATGTAAATATTGTTTAACCTCTTACCTACCAACATTACCGTGTCAGATTCACGGGTCACAGATTAGGCACTTTTCGGTTTGAAGATAACTTTGTGACCAAGATCACATAACTGACTTATACTTGATTAGGTTGTGCTTGAGACCTTCAACAAGAAGAACATTGTGAATGGTTCCTGATTCACCATCTCCGATATCTCCAGAACCTAGAATTCTTCCCTTGTTGTTGTCTCCATAAGTCACGTGACCTCCATTTTTCAATCTTAGTTTACGGAATTTTGAAATGTCACCTGTCATGTGCCTTGAGCATCCACTGTCCAGGTACCAAAGGGACTCTTGTTGCTGTTCCTGAAAGATCAAGCATCAAGTATTTGGTACCCTTAAATATTTTGGGTCCTTAGGAGTCAAATTTTCTGTTTAACATGTTTTGGAACCCATCTCATTCTACCTTGTGGCACAAAATATTTCCTAGCATGACGAGAATTTTACAGTATGTCCTTTTTTCATGCAGTAATGACAAGATGAGAAAGGGGATTTTGTTGCTTTTCTAAAGGAAAAGAAGTTCAAATACTTTTTAGTTTTCAACCCAACCTTAGGTTTGTACCCGATTCCAGTATGTTCAAAAACACAGTTTTGAGACCCAAGAAGTGCATCTAAATTCTCTTTTCCTTGAGTAAACTTAGACAAGGTTTTAATCAAGTAATCAACCTTTTTCTGTAGAAGAATACACTTTTCACAATTCTTGTTAGCAGCAACATTATCGGCGAGATGAATAGATTATTTCAAGATGTTCTATATCTGTTTTGCTTTCTAATAACTCTTTTCCAGAATTTTAACCCTATTTTCTAACCAGTTGTTTAGTCCTTTTAACCGATTATTTGTATGAGATAAATTTACGGCTTCACTATGCATTTCATTGAAAGCATTTAGTAATGTGTTGTAATTCATTTCATTTTCTCTGGGAGTTGAACTTACATGTGATGAAGAGGATTCACGGCCGGCCATCAAACATAGGTTCACCTCTTTACCTTCGGATGCGAAGCTGGATGATGAATCATTATCTTGCCAAGCTATGTAGGCCTTTTTCCCTTTGTACTTTGACTCTTTCTTGTTCTGATTCTTGGTCTTTTCGGACATTCACTTCTTATGTGTCCACGCTTACCACAAGAATAACAAGTAACGGTATTTTGAATGGAGTCGATCTTTTTATCGAGTGTACCTTTTAACTTGCCCAGTTACTGTTTTTCCTTCTAAGAAATTTTCCAAACTTCTTAACCAACAGAGTTAGATTCTCGGATTCATCTTCTTCAGACTCACTGTTTTCTTCAATCGTCTTGAGAACAATGTTTCTGCTTTTCTTCTCTGCATTCTCTTGTTCTTTGAGCCGATTGATTTCCAACTCATGTTCCCTTAACTTACCAAATAGTGAAGCGATAGTCATTTCGAGTCAAGTCTCTTGATTCGATATAAGTTGTCACCTTTGGTTGCCAAGTTCTGTCCAAACACTTCAAGATTTTGATGTTCAACTCTTCCTTGTCAAAAGTCTTTCCTAGCCCAATTAAATGATTGACTATGTGCGTGAATCTTTTCTGTACATCTGCAATTGTTTCTCCTTGCTTGCATTTTGAACAATTCATAGTCCCTGATTAACTCATGCTTTCTTGCCCTTTTCACGTCAGATGTACCCTCATGTGTGACCTCTAGAATTTCCCACATCTCTTTGGCAGAGGCACATTGAGACACCACTGAAAAACTCATCAAGATTTAAAGCGAGAGGTAATAATATTTTTAGCAGTATAATCATATTGGACTCTCCTATTTTACGCATCAGTCAATTCAGCCCAATTTTTCTCAACTACTTTACCATCCACTGTATGAGTTGGTTTGTAAGGACCATTAACAATTGTTTCCCAAATACCTCTATCAAGAGATTCAATAAAGATTTTCATTCTAACCTTCAGAAAGAATAATTCACACAAGAAAAAAGAGGAGGCCTGTTTATGGAGGCTCCTTCGAAAAATTCATCTTTCCCTCGAGCCATTCTTGGACCGAATTCTTGAGTAACTTACAAGAACCAGCTCTGGTACCAATTGAAAGGATTAATGGTTGAGTTCAAGAGGGGGGGTGAATTTAACTTTAGAAAACTTTTTCGCAAAACTTACTTTCTCTTGGAAGAATGAATTACCTTTATTTAATTCTTGTGTAGGTAGGTTTGATTTTAATCACAACAAGTAAATAGACAAGAAATAAAAGAGATGAAAGAAGAAATTCAACACAACAATTTATACTGGTTCACTCTTTACCAGAGCTACATCCAGTTCTTGACAAATCTGCCAAGTTCCACTAATTCCAGTGAAAAATACAACCAGTAGATATTCATCAATCTACCCCAAGAACTATCTTACAAACCCACAAGATAGACTCTTGAAACCTCCCGAGTAACCAAATCCGATTCTCGTAACCGAGTGTAGATCAAAAACCAATCTACACAACCACACTTTACACAAGAGTATGAAAAGAAAAAACCTGGACTGAAGCTTTATCAGTACAATTGTCCAGAAGCAATTCTAACTCAGCACTTTCTCTCTTTGATTAACAACAATCTTGATAAAAGCACCTTATGATATGAAAAGATTCTAAATGCTCAAAGAAAGTCACGAATATGATTGCTCAAAGATTGCTTTCAAATGTTTTCTCAAATTGTATATTTCAAAAGATAGATTAAATTTGTATTTATAAAGTAAAAGAGAGAACCAGAACGTTTAAACTGATAAAAACTGATTCTGAGATGCAAATGATCGATCAGAACAGCATTATGACTGATTAGAACAGGTTATGATCGATTAGAATCAAATTATGATTGATTAGAATGTATTTCAATTGATTAAAACGACGTTTCAATCGATTGATTTCATTTAAAACTTCATTCAATAGATTGATTCGTGTTTTCAATGGATTGAAATAGCTTAATGAAGAATGACGACTCTACTGTTTCAATCGATTTAAAAAACCTTTCAACGATTGAAATCCTGTAGACTCTTAGTCAAAAAAATAGTCTCTCTGTTTTAACAGATTGAAAAGTATTTCAACAGATTGAAGTTTTGAAAAACACTTAGACTGAAAAAAATAGTTTCTGTGTTTCAACAGTTTAAAAAATATTTTAACAGTTTGAAAATGCGAAACCTTTGATATTTGAAAAATTCATTAAGATTATTTTAACCCGTTGATTCTGCGATTCAACCAATTGAAATTTCGAATCTATAAGAACATTTCTTATGTTTAAGTGATTTTAACAGATTGAAATTTCTTTTCAACAGATTGAAAAACTTAGTTTGTTCTTTTAATGCTTAAATGTTAGTTTTTCATGCAGAAAAATGATTTCACTGAGATGCATCATTTTAAGGCACTTATCACAAGATCTATTGGCCTATCAAGAGATTAAGTTCTAAACTTCTAACCTACTCATCTACACACCCACAAACTAAACTATATCAACTCGAATATGTCTTCATCAAATCCACCAAGTGCTTCACTAGCGAGGAGTGCGGACGCTATCTTTTGCCCAGAACGCTCTTTGCGAGTTTTCATCCTGACGGGTCATGAGCAATGTCTTCAGGCATAGTATTTCTTTACCGCATCTGAGTTGATAGGATGTCGAAGCTCTTCTCCGTCCATGTTGGTGAGGATGAGGGCTCCTCCTGAGAAGGCTCGCTTGACTACAAAGGGTCCTTCATAGTTTGCTGTCCATTTCCCAATGTTGTCTTTTTGGGTTGGTAGCAGTTTCTTTATCACTAGGTCCCCTACTTGGAAGGTGCGGGGATTGACCTTCTTGTCGTAGGCTTTCTTGATCTTCTTTTGGTAAATTTGCCCCTGACATATGGCGTCCAACCGTTTTTCTTCGATTAGGTTCAGCTGATCATACCGACTTTGGATCCATTCGGCTTTCGTCAACTTTGCTTCCATAACAACTCGTAGGGAGGGTATCTCAACCTCTACTGGTAGTACGACCTCCATTCCGTACACGAGGAAAAATGGAGTAGCCCCTGTGGAGGTTCGTACTAACGTTCGATAGCCTTGTAGGGCGAAGGGCAACATTTCGTGCCAATCTTTGTAGGTTACTACCATCTTCTGGATGATTTTCTTAATATTCTTATTGGCTGCCTCTACTGCACTGTTCATCTTTGGTCGGTACGGAGAAGAATTGTGGTGTTGAATTTTTAAGTCTTGGCATAGTTCTTCCATCATCTTATTGTTGAGATTGATCCCATTATCAGTAATGAGCCTGTGAGGGATGTCGTACTGACATATAATATTTTTCTTGATGAAGGTAGTCACTACTTTCCGAGTCACGTGCGCGAACGATGCTGCCTCAACCCATTTGGTGAAATAGTCAATGGCCACCAAGATAAAGTGATGGCCATTGGATGCTTTAGGCTCAATGGGTCCGATGACGTCCATGCCCCACATAGAGAATGGCCATGGTGTAGCCAGAGTATTGAGAGGTGCGGGCGACACGTGGATATTATCGGCGTAAATTTGGCACTTGTGACACTTTTTAGCGTACTGGTGACAATCGACTTCCATTGTAGACCAAAAGTATCCTGCCCTTAAAATCTTCTTTGTCATGACATGCCCAAGTGCGTGGGTCCCAAAAGCTCCTTTGTGAATTTCTCTTATCAAGGTTTGGGCTTCTTCTTGGTCCACACACCTTAAGAGAGTGGAGTCGAGACTCTTTTTGTAGAGGGTTCCTTCGATCAATGTGAACCCTACGAACCTTTTACGAATGGTTCGTTTATCGTTGTCGTCCATTCCTTCGGGATATTCGCCCCTCATGAGATATTGCTTGATGTCATGATACCAGGGATTTTGGTCGTGATCGCCGTCTACTGCCATACAAAAAGCTTGTTTGTCATGCAGCTTGATTTGGATGATTGGCATCTCATGTTCTTGATTTAAGGCAAACATGGATGATAGAGTGGCGAGTGCATCAGCACATTGATTGTCTTCCCGGGGAATATACTGGAAGTTGACGCTTTCCATCCTTGAAATTAAATCTCGGATGTGCTCTAGATATGGGATTAGTTTAGAGTTGCGGGTTTCCCATTCACCTTTAAGTTGATAGATGACAAGGGATGAATCACCGAATACTTTGAGTTTAGTAACCCCATGATCTAAAGCCGCTTGGATTCCTAGCGCACATGCTTCGTATTCGGCCATGTTGTTGGTACAATCAAAATTAAGCCTGGCCATTACAGGGATGTGTTTCTTTTCGGGAGATATCAAAATAGCTCCTATCCCGTGTCCAAGCATGTTTGAGGCCCCATCAAAGAACATGGTCCATGCCTCTTCTTTGGTCTCTTCGTGATTGATGTGTATGATATGTTCATCAGGGAAGTCATCTTGTAGGGATTGGTATTCATCTGTTGATCCATGGGCTAGATAGTCCGCTAGGGGGCTACCTTTAATAGCTTTCTGGGTGACATGAATGATATCAAATTCTGAGAGGAGAACTTGCCACCTTGCTATTCTTCTAGTTAGAATGGGCTTCTCGAAGAGGTACTTGATTAGATCCATTTTGGAAACCAACCATGTTGTATGTCGAGCCATATATTGACGAAGACGCTGAGTGACCCACACCAATGCGCAACAGGTTTTTTCGAATGGTGTATAACGGGTTTCATAGTCTGGGAACTTCTTGCTAAGATAGTAAATGGCTCGCTCCTTCTTCCCGGTTTCATCTTGTTGACCGAGCACACATCCCATGGACTCTTCAAGTATTCACAAGTATAGGATGAGAGGTCTCCCTTCAACGGGTGGTACCAATACTGGCGGATTGGTTAAGCATGTTTTGATTTTATCGAATGCTTGTTGGCATTCTTCATTCCACACCGTTGGTTGATTTTTGCGCAACAGTTTAAAGATGGGTATACACTTATCCGTCAACTGTGCGATAAAACGGGCAATGTAGTTGATCTGGCCTAGAAAACCTCTAACCTCCTTTTCAGTACTTGGTGGGAGCATTTCCAAAATTGCCTTGGTTTTGTCGGGATCCACTTTGATTCCTCTTTTGCTGACAATAAACCCCAATAGTTTTCCTGAGCGTACTCCGAAAGTACATTTTGCCGGGTTTAGTTTGAGTTGATACTTCCGAAATCGGTCAAAAAGCTTTTTGAGGTATTGAATGTGGTCCATCTCATTTCTGGACTTGGCAATCATGTCATCCACATATACCTCTATTTCCTTATGGATCATATCATGGAATAGTGTGACCATAGCCCTTTGATAAGTAGCCCCTGCATTCTTGAGTCCAAAAGGCATTACACGGTAGCAAAAGGTGCCCCATGGTGTAATGAAGGAAGTTTTTTCTCTGTCCTCAACGGCCAATTTAATTTGGTTGTACCCCGCGTACCCATCCATGAAGGAGTAAAGTGTGTTGGTAGCGGTGTGGTCTACCAGCGTGTCTATATGTGGTAGGGGAAAGTCATCTTTTGGACTTGCTCGATTGAGGTCCCTATAATCCACACATACCCTGACTTTCCCGGTCTTTTTGATGACGGGTACTATGTTGGCCAACCATTCTGGGTATTTGGAAACTACCAGGAAATTGGCATCCAGTTGTCTTTGCACCTCCTCCTTGATCATTAGGGACCAGTCTGGTTTGATTCTTCTGAGCTTTTGCTTTACGGGTCGGAACCCTTCTTTCAATGGCAATCTATGCTCCATTATACTCGTGTCGAGCCCAGGCATATCATGATAAGACCAAGCAAATACGTCTATATATTCCTTTAGAAGTCGTATCAATCCCTTCTTTATGTTGCCTTCTATTTGAGTGCCGATGTTTACCTTTTTCTCATCATCCCTTTCTCCCAAATTGACAGTTTATATTTCCTCTTGATGCGATTGTATGATGTGTGCTTCTTTTTCAAGCATTCTTTGCATGTCCGGAGAAATGGTCTCCTGTTCACTGTCGGACTCGACCCATTCACTTTCGGCTTCCGGGGTCCACAGAGATTCATTGATCACAGACATGATGTGTTTTGGGGTTCTGTTTTAGTCATAGATTTTATTATTCAATTACCTTTTGAAAGAATAATAAAAAAAAGAGGGAAAAGGATAAAATGGATATGACAAGAAAATGTCTCGTGTATTAAAAAGAACGTATGTACAAGCCCTTTTAATCAAAACTCCTGCGGCCACGGGCGGGGACCGCAGAAAATATACGAAAAAGCTTTTAAAAAACAAAAACACCCTAGGGCTGATCCTCCCAGTCCTCCCTCTATGCTATTCTGGCTTAGCCAGCGGAGTCGCCATCTGTTGCCGCCGTCAAAACAAGGCGGTCGGAGCGACGCGATGATTCCGACTTTCCGTTTTTCGCATTTTTATTGGTGTGGTTACAACGCCTTTAGGTTGTCCGATAACTGGGCTGAACCTAGAGGCGAGGTTTTCGAAAGGGTGCTCTTGGATTGTCCGATAACCGGGCTAATCCAAGAGCTAGTTTTGAAGGGTTCTCTGGAGCCGCCACCGATGTTTTTACCGGAAACATCGGAAAAGGGGTTAAAAGGCGTTGGTTTTCAAAAAACCAACTTTGGTCGTTAGAACCAGAGTTGGGTAAGGGAGTTAGTTACGTGTAAAGGAAGGGTTAGTTCCTTTACGACGCCCCTTTCGGGTTCCCTATGATAGGCCAGCTTATTTAAACGATTAAACCGGAAAAATACGCTTTTACCCTTTTATTTGCAAAATTTAAAATTACGACTACATGGCCCTAGTATCTATCGCATAATTTAAATAAAGCGATAAAAGGTAAAGGGAGAAAGTAGAAACCTTCGGAGCAAGCTTTCTATTAATTCTTTTAAAAATTAGGGTGCTATGTGGCAGCCCTTCACTCTACACAGCGTCGGAAACCTCTCAAAACGCTAAACAACACTCTTAGAAACGCTCAGAAGCTCTGGAAATGCTTCAAAGGGATTCTAGAGAGAGAATTTGAAGAGATTTCTAGAGAGAAGGAGGAAGAATTGTGTGGAATGAGGGGAATGGGGGCCCTATTTATAGGGATTCGCGCCTGTCAGGTCGAGACGGGCCGTCTCATCTGACAAGGTCGAGACGGCGGTCTCGCCAATTGAGACGGCCATCTCGCCTTGCAGGAATGGCGAGACGGCTGTCTCGCCAAACGAGACAGTGGTCTCACCATTCGCGAGTGGCAAGACGGCGGTCCTGAATCTGTGACGGCGGTCTCGACCTTAAAAGGCGAAAATCCTTATTTTTGTGCCAAAAATCCCTCCTATCCTAGTATGGGGCCTAATAGTCTCTCCTTGTGGCTTCTTAGGCTTCATCCATCTTCGAAAAGGAGGTCTTCTAGTCTTTATTTTGAGGCCGGGCAAGATTTGGGGTCTACAACCATCTTCGAAATGGGCGATCTTCGGCTTTATTAGGGAGCCGAGCAAGATTTGGGGTCTACAGCTACCCCCCCTTTACCCGACCAATTGACCATGGGTTAACGTACCATGAGGTTAATTGGCAGGTGAAGGAGTTAACCCTCTTTCCCGGTTGTCTTCTGGGTGCTCCTCTTGCTGTGGAGGCTGACCCTTCAGACGATATGCTGTGATGCTTTAGGATGCTCCTTCGGTGCGGTAGCTGACCCTTTGGCTGTGGCAGCGGCTTATTGCTTCTGGTCATGCACCGACTTGGTCTTCAGGTCTTTCCCTTTCCTGAAGTGGTGGTGGCGGCTTACTGTTTCCGATCATGACCCGGTTTTTCCTGTGTGCAGTCTTTGTCTTCAGGTCTTTCCCTTTCCCGAATTGGTGGTGGCGACTTACTGTTTTTGATCATGCGCCGGTTGTCGTGGAGGCTGACCCTCGGTACGTCGATTGTGAACCTCCAGGATGTTCCCTTTGGTTGAAAGATTTGTTTTAAGCCTCTTGTCGTAAAGCTTGATGAGTAAGCACCCTCATCTGGTTTGAGTTTCAATCCACTTCGTAGGACTGGATGAGTACGCACCCCCATCTGGTTTAATTTTCAGTCCACTTTGTAGGACTAGATGAGTACGCACCCCCATCTGGTTTGAGTTTCAATCCACTTTGTAGGACTGGATGAGTACGCACCCCCATCTGGTTTGAGTTTCAATCCACTTTGTAGGACTGGATGAGTACACACCCCCATCTGGTTTAAATTTCAGTCCACTTTAGCGACTTACTGATCTCGTTCATGCGCCGATTCCATGGGGAGTAATTGTTCTTGACTTTTGTGTAGTCATCCGGTATGCCGGGGATTCTTCGCTTTTGGATTTTTCTTTAGTCGTCCAGCCTCTTGACTGCTGGGGATTCTTGATGGATGCCTCTTAGTTAGGCAAGGGTCCATTGGGAGTTTGGCCTTTTATTGGCCGTGGTAGTTGGAATAGGGTCCTGGAACTTTTTGATTAATTTCACCTTTTTTGGCGGTTTTATTCTTCTTTCTCACGATTTTGAAATTTGGTTTTTTTGAAAGACGCGTGTGCCTTTTTATTTTCTTAGTTTCTTTTGTGCATGCTGGCTTTTGTAAACAAAAGAGGGGTAACAAGACAAAAAACGTAAAGTTTTATTTATTTATTTTGCAGAAAATTAGAATACAACAGGAGATTTATAAAAGGTCTCAACTTTCCGACTCTGAACTGGATGTTGAGGATGGTGATGGCGAAGGGAGTCAGCGGAGTACGCAGTGCTAGAATTCTTCTTGGCTTCGGATCATGCCGTGTAGGTCCTGGCCCATCGTGTCTATTCTCTGCGTGAGGCCATCCACCCTCAGGCTAAGGCTTTCCCGTGCTTGCTCATAGCTCTGTTGTCTCAGGGATAGCTGATCGATCTGTTGGCACAGGTGCTGGTACTGCCGATCCGAGTGGGCCTTGTCATCGCTCATGTGCTGGTGCAGGCTAGCGAGGCTATCTTCGTACTGCGTCTATTGCTGTTGGGACCCTAGAGGGACGGGCGTCTCTTGTGATTCTGAAGCGTCCATCTCATGGATGTTGAATGTCATAGCAAGGATGGGGTGATAAACAGGAGGTGCCCTGACGGGTGAGCATGCCCATATGGGCAAGCACCGAACCGTCTATGCGTTCCGGTCGCAGGGCAGCGGGGATGTCCTCTCCATCGGTGCATCCGCAGTACTCAGCTAGAGGGGTGATAAGAGGGCCTACCATGATGGATCTCACAGGGCCTCATGTCCCAAAGTCCTTCAGGGCCTTCAAGAAAAGGTAGCGAGGGTTGCATCGGATTCCTTGATGCATGTAGTAGATGACAAAGAGGTCTGTCTGAGTGACCTTGCCTTGACTTTCCTTTCGGCTATGGAGGGTGCTCGCTAGTAACTTACGACAAATGCGGAGAGGTGGGAGGAAGGCGGTCCCCTTTGGATTGGTGGGAACATGCTGGGAGTCGGTGGCCTCCTCCCATATTTGACTGGTGGTGAGGGTAGCTGGCCTTTCGGAGAATGCCCCCCTGTATTCCGGTGTCTGGATCTCTGCAGGCTGGTGGAACCCCATGAGGACGTTGAAGTCATCTATGACGTTGGTCCGGTAAGCTCCATTCATCCAATAGGTGACTGCTGGGACAGGCGGAAGCCCGGGGCTCATAGATGGTAGGTCTATGAGTGTGACTGAAGCAAGGAATTCCAGCGTGGCTGTGCGGTGGATGCGGGTAGGTGGATCTTTGAGTAGGAAGTCCCACCCTATACCTTGGATGTATCTCCTTACATCCTGATCCCAACCGAACATGGTTAGGATGCTGAAGTCCAACCAGAGCATAGGGTGCCAGGCATACTGGCTAATATTGGCAAACCTAGCCTGGTGTTGCTCGGTTAGTTGAGTGGGAACCTGAGGAGGAGGGATGCTCCTTATGGGTCCCCGAGAGCGCTTCTGACGTGTAGACGACTCTCCACGATCCATTACTCAACAAAGAACACTCAAAATATGCAAATGGGAGGTGTAGGAGGAAGGGAGAATGCAAGAATGAGGTGCCATGAGCCATTTGGGGCTCCTAAATTTATAGGCAAAAAAAATAGGGGCGGACGGCCGTCTGCTCTAAGTGGACGGCCATCTGCCCCTAGCGGTCGCCCATGGACGGCCATCTGCTCAATGTGGACGGCCATCTGGTCCCTGTAGACCCCTAATTTTGCCCGGCCTCTCAAATAAAAGCTAGGGGAATTTCACACAAAGACAAAGTTCACCCGGCTTCCCAAATAAAAGAAAAGAAGACTTCTCGCAATAAGACGGAGGTCACCCATCCACACAATAAAGGCAAAGGAGACTTCCTACACAGAGATAAAGCTCGCCCGACACTTTAATGAAGGCCAATAAGACTTCCTACATGAAGATAAAGCTTCAACGGACACACATCAGCATCAATCTACGTCCAAAAAAGGAAAGGAAAGCTTCCCGGGGGTCCCAGAACGCGAAAACTGGACTAAACAGGCCGAGACCACCGTCCCAGAGTTGGGACGGCCCTCCCAACTGTCACTGTGCAAGTGGGACGCGCGTCCCAAACTTGGGACGGCCGTCCCAAACCTCAGGGGGTCCCAGCCTATGTTAAAATTGCATTTGGGACGGCCATCCCAACCCAGACTGGCCGTCCCAGATTGGCACAACGTGGAAAACGCGTTTGGGACGGCCGTCCCAACCCAGACGGCCATCCCAAAGTTACAGGCAAAAAATGGCTATAAATAGGAGCCTCATTTGTCATTCTCCACACACCAGACAACTCCAAGACTTGTCTTCTTCTCTCCCTACTTCGAATGATCTCTCTGATTGCCTTTAATAGGTAACAATCAGTTAAGGAATTGTATTCCTGCATTCGATTCTTCAGTAAAATTTTAGTCGAGTCGATATTGTAATCGAGAGAAGAGTCATTGTAGAGCGAAGGATTGCCGAAAAGCATCCTCTTTGTAAAAGACTTATAATATAAAGCTCGCTTCGGAGGTTCTTCTCAATTCTCTTCTCTTTTACTGCTTTATTTATTGCTTTATGTATGCAATGTAAATAAAATCATGTAGACAACCATATTTAAATACTGTATGAATAAAATAGGGTAATAGCGTAATTTCTCGTAATCTTCACTTAAATGAATTAATCCGTCATAGGGAACCCGAAAGGGGCGTTGTGGGGTGCTAACACCTTCCCCACACGTAACTAACTCCCTTACCCAACTCTGGTTATAATGGCCAAGTTTGGTTTTTATTAAAATCAATGCCTTTTTCTCCTTTTCCAATGTTTATGGTCAAAACATTAGTGGCGACTCCAGAAGAACCCTTTTCGAAAACCTTGCTTCTATTAGAGGATAGTTCAGTGTTGAGCGCCTCGGAAGCAATGAACATATTTTTAACAAAAAACGCGAGTCTCAACCATCTTTTCGCGACCGCTTGCAATAACGTTCGAGATGTCCCAGGACATCGGAATGGACGGCAGCGACAGATGGCGACTCCACTGGGGAAGCTAGAGAGTTGATCCCATTTAGTGACGGATAAACTCAAACTAAGTAAAGATTTGAAATTACGCCTTTACCCTTTGCTGTATTTTTATTGTATGGCTTTAATAATTTCTGTATGATTATTTTCTGCAAATTGTTTGAAATATAAATTGCACACAAAAACCCTAGCACACAACAGTCCCTCTATACCCGGGGGCAAGAGTGAATACCTATAGGGAGTGGGTGGCAGATACGACCGGCTTGTTGGCACACGGGGCTACAACCGTTGTCGGAAACCACCAACTCAAGGTGATAACTCTCTTCTTTTGGTCTAAGGATGTCGCCACGGAGTTCCGTGCATGACCCGAGGACTGAGAGATTGAGAGGTCCCTATAATGGGGGCACCTTGGGGACCTTTGGCCTTGGTGAGAACAGTTTAGAACCACCCAAACCAAGCACGTGTCTGCAGGAAAACCCTACCTCGTGATTAAATAAGCGTGGCTCTGCTCGTGGGTGAATGAATTGTGTGTGCATTCGTTTGCTGCATTTGTATTGATGCATTAGCATAGGGTAATCATACAACAAACAAAATAGTGAAAAACCCTAAAAATCATAAAAGTGATAAGATAAACCAACTTTATCTCGGACAGTCTTCAGTTAAGCTAGCCTGGTTTCAGGTTATTTGTAAGCTAAGTAGCCACGTTGACCGACAGAAGAGATAAAGGGTCATAAAAAATATAAAAACAATTAAAGCAATAAAAATGCCTTTTATAATAAAAAGATTTTTCGACAAAGTCGTATCATTCATACCATATCATCCAATAAGTGGTAAAACTAAGAGAGAAAATAATTGGAGCATGCACATCATTTTAATAAACCTCCAAAAAATAGGTCTTAGGAGCATTTTTTGGGAAAATTACTGGGCCAAATCCCCTACGGTTATTTGCAGCCTTGTTCTTCACCCTTTTCTCTTCGTTTTGACATGCTGTGCATCCAAATCGGACAACCCAGTCAAAAGTTATTCCACTTTCAATATATGTTGTCATAAAAAATATTTTTGTAGTGCATGCATAAAGCACATTCATTCTAGGATGCATTAGATAACCTTAGACAATAGCGAAAGGGACCCAAGTGCGTTTATCACCTTCCTAGAAGAGATAAGTGCGCTAAGGTATGTTGACAACCTTTTTAAAAAAAAAAAAAAAAGGAAGTTAGCACACTAAGGTGGGTATGGTACCCTTAAAACATAGGCTTTTGAGAAGATACCAAAGCTATTGTCTAAGGCATATCTATTTCACACCAATCATCTGAAATAAAAAGCTATAATAAAAATCTCTAAATCATTTAGAAAGTGGCTGGTCTTCTACCTGTTCTCACTCGCGCTCAAAAAGCCAAGAAGATGGAGCAATTAGAGGAGCAGAACCGTATGCTCACCGCTGAGCTTAATGCCATAAAGGAGCAGGTGCCACAATTAAAGGAGTGGTTAGAGAAACAAAACCACAGGCTCACCGCTGAGCTTAATGTCATAAAGGAACAAATAGCGCAGTTGACGGAGCTAATGTATCAGCAATGCTTCCACAATACGGTCTCTGAGCAACGAATTTCTACCCTAGAGGACAAATTAAGGGGGTTAGAGGGATACAAATTTGATGTAAAGGAGGTAACCGATGTCAAAAATACTCGATTCCCTCCCAAGTTTAAGAAATCCCACGCATCATTCAAGAAGCCCTTTGGCAAGAAAAAGGAGGGAAGTGTAAACGCCATGAACTTTGCTACTCCTTCTTCCTTTTCACAACCATCTAGGCAGTCATGCAGACAAGAGAAGAAATTCACTCCCATTCCAACCTCCTATGGGAGTCTGCTGCCAGAATTAATAAAGGACAATCTCCTAGCATATGTCCCTCCAAAGAAGATGGATCCACCCTACCCAGAATGGTACAAACCTAATGAGAACTGCGATTACCATTCAGGCGCTCCTAGGCATTCGGTGGAGAATTGCATGACCTTAAAACATAAGGTCCAAGATTTAATAGATGCAGGGTGGATTACCTTTGATGCATCTACTCCAAAAGGGATGACCAGACCTCTTTCCAAACCCGAATGAAGGATGGGTTAAGGAAGATCAGCAATTTAGGGCTCATCGTTTTGTCATCTAATAAAAATAAACACAAAAAATAGATAATAAAAAAATATATCAAAAAGCTTCCGATGTATCTCTTGTGATCCCCGCCCATGATCACGAGATTTTTGATTAAAGTGGGCTTTGTAAATATTTGCGTCTATCAATACAACGAGGCATTTTTTTTCATAATATTCATATTCTCTTTCGTTCTTTTCTCTCTTATACGCTTAATAAAGAAATCTAAAACTAAGCATAACCGTACAGTCATGTCTGTGATTGAAAACTCTCTGGAAGATCCGAAAGCTGAAGGCGAATGGATTGAGTCAGACAGTGAGGAGGGGACCATTTCCTCGAACATGCAAAGACTGTTGGAAAAAGAATCTCAATCAATACAGCCCCATAAGGAAAAAACTAAGGCCTTCAATTTGGGACAAGGAGACAATAAGAAAGAAGTAAATGTCGATACCCAAATTGATAATGTCAAGGAAGGGGTAATAACACCTTTGCGCTTATTCATGCCTTGTCCTTTTCCCTTATACATCGGATAAAGTTGTACTATGGATATGCACAAAAGAATTTTCCGTCAATGAAGATATCTCCAATATAGCCAACATTGGGGGCAGGATGATAAGCAAAAAATTTATCCATCCAAGGAGCTACAAGATAATGCTCCTAAAAACAAAGGAAAAATAAAGAAACCGAAGAGGCAAAGAAAAAAAGAATCCAAGGGGAAGATTAAGTAGACCTTGGATTAACGGTGCTAGGGCACTTT
>OY731401.1:11159733-11310722 GCA_963425845.1 Sphenostylis stenocarpa
GCACTCCCAAGCCCCCTCTAGTCAATATGTTTGGAAGAAGCGCTTCTAGAAAGAGAAGGGGCACCTGCCGGTGCTAGTAGTTCCGCAAGCACCGCTATCCCGGGACCCTTCACGGCCTACGCCACGGCACCGGACCCGTCTTGAGAATATCCGGACCTACCAGCTGGCACCCTATGCTCAAGCTGGACTTTAACATACCGGCGAGTTCGGATGGGAGGACGACGTCCGGGCCCACCTAGACAGGCATTGGGTGGGGATTCCTGCTGCATCCACCACCTACACATGTTTACCCGCAGGGCGGTGCTGGAATTTTTAGCCTATGTCTCCTACTCCGAGAGCCCCTCCACCTGTCCCAGTGCCTACCACCCACTCGGATGGTAACCTACTTTATGAATGGGCAGTACCGCACTTCCACCCTCAAGGAATTCAACGTGGACATCGGGTTCATCCGGCCCGAGGAGGCCATGACCCGAGAGTACCGTGACGCCATCTCGCTCACGGCCCGCCCACCTTGCTGCTGGCTGAAATGTGGCGCGAGCTCACGGGAGCCACCACATTGCCCACGGCTGTTGAGGGGATCGCACTTCCCCCGGCACTCGCATCCGCCACAAGGCTGTCGGCTGGAACTATCCACGGGAGGAAAGAAAGTCAAGGCAAGATATCCCTCCACGACCTCTTCATACTATACTGCATGAGCCGAGAGCGGCGCGCAACCCGGGTACTTCTTCACGAGAGCCCTCGGGGACTTCGGGAACAGATCTGCGGGGGCGTCCTCGTTGCTCCCTTCATCACCCCTTAGCGGAAAGGATTGGGTGCCCTGGCGGGAAGAGGCTGGCCCATAACCTGCGACCCGAATCAATCGGCGGAACGATCTTGGTCGGCATGGGAATGCTCGATCCGCGAGGAAGCCAGCTGGCTCTCCACCCCACCCTGGATTTTGCCTTAGAGCTCCAGGATGTGATGCAAGGCTGTGCCCACATCCCCTGGTTCCCAACGAGCGGCAGCGGCAACCGCCCCGGTATTCGGACGACTTTGTCGGCATGCACCTCCACATGAACGACCTGTGCGGCGGCTCGATGGTATGACCGTGAGACAAGAACGAGGCGTCCCGAGGCGTGATCGGCTACTCCAAACAGTGGAGCAACTATCCCAAAGGCAAGAGGCCTTTGACACCGACTAGGGGAGATGTACCGGCACCAACAAAGCATGCGCCAAGGCTGGGCGACGTTTCGGCAGAGGTACCGGGATGAAGTCCAAGAGATGGAGGACTTCGGATATCACATGTACCGAGCACTACCCTCCCCGGGGATCGGGTCCGAGAAGATAGCCCCTAGGGATAGTAGCTCCAAAAAATAGGGATGTAATAAAATTTCCTCATGAATAAAATTTTATTTCGTGCATCTTTTTGCCATCCTTTCCAAGAGTCGAGCATAGTAAAAACAAAAAACTAAGAAAAGAAAAAAGACATATGCTCGGCAAAAGCCAAAACCCTAAGATCGCGATAAAAAAGAGATGAAACCGCGAGAAAAAGGCGGGGTTAAGTCATCGCACCAACCAATAAAGTTTCGACCACCAAACAAAAGCCAAACAAAAACAAGATCCATCCAACCAACCAGCAAGGATTGGATGATTACTACCAAAAGAACAAAAACAAAGGACCCCAGACAATCGGCAAAGGCCGATTGATCACCAACAAAATCCCGGCATGGCCGGATGACTATTCAAGAAAGCCGAAAGCGATCAAATCAACACAAGCGGCACTCTCCGAGAGCTGCGCTTGATCCTGCGCCGAGCCAGATCGGTAAGTCGCATTACCACCACGATGGGCGGTTCATACCCATCCGGTCCCGCACAACGGACTGTACCACCACGATGGGGGGTTCATACCCATCCGGTCCCGCACAACGGATCATGCGCCACGATGGGGGGCTCGTACCCATCCGAGTCCCGCACAATGGACTGCAACTACCGGCCTGATGGGGGGTTTATACTCATCAACCGAAGGATCGGCTACGTCGGGAGTAGTATCGGAGGTTTCACCACGTGTCCATCGAAGGGATCGACTACGTCGAAGTAGTATCCTGGAAGTGCACGAGCACGAAATCATTCCCCGGAGAGTCGGCGCATGAGCCACCCGAGCGATGAGCCGCCACTACCACCGGTCCTACGCGGTGGGCTGTACCGGCCGAGATAGGGGGTTCATACCTATCAACCGGCACACGAGAAGCGCCTAACCGGCGCATGGGCCACATGAACTATAAGCCGCCATTACCACCCCGATGGGGGGTTCATACCCATCCGGTCCCACACAACGGATCGTACCGGCTGATGGGGGGTTTATACCCATCAACCGACGGATCGGCTACGTCGGAAGTAGTATCCGGAGGTTCTACCACGTGTTCACCAAAGGGATCAGCTACGTCAGAAATAGTATCTCGGAGGTACATGACCACAACATCTCCCTAGAGGATCATCCGCCACAAGACGGCGGTCCGAAGGGTAACCGGGCAAGAGGGTCAACTCCTTTACCTTCCTGTCAATGCGTCGGCACAACGGGCCAACAGTCGACTAGTCGGGTAAAGGGGGCAGCTGTAGACCCCAAATCTTGCCGGGCTCCAAATAAAGTCAGAAGATCCCCTATTTTGAAGACGAGCTGAAGCCTAACAAGCCACTAGGAGAGACTATTAGGCTCCCGTACCAAGATAGGAAGTTTTTCTGGGCCAAAAAATAAGTTTTCTCGCCTCGAAGGGACGAGACCGCCTTCTGGATGACCCAGACCGCCGTTTCGCCTCGCGTAGCAAGCGAGACCGCCGTCTCGTCTAACGAGACCGGGGTCTCGTTGCCCACAAAAACGAGACGGCGGTCTCGTTCACCCAGACCCCAGTCTCGTTGCCTACGAAAACGAGACCGCGGTCTCGTTCACCCAAACCGGGGTCTCGTTGCCTACAAAAACGAGACGGCGGTCTCGTTCACCCGGACCCGGTCTCGTTTCCTGCGAAGAACGAGACGGCGGTCTCGTTCACCCGAACCCGGTCTCGTTTCCTGTGAAGAACGAGACGGCGGTCTCGTTGGACGAGACGACGGTCTCGACCCTGTCGAGCGAGGCCGGCGGTCTCGCCATCTCGACGCGCGAAAACCTATAAATAGGGGCTCTCCCCCCCTCATTTTCACACACCACAGCTGCATAGCTCTCCCTTCTCTCTAAAAACTTCTCTCTAGAATCCCTCCGACGCATTTCCGGAGTTTCTGAGTGTTTTCAAGAGTGATTTTCGGTGTTCGAGAGGTTTCCGACGTCTTGTAGAGTGAAGGGCTGCCATAAAGCACCCTATTTTTCTAGAGAATTAATATAAAAAGCGTGCTTCGGAGGTTCAAATTCTCTCTTTCCACCTTTACCGCTTTTATCTTAAATTATGCGAGTAGACATTAGGGCCATGTAGTCATACTTTTAAATTCCGCAGAATAAAAAGGGCAAAAGTGCGTTTTCTAGTTTATCAATAAAAATAAGCCGGCCTATCATAGGGAACCCGAAAGGGGCGTCGTAAAGGGACTAATACTCCCTTCGCACGTAACCAACTCCCTTACCCAACTCTGGTTCTAATGACCAAAGTTGGTTTTCGAAAACCAACGCCTTTTTAAAACCCCTTTTCCGATGTTTATGGTAAAAATATCGGTGGCGACTCCATAGAACCCAAAATAAATAAGTCCTTGGGTTAGCCCGGTTGTCGGACAACTCAAGGACACTTTTCGAAAACCTCGTCTTTAGGTTAGCCCGGTTATCGGACAACCTAAGGACGTTGTAACCACCAATAAAAACGCGAAAACAAGAGGGTCGATAAAACCATCGCGTCGCTCCGACCGCCTCGTTTTTGACGGCGGCGACAGCGGTCTAGGCAAAAGATAGGGCCAAAACCAAAAGATGAGTAAAAGATGAGCCTATCATTAAGGTCATAAAAAGAGGAGCCCATCGGCGTATTCATGAGAAGCCAACGGGAGAAGGCCAGTTACTTTCTAAATGCATCCAAAATAAATAAACAATAGATTGCATTTAGGACATCCACACACAAAGTAGTTGCATAATACGACTTTGTCAAAATCAAGAAAAATAATTTTCTTCAAACAAGAATAATAAAACATGCATATAAGGAGGATAGTCTCCATGCTTGTGATTGAAAATAGAAGGCGCCAAAATCTAGCCTCTAGATGAAAATCAAAATCGCAAAAGGCGAAATCAAAAACCATTTCAGCAGAATAAAGAGCTTTAAGAAAACCATAGCTCCAACCATTCTCCTCAAACCCCAATAGAAGGAGGGTACATCAAAAAAGGCCAACGGAAAGGCCCGATGATCCCCAAGCGGATCCTTGCCTACTCTAGAGGCAAAACAAAAATAATTACTCCATGACTCAGCATCATCATCACATGAGTCATCAAACCATAGTCATTTAAAGATCCGACCACTATCCTTCCATCCAAGGAAAAGGAAGTCATCAACCTTCTACACCAATAAAAGAAGGAGAAGAAAATCCAATGGAAAAGGCTTGATCAATCTCAAAGAGAATCCTTGCCTACTCTAGAGGCAAAACAAAAAATTACGTCACGACTCAACATCACCACATCAGTCGTCAACCATTCCGAATAAATTGCTCCAAGAAAACTAGCTCCAATAATCAACATCCTTCCATCCAAGAAAAAGGAAGTCATCAATGTACAAAAGCCAACGGAAAGGCTTAATTATCCCCAAATGGATCCTTGCCTACTCCAGAGGCAAAACAAAAAGATTACCTCACGACTCAGCTTCGTCGACACATGAGTCATCAAGCACACTCATGCAAGAGTCGCCGCTTCATCCCCCAATGGAGAACAAGGACTACATAAGATTCCATCAAAGAAAAATGGAGTCGAAATCCCCCACATCACTGGGGGGCAACAAAAAGAAAAAAATCTTTCCAAGACGGAGGCCACTACAGAAAGGCCACATTAAAATCCCAAAAAGAACGCGTCAAGAAAGTTCTACAAAAAGACAAAAAGAGGAAAATAAAATCTTTCCATCTTCCCGTCCAAATAAAAGCTTCGCAAAGCCAGGAGCCAAGACTCCATCATCAAAGTCGGATCCCCAGGGAGCCAACAAATTCCCCAGGGCCACTAAAAGAGGAAAGAGAAGAAAAGAAAACCTCTTCATCCCCAACGAGATAATAAAAGGTTTGCGTGTACAAAAGGAAAAAGGCACACGCATTTAAAATCAAAAATCCAAAATCGCGAAAAAACATAATCGCAAGAAAAAAAGCAAAAAACCCATTCCCAACGGAATAAGAGCTTAAGCAAAAACCAGCTCAAACAACGACGACCAAATAAGGAGTCGAAAAAAAACTCCATTTCTCCATAGAAGGACAATTCAAGATAGATCTCCGGGATGAAATTAATTCCCCCAGTAGATCGCAAAACAAGAAAATTTTTCCCCAGTAAGCCTATCGGCAAGGGCAAATTACAAAATTCATATCCTTAGGGAGTTAACCTTTCGGAACACCCAATATGAATATCCCCGGCGAAGTGAAAAATCTTCACTCCCAAGAATGCCTATGCTTACTCGGAGACAAGCAGAAAGCCAATATCCCCAAGAAATGGGAAATCAACCTATAAGAGGTAATACAAGCACAAAAGCTTTCAAAAGCATCCACCTACTCAGAGGTATTATCAAAAACAAATATCCTCAAGTAGAACATCAGCCTATTCAGAGGCAATCCAAAACCTAAGTCTTCACTATTGAAGCATATGCCTAAATCAAGAGGCACAACCAAATAGAAATCACATCCCCAGGCGGGCTCTTGCCTAAACAAAAGGCACAATCAACAAAAAGCTCAAATCCCCAGAGGATTTCCGCCTGATCAAGAGGCGCAACCAAACAAGAATCTCCCCAAGTGGATTTCCGCCTAATCAAGAGGCACAACTAATAGAAATCAAAATCCCCAAAGGATTCCTGCCTAAACAAAGAGCAACCAACAAAGAATCCCCGGCAAAGCCGGATGGCTAAACAGAAAAGCCAGAAACAAAGAATCCCCGGCAAAAGCCGGACGGCTAAAAGAAAAGCCAAAATACAGAAATCCCCGGTCAAGACCGGATGGCTAAAAGAAAAAGCCAAAACAATAAAATCCCCATGGCGAAACAGAAAAGCCAAAATCAAAGAATCCCCGGCAAAAGCCGGACGGCTAAAACAAGAAAAGCCAAAATACAGAAATCCCTGGTAAAACCAGATGACTAAAAAAGAAAAGTCAAAAAGAAAAATCAATTACTCCCCAGAGACGCATGACCAAAAAAGCCGTCAACTCATCTCCAAAAAACAGATGATCATAGGATTGACTACAAAAAAGTTCATCCTATAAGCCTTGGGAAAAAGGCTTATCATTCACACCGGGTGGGGGTGTATACTCACCTAAGCCTTGCGAAAAAGGCTTATCATTCACACCGGGTGGGGGTGTGTACTCACCTAAGCCTTGCAAAAAAGGCTTATCATTCACACCGGGTGAGGGTGTATACTCACCTAAACCTTGCGAAAAAGGCTTATCATTCACACCGGGTGGGGGTGTGTACTCACCTAAGCCTTGTGAAAAAGGCTTATCATTCACACCGGGTGGGGGTGTGTACTCACCTAAGCCTTGCAGAATGAGGCTTATCATTCATACCGGATGAGGGTAAGTACTCATCAAAATTTAGCAGAATACATTAGGTGGAGTAAAAATACTCACCTAAGCATTTCAAAAATGGGTTGCTAAGACTGTACTTCTATTAGAGGATAGTTCAGTGTTGAGCGCCTCGGAAGTAAGTACCCACAAAAGTTTAGCAAAATGCTAACTCATACCAGGTGAGGGTAGGTACTCACCAAAACCTTGCAGAACAAGGTTCATACCTAGTGGGGGTAGATACTCACAAAAGTCTAGTAAAATACAGACTTATACCAGGTGAGGGTAAGTACTCACCAAAGTCTTAGAAAAAGAAGGCTCAAACCAGATAGGGGTTAGTACCTATCAAAATATTTATCATCCGGAGGATCAGCAAGGAGCAGCATCCGAAGGACAGCCGGGCAAGAGGGTTAACTCCTTCCCCTACCAACTAATTTTGGTGGCATGTTAAAAACCAACGAATTAGTTAGGCAGGTGAAGGGGGGGGGGGGCAGCTGTAGACCCCTAATTTTGTCCGGCCTCTCAAAATAAAAGCTAGAGGAACTTCGCCCGAAGATGGAGTTCATCCGGCTCCCCAAAACGAGAAGGACCTCCCACAACAAAAGACGGAGTTCATTCATTCACACAATAAAGACCAAAAGAGACTTCCTACACAAAGACAAAGCTCGCCCGGCATCTTAATGAAGGCCAAGAAGACTTCCTATATGAAGATAAAGCTTCAACGGACACACATTGGCATCAATCTATGTCCGAAAAAGGAAAGGAAAGCTTCCCGGGGTCCCAGAACGCGAAGACTGGACAAAACAAGCCGAGACCACCATCCCAGGGTTGGGACGGCCGTCCCAACTGCAATTAAGCAGTTGGGACGCGCGTCCCGAATGTGGGACGGCCGTCCCAAACCCCAGGGGGTCTCAGCCTTCGTTAAATTGCATTTGGGACGGCCGTCCCAACCCAGACTGGCCGTCCCAGATTGCCACAACGTGAAAAACGCGTTTGGGACGGCCGTCCCAACCCAGACGGCCGTCCCAAAGTCCCAGGCAGCGAAAAATGCTATAAATAGGAGCCTCATTTGTCTCATTTCACACACCTCAGACACCAGAGCATTTCCTGGACTTGTCTTCTTCTCTCCCTCTCTCGAATGATCTTTCTGATTGCCTTTAATAGGTAACAATCGGTTAAGGAATTTGTATTCCGGCATTCAATTCTTCTAGAAATTTTAGTCGAGTCGAGTCCGTAATCGAGAGGAGAGTCGTCGTAGAGTGAAGGACTGCCGAAACGCGTCCTCTTTGTAAAAGACTTATAATATAAAGCTTGCTACGGAGGTTTTTTCTCAATTCTCTTCTTCTTTACTTGCTTTATTTACTTCGTATGCAATGTAGGTAAATCATGTAGATAGCCATATTTATTAAATAAATAAAATAAGGGTAATCGCGTAATTTCTTGTAATCTGGACTTAAATGAATTAATCCGTCATAGGGAACCCGAAAGGGGCGTTGTGGGGTGCTAATACCTTCCCCACACGTAACTAACTCCCTTACCCGACTCTGGTTATAATGGCCAAGTTGGTTTTTAATAAAATCAACGCCTTTTTTCCTTTTCCAATGTTTCTGGTCAAAACATTGGTGGCGACTCCAAAAGAACCCTTTTTCGAAAACCTTGCTTCTATTAGAGGATAGTTTAGTGTTGAACACCTCGGAAGCAATGAATACAATTTTAACAAAAAATGCGAGTCTCAACCATCTTTTCGCGACCGCTCGCAGAACGTTCGAGACGTCCCCGGGACGTCGGAACGGACGGCGGCGACAAAACTTCTCTCTAGAATCCCTCTGACGCATTTCCGGAGCTTCTGAGTGCTTTTTTTGAGCGTTTTTTCGACGTCTAGAAGAGTTTCCAGCGTCGTGTAGAGTGAAGGGCTGCCAAAAAGCACCCATTTTTGTTAAAGAAATAAAATAGAAAAGCTTGCTACGAAGGTTTTCTCTTCCTCTTTGTCTATTTACCGCTTTACATAAATTGTGCAAATAGCTATTAGGGCCATGTAGTCATAAATTTAAATTCCGCATAATAAAAGGGTAAAAGCTTTATTTTCACCAGTTTAAATATTTTTAGATAGCTGGCCTATCATAGGGAACCCGAAAGGGGCGTAGTAAAGGAACTAATACTTCCTTTACACGTAACTAACTCCCTTACCCAACTCTGGTTCTAATGACCAAAGTTGGTTTTTCGAAAACCAACGCCTTTTAAAAAACCCTTTTTCCGATGTTTCCGGTAAAAACATCGGTGGTGACTCCACAGAACCCCTCAAAATTAGTCCTTGGGTTAGCCCAGTTATCGGACAACCCAAGGACGACCTTTCGAAAACCTCGCCCCTAGGTTAGCCCGGTTATCGGACAACCTAAAGGCGTTGTAACCACCTATAAAAAATGCAAAAAACAAAAAGGGTTGAAACCATCGCGTCGCTCTGACCGCCTTCTTTTTTAGACGGCGGCGACAATGGCCTTAGTGCTAAGCATGGTCGAAAGGCTGGAGAGTGGGGACCCTATAATGGGGGCACCGTGGGGGCCTTAGCCTTGGTGAGAACAGTTAGAACCTACCTTCGCCAAAGCACTTTTTTGTAGGAAAACCCTATCTCATGATTAAAACGACTTCTCGCCTATTCTTAGATGATCGAATTGTTGCATTTGTCTGTTGCATAGCATAACCAAACAATAGAAAAATCACAAAAAACTTTTTTTTTGCAATAAACACCCTTATCTCAGACAGTCTGCCTTTTAGCTAGCCTGGTTTCAGGTTCTTTGTCAGCTAAGTAGCCACGCAGTCCGACAGAAGAGATAAAGGGTCATAAAAAAATGTAAAAACAATTGAAAGAAATAAAAATGCCTTTTACAATAAAAAGATTCTTGGCAAAGTTGTATCATTCATACCATATCATCCAATGAAACTAAGAGAAAATAAATATGCATGCACATCATTTTAATAAACCTCCAAAAAATGGGTCTTAGGAGCGTGTTTTGGAAAAATTACTGGGCCAAATCCCCTTTGGGTATTTTCAGTTTGGTTCTTCACCCTTTTCTCTTCCTTTTGACATGTTGTGCGTCCAAATCGGACAACCCAGTCAAAAGTTATTCCACTTTCAATATCTGCTGTCATGAAAAAATATTTTTGTAGTGCATGCATAAACACACTTATTCTAGCATGCATTAGATATCCTTAGATAATAGCGAAAGAGACCCAAGTGCGTTTATAACCTTCCTAGAAGAGATAAGTGCGCTAAGGTATGATGGTAACCTTTTTGAAAAAAAAAGGGAACCATCACACCAAGGTGGGTATGGTACTCCCTAAAGCAGCTTTTAGGAAAACACCAAAACTATGGTCTAAGGCATATCTATCCCACACTGATCATTCATAAAATATATATATATATATATATAATAAATATAAATAATAATAATAAAAAGCTTCCGATGCATCTCTCGCGGTCTCGCCCATGGCCGCGAGATCTTTTGATTAAAGGGACTCTGTATATATTTCTCTTTTCATCAATACAATGAGGCATTTTTCATAATATTCATATGCTTCTCATTCTTTTCTCTCTCATTCCAAAATAATTGAATAAAATCTAGAACCAAATAAGGACCATACAATCATGTTTGTGATTGAAAACTCTCTGGAAGATCCAAAAGTCGAAGACGAATGGATTGAGTCAGATAGTGAGGAGGGGACCATTTCCCCGGACATGCAAAGACTATTGGAAAAATATGCTCAATTGATACAGCCCCATCACGAAAAAATTAAGGCCATCAATTTGGGACAAGGAGATAATAAGAAAGAAGTAAATGTCGATACCCAAATTGGTAATGTCAGGGAAGGGGCAATAACACCTTTGTGCTTATACATCGGATAAAGTTGTACTGTGGATACACAGAAGAATCGTCTGTCAATAAAGATATCTCCAATATAGCCGGCATTGGGGGCAGGACGAAAAGCAAAAGAATTTATTCACCCAAGGAGCTACAATATAATGCTCCTAAAAAAACAAAGGAAAAATAAAGAAACCGAAAAAAAAAGAATCCAAGGGGAAGATTAAGTAGACCTTGGATTCACAATGCTAGGGCAGTTTCTTCAAACGCTCCACCGAAAAATCAAATTCGTGGTAGGTGACAAGTTGATCATGGTTCAAGCTAAAGACTACATTCGAATCAGCAAGCCGTCCACCATACCTTAAATGGATGCGGCTGGAGAAGACATTTGAAAACATGGAAAGACTTCCTAGCAATTTAAAAGTGGCCCATATAATGAAGAGATATGGATATAGGCCAGACAAGGGCTTGGAAAGGACGCTCAAGGAATAAGAGAGGCATCAGATTTTAAGGATAATCCTTTAAAGTACGACCCTCCAAAAGATCAAGTCGTACAGAGAAAAGGAAAAAAAAACCCCTCCATACCTTAAAGACAATCTTCCGAAAAGGAGGGATATTAGCATCAAGGGTAGCGTTAGTCATTAGACGTCCTTCTTCCGATTTTAAGGGACGTAAACCCAATGACTATTAGAGATCACTCCTCGGGGTATGCCCGACCCCCGAGCATATTTAGGGCACACATTTCCCTTTGAATTACAAAAGAATGCTATTCTTACTATCTGCTTTTTTTCTCACTAATCATATCTATACCCCATAAATAACCATGTTTAGGCAAACGTTTTGTTCCAAAATGCGTCAAAACAACTAAAGCGTCATAGACAAAATAAAGTCCGCTAGGTATCCCAAAAAATGAAAAAGGGGAACCTAGACAAAAGTTAGGACACGACACAACATCCTGGGCCGAAAACCCCAAAAGGCGGACTAGGAAAGTTAATCAGTCTCAAATAGGCGCCATAAAGTAATCAGTTGAAAACGCCACCTCATAAAAACAAAACGCTTGTTTAAACTAGCCTAAACACTGACCAACACTGACCAACCCTGGCTAGCCATTCTTACAAAAACTATTATTTCAAAAAAATCCACTAAAACACAAGCCTTTGCACTAAATCCCTTCCTTTCTATTCTCTTGACCCTTCATCATAAAGCATTCAAGTAATTGACTGGGAAATGTGGAAATATGGTGATCAATAGGAGGATTGAAATCCCTAAAGGAAAGGAAGAGGGACATTGACATGACAATTGCTCTACATTCAAAATGATTACTCTTCGATTATAGCAAAGATCCGAGATAGCAAATCAATACAGCTAATCATGTTGACAAAAGCACATGATGATGGAAGTAAACTTAACAGAAGCTGAATGGGTTCGAAGCTGATATGACCAGCTAAACCTTATTGAAGAAAAATGGCTGAATTTTATATGTCGTGAGCAAGCCTATCAAAGGAAAATAAAAAAGGCTTACAAAAAAAAAAAGAGTCAATCCTCATATTTACCATAAGAAGGATGGTAAATAATGTGCTTCCGGCCCAGAAGAATAAAATTGAAAAATGGGTGAAAAATTGTGAAGGACCCTTTGTGGTCAGATGAGCTTTCTCGGGAGGGGCTCTTATCCTCGCCAATATGGATCGAAAAGAACTTCGACACCTAATCAACTTCGGTACGGTGAAGAAGTATTATGCTTGAAGACATTGCTCAAGACCCGTCAGGAATGAAAACCCGCAAAGGGCATCCCTGGGCAAAAGATAGGGTTTATATCCCTCGCTAGGATACGTCCTAGGCAAAAAGTAAAGGTAATGTAGACCCCAAAACTTGCCCGACCTCCAAATAAAGAGTAAAAGACTTCCTATTCGAAGATGGACGAAGCCTAACAAGCCACTAGGAGAGACTATTAGGCCCCATACTAGGATAGGAAGGATTTTCGGCACAAAAATAAGTTTTCTCGCCTTTTTGGGACGAGACTGCCGTCTCGAAATCGAGACCACCGTCTCGCCTCAGGCAAGTGGCGAGACGGCGGTCTCGCTTTCCCAAACGGTGGTCTCGCCACCTGCGAATGGCGAGACGGCGGTCTCGCTTTCCCAGACGGCAGTCTGACCACCTGCGAAGGACGAGACGCCGGTCTTGTTTGGCGAGACGGCGGTCTCGACCCTTTCAGACGAGAACGGCGGTCTCGCCACTGTCAGGCGCGAAAACCTATAAATAGGGGCCTCCCTCCCCTCATTTCCACACACCACACAGCTTTAACTCTCCCTTCTCTCTAAAACTTCTCTCTAGAATCCCTCCAACGCATTTCCGGAGCTTCTGAGTGCCTTTGTGAGCGTTTTTCGGCATCTAGAAAAGTTTCCAGCGTCGTGTAGAGTGAAGGGCTGCCAAAAAGCACCCATTTCCTTTAAAAGAAATAAAAAGAAAGCTTGCTTCAGAGGTTTAAATTCTCCCTCTCTACTTTTACTGCTTTAATTTTAGATTATGCAATAGATTAGGGCCATGTAGTCATAATTTTAAATTCCGCAAAATAAAAAGGGCAAAAGCGTGTTTTTCCGGTTTATTTATTAACAAAATAGCTGGCCTATCATAGGGAACCCGAAAGGGGCGTAGTAAAGGAACTAATACTTCCTTTACACGTAACTAACTCCCTTACCCAACTCTGGTTCTAATGACCAAAGTTGGTTTTCGAAAACCAACGCCTTTTAAAACCCCTTTTCCGATGTTTCCGGTAAAAACATCGGTGGCGACTCCACAGAACCCTACAAAATTAGTCATTGGGTTAGCCCGATTATCGGACAACCCAAGGATGCCCTTTCGAAAACCTCGCCCCTAGGTTAGCCCGGTTATCGGACAACCTAAAGGCATTGTAATCGCCCATAAAAAACGCGAAAACAAGAGGTCGAAACCATCGCGTCGCTCCGACCGCCTTTCTCTCTTTAAACGGTGGCGATAGATCGCAACTCCACTGGGGAAGCCTCAAGAGTTGATCCCATTTAGTGATGGGCCGGCTTAAAAATAAATAAACCAAGAAAATAACGCTTTTGCCCTTAACTTGTATTATAATATGTTTTACGGTTTGGCTTTAATAACTGTTGCTTGTTTATACTTACGCAATTGTGTGAAATACAAACTGTACACAAACCCTTGCACACAACAGTTCCCTCTATACCTGGGGGCAAGTGAGAAAACCATAGGGAGTGGGTGGCAGGTACGGTTCGCTGTAGTGAGGGCCTTGAGCCCACCAGTGTGATCGGAAACCACCACTCAAGGTGATAACCTTCCTCTTTTGACAACAAGACTGACTATGGCCTTAGTGCTAAGCATGGTCGGACGGCTGGAGAGTGGGGACCCTATAATGGGGGCACCTTGGGGGCCTTAGCCTGGTGAGAACAGTTAGAACCAACCCTTGCCAATGCACTTTTCTGCAGGAAAACCCTACCTCGTGATAAAAATGAATTCTCGCCTGTTCGCGGATGACCGAATTGTGTGTGCATATGTTTGTTGCATTTGTCTGTTGCATAGCATAAACAAACAACAAAACAAAAAAAAATCACAAAAATACTTTCAAAAATAAACACCCTTATCTCGGACAGTCTGCCTTTTAGCTAGCTTGGTTTCAGGTTCTTTGTAAGCTAAGTAGCCACGCAGTTCCGACAGAAGAGATAAGAGACACTAACTATTCTTTCACATAAAGCCACATTTTATCTCGGATAGTCTGCCTTTTAGCTAGCTTGGTTTCAGGTTCTTTGTAAGCTAAGTAGCCACGCAGTTCCGACAGAAGAGATAAAAGGCTATAAAATAAACAAATAAAAATAAAATTTGTTTCCAAAAACAATAAATGGGACCTGAGTCATAAAAATCCCAAATCATTCATATAAGTAGTTTATTTTTCGAAAAAATACGTATCATACAAAACATGATAAACAGAAAATAAACACTCACATTCATTCAAATAAGCATCCTTTTCATCAAAACATGCATTTTGTTTTTAGAAATGGAGGGGACCAGTAGACAGCCAAAGAAGGTGGATATTCCCCGTTTCCATACTGAGAGGTTGGAACGGCTAAGCACGACAATGCCATCAGAGGTCCGCGTTGACTTTGAAAAATCCTATGGACGGATTTTGGACCTGCTAAAGATCTGTGTCGATCAGGTGTTCCTAAGGGCACTAATCCACTTCTGGAATTCCAATCTGCGGTGTTTCGAATTCCCGCAGTTCGACCTGGTACCCACATTAGAGGAGTATGAGACCATGTTGAAGTGGCCCAAATCAGTCGGGGTCCACATCCGCCACGAGGCATATACTCCTGCAGCACCAGTCGCTGCCCTTATTCAGCTACCATTCCGGCAGAGTACCCTGATAAGGAAGGGGAACGCCCAGGGTTGGAAAGTATCAATGCTAGAAGACCACCTGTCCTACCTGGCTGAAAGGGCAGAGTGGGTCGCCTTCAACAAAACCCTGGCACTCATAATTTTTGGAACGGTCTTGTTCCCCTTCCACTTCGACACAGTAGATCAGGCCGTCATGGACGCCTTCTTCACCTGGGACGTGAAGTCAAAGAGTCCCCTGCCTGCAATCCTTGCCGACACCTTGCTCTCGGTGGAGTTCTGCCACCAGAAGCAAGGAAAAACACTACGCTGCTGCTCTTCATTACTATTTTTGTGGAGCGCCACGCACCTTTACGCCTCCAGCCACATGGGGATATTCCCTGACCCATTAAGGAGCTTGTCCAAGATCCCCTCCAACGACGCCTGACTTCGGAATGGAGGGACAAGTGGGAACGAAAGGACACCAACAGCTTTATCCCTGGGTCCGCCCTTGGTTCCGACCCGCCCAGCTTCTCATCGGATGTGGGGACTATCCGAGCGTACCCTTGATAGGACTCGGGGGTTGCATAGCCTACTCACCTAGAGTAGCTATGAGGCAGCTCATGAGGACCCAAACTACTATCTCTCGGGGAGAGCTCAGAGGACTGTGTTTCTTTGGAGACCCGTGCACAATCGCCAACTCACTAGTTGTGAGAAAAGCATGGGAGAGGTCAGTCTATATGGGGGACAGAGAGCTAGGAAAAGCTCGGGTGGCTGTCACCAGTGACTATGAGGTGTGGAGAAAGAAAAGAGGGATGGCTCAACCATCCACCACACCCACTACAAGCGCCAATGATGAAGGGCTACAGGCTCAAATTAATGCCTTGACCCAGAGGATGGAAATCATGGGAGCCCAGATGAGGGCCCTTGAGGAAAGAGAGCAAGCATCCATCCTCACAATAGACGGTCTGCAAAGGCAAGGCAAGAAAAAGGGTCATGAAATAGAGCGCCTCAAGGACCAGTGTGCTAACTCTAACAAGCAAGCTATCCGAGCATCCAAAACTGCCAGAACCAGTTCGGATAGCCGACTTCAAGAAATAACCGCCAAGTCAGCACGCCTTGAGGCCGAATCATCAAAGCAGGCTCAAACGATCAAGGAGTTGTCGCAAGAGCTCACCAAGACTCGGTTAGATATCCGCCAAGAGCAAGAGGCCAACCAGAGACTCAACAAAAGTCTCGCTGAGCTACGCTGCAAAGAAAGAGATGGGCTAGCTCAGTACGGCCAGCTACTACAAGAGAAAGACCGAGCTGTTGAAAAGCTCGATGAACTGCAAGCCTTGGTCGTTCATCAAGAGGCGAAGATCAAAGAGGCTCAAAAGTACAGTGAAGACATGAGCCAGGCGGTCCGCAAGCAAAGCGAAGCACTTGCTCGTCACGTCCGGGAAGCTGAGAGAGAACTACAGAGGGATCAAGACCTTCCTGTGGGTTTCTTTAAAGTTTTCTACTTTTGCCAAAAGTTGCTTCGCAGTATAGAATAGGGGAATGTACACCTTCTGTCGAATAAATAAAATCTTCTTTATTCAAATGACTGTCTACTCGCATGCATAAGCATTCATTTGCATATTTAAATTTCCCCTCCTTCACGCTTAATAAATAAGATAAGAAAAAGAAAGGATTAACTAACACGTCTTCCAACCTCAGAAGAATGGAGAGAAAGCCACTCCTAATAAAGCTTACCCCAACGGTCGACTCACCGCAAGAGGAAAATAAGCCTCGGCCGTTGGTCCTCAAGAATAAGGAAGAGGGGGCAAGGACTCCAGTGCGACTATTTATGCCACGTCCTTTCCCCTACGAATCAAATAAAGCTGTACCGTGGAGATATGGAGAATCTCCACCAATAAAAGATGAAATAACAAATATAGCCGGCATTGGGGGCATGACTAGAAGTGGAAGAGTCTACTCCCCCAAGGACACACAAGAAGATGTCCTCAAAAATAAAGGAAAAAAATAAAAAGACTGAAGAAGAAAAAGAAAATAAAGAATCCAAGGAGGAGACAGAGGAATTACTCCAGTTCATAAGGCAAAGTGAGTATTCCATTATAGACCAGCTCAATCGCACACCTGCAAAGATAACATTGTTATCTCTGATAATGAGCTCGGAACCGCATAGAAACGCCCTGTTGAAGGTCTTGAGCAAGGCGCATGTACCTCATACTATATCCCAAGAAAAGGTTGAGAGGATCGTCGGTCACATTACGACAAGCGATCACCTCACCTTCACAGAGGAGGAACTCCCCCTGGAGGGGTCAAACCACAACAAGCCCTTGCATATCTCGGTTAAATGCAAGGAGTACCTCATCGCCAAAGTTCTTGTGGATAATGGGTCATCCTTGAACGTGATGCCCAAATGCACGTTAGACAAGTTGACTATCCAAGGAAGCCGTCTGCGCCCAAGCAGCACCATCGTTCGAGCCTTCGACGGATCCAAATGAGAAGTAGTGGGGGAGGTCAATTTGCCAATTCAAGTCGGACCCACTATCTTCGACGTCGATTTCCATGTAATGGATATTACTCCAGCGTATAGCTGTCTCCTTGTCGCCACCGTCCGTTCCGACATCCTGGGACATCTCGAACGTTAATGCGAGCGGTCGCGAAAAGATGGTTGAGACTCGCGTTTTTTGTTAAAAATATGTTCATTGCTTCCGAGGCGCTCAACACTGAACTATCCTCTAATAGAAGCAAGGTTTTCGAGACGGATTAATTCATTTAAGTAAGGATTACGAGAAATTACGCTATTACCCTCTTTTATTCATACAGTATTTAAATATGGCTATCTACATGATTTTATCTACATTGCATACAAAAAGCAATAAATAAAGCAGTAAAAGAGAAGAGAATTGAGAAGAACCTCCGAAGCAAGCTTTATATTATAAGTCTTTTACACAGAGGATGCTTTGCGGCAATCCTTCGCTCTACAATGACTCTCCTCTCGAAAATAATATCGACTCGACTAAACTTTTACTGAAGAATCGAATGCCAGAATACAAATTCCTTAACTGATTGTTACCTATTAAAGGCAATCAGAAAGATCATTCGAAGGAGGGAGAGAAGAAGACAAGTCTTGGAGTTGTCTGGGGTGTGGAGAATGACAAATGAGGCTCCTATTTATAGATTTCGCAGCCTGGACATCTGGGACGGCCGTCTGGGTTGGGACGGCCGTCCCAACTGCCCATTTTGCACTGGGCCAAGTTGGGACGGGCAGTTGTGTTTGGGACGGCCGTCCCATTTGAATTTTGGGGTTTGGGACGTGCGTCCCAAAGGTGAGACGTGCGTCTCACTTGCATTTTGGTGTTTGGGATGGCCGTCCCAGTTTGGGACGGCTGTCCCAACCTGTTTTGGCCTGTCTTCGCGTTTTGGGACCCCCGGGAAGCTTTCCTTTCCTTTTTCGGACGTCATTTGATGCTGATGTGTGTCCGTTGAAGCTTTATCTTCATATAGGAAGTCTTCTTGGCCTTCATTAAGATGCTGGGCGAGCTTTATCTTCGTGTAGGAAGTCTCTTTAGTCTTTATTGTGTGGATGGGTGAACTCCGTCTTGTTGCGGGAGGTCTTTCTCGGTTGTTCTTTGATATGAAGCCGGGTGAACTGTATGAAGTTTCCCTAGCTTTAATTTTGAGAGGCCGGGAAAAATTAGGGGTCTACAGATGCCCCCCCTTCACCTGCCTATCTAATTTGTCGGCTTGATATGCCGACAAAATTAGTTGGTAGGGGAAGGAGTTAACCGTTTTGCCCGGTCATCCTTCGGATGCTGCTCCTTGCTGATCCTCCGGATGATAAATATTTTGATAGGTACCAACCTCTATTTGGTTTGAGCCTCCTTTTATAAGGCTCTGGTGAGTATTTACCCTCACCAGGTATAAGTTTGTATTTTACTAGACTTTAGTGAGTACCTACCCCCACTAGGTATGAACCTTGTTCTGCAAGGTTTTGGTGAGTACCTACCTAGCCAACTGGGACGGCCGTCTCGACTTGTTCTGGCCAGTTTCGCGCGTTTCGGGACTCCGGGAAGCTTTCCTTGCCTGTTTTGGACGTCAGTGGATGCCGATATGTGTCTGTTGAAGCTTTATCTTCATATAGGAAGTCTTCTTGGCTTTCATTAAGATGTCGGGCGAGCTCTGTCTTTGTGTAGGAAGTCTCTTTTGGCTTTTATTGTGTGAATGAGTGAACTCCGTCTTTTGTTGTGGGAGGTCCTTCTCGTTTTGGGAAACCGGATGAACTCCATCTTCGGGTGAAGTTCCTCTAGCTTTTATTTTGAGAGGCCGGGCAAAATTAGGGGTCTACACCCCCACCCGGTGCAAATCTGCATTTTTGCTAGATTCTGATGAGTACTTACCCTCATCCGGTCTGAACCCTGTTCTGCAAGGTTCTGGTGGGTACCTACCCCCACCCGGTCCGAATCTCGTTCTGCAAGATTCTGGTGGGTACCTACCCCCACCTGGTCCGAACCCCGTTCTGCAAGGCTCTGATGGGTACCTACCCCCACCCGGTCCGAACCCCGTTCCGCAAGGCTCCGATGGGTACCTACCCCCACCCGGTCCGAACCCCGTTCTGCAAGGCTCGATGGGTACCTACCCCCACCCGGTCCGAATCCCGTTCCGCAAGATTCCGATGGGTACCTACCCCCACCCGGTCCGAACCCCGTTCCGCAAGTCTCCGATGGGTACCTACCCCCACCCGGTCCGAACCCCGTTCGCAAGGCTCGATGGGTACCTACCCCCACCCGGTCCGAATCCCGTTCCGTAAGATTCGATGGGTACCTACCCCCACCAGGTCCGAACCCCGTTCTGCAAGGCTCCGATAGGTACCTACCCCCACCCGGTCCGAACCCCGTTCCGCAAGGCTCGATGGGTACCTACCCCCACCTGGTCCGAACCCCATTCCGCAAGGCTCGATGGGTACCTACCCCCACCCGGTCCGAATCTCGTTCTACAAGATTCCGATGGGTACCTACCCCCACCCGGTCCGAATCCCGTTCCGCAAGATTCTAATGAATACCTACCCCCACCCGGTCGAACCCCGTTCTGCAAGGCTCCGATGGGTACCTACCCCCACCCGGTCCGAACCCCGTTCTGCAAGGCTCCGATGGGTACCTACCCCCACCCGGTCCGAACCCCGTTCCGCAAGGCTCGATGGGTACCTACCCCCACCCGGTCCGAATCTCGTTCTGCAAGATTCTGATGGGTACCTACCCCCACCCGGTCCAAATCTCGTTCTGCAAGATTCTGATGGGTACCTACCCCCACCCGGTCCGAACCCCGTTCTGCAAGGTTCTTAGGATGCACTTTTTGGTAGTTAATCCTGTGATTATATGTTGGCAACTTATTGTTTCTGTTCATGCGCCCATTCCATGGGGAATATTTGATTTGACTTTTTGACTTTTCTGTTAGTCATCTGGTTTTACCGGGGATTCTTTGTTTTTGGCTTTTTCGTTTAGCCATCCGGCTTTGCCGGGGATTCCTAATTTTTGGCTTTTTCGTTTAGCCATCCGGCTTTTGCCGGGGATTTCTGATTTTTGGCTTTTCTGTTTAGCCATCCGGCTTTGCCGGGGATTTCTGATTTTTGGCTTTTCTGTTTATCCATCCGGCTTTGCCGGGGATTCTTTGTTTTTGACTTTTTCGTTTAGCCATTCGAATTTGCCGGGGATTATTTGTTTTTGGCTTTTTCGTTTTAGCCATCCGGCTTTGCCGGGGATTTCTGATTTTTTGGCTTTTCTGTTTAGCCATCCGGCTTTGCCGGGGATTCTTTGATTGGTTGCCTCTTGTTTAGGCAGGAATCCTCTGGGGATTTTGGATTTTCTTCTTGATTGTGCCTCTTGATTAGGCGAAGATTCATTTGGGGATTTTGTTGTGCCTCTTGGTTAGGCGAATGCTTCAATAATCGTGAAGACTTTTGAGGGTTTGGATTGCCTCTTGCATAGGTTGATTTCCCATTTCATGGGGATATTAGTTTTTTGCTTGCTTGTTGCAAGTGAAGGCTTTATGCTTTACCATGGATATTCGTCTTTGGGCATTATGAGCGATTAACTCCCTGTGGATATAATTTTGTAGCTTGCCTTTGTCGTAGGCTCACTGGGGTAGTTTTCTTGTTGATGATCCACTAGGGAATTAATTTCATTCCGGAGATCTGTCTTGAATTGTCTCTCTAGGGAGAAATGGAGTTTTTCGACTCCTTATTGGCTGCTGTTGTTTGAGCTGGTTTTTCCTAAGCTCTTATTTTGCTGGGGAATGGGTTTTTACCCTTTTCTCGCAATTTCTCTTTTTTTCCGATTTTGGATTTTTGTTTTTGGATGCGCGTGCCTTTTTTCTTTTGTGCACATAGGCTTTTTATCTTTTGCTGGGGATGAAGAGGTTTTCTTTCCTTCTCTTTCCTTTTTATTGGCCCTGGGGAATTTGTTGGCTTCCTGGGGGTATGATGGAGTTTTGGCTCCTGGCTTTGTGAAGCTCTTATTTGATCTGGAAGATGGAAATTTTTGTTTTTTCCTTTTTTGTGGATATTTTTCTTGATATGCTCTGTTTAGAGACATTTATTTGGCCTTTTTTCTGTAGTGGCCTCTGCTAGGGGATGAAAAGTCTTTCTTTCTTTTCCTTTTGTTGCCCCCTGGTGATGTGGAGGATTTGACTCCGTATTTTCTTTGATGGACTCTTATGTAGTCTTTATTCTCCTTTGGGGAATGAAGCGGAGATTCTGGATGAGTTTGCTTGATGACTCATGTGGTAATGAAGCTGAGTCATGGAGTAATAATTTTTTATTTTGCCTTTGGAATAGGCAAGGATCCTCTTGGGGACGGTCAAGCCTTTCCGTCGGCCTTTCTTCTTTGTTGATGTCTTTTCTGGGTGGAAGGATGCTGATTGCAGCTCCAAGTGATTTATGCTTGATGACTCATGTGGTGGTGTTGAGTCAGGGAGTAATAATTTTTTGTTTTTCCTTCAGAGTAGGCAAGGATCCGCTTGAGGATAATCAAGCCTTTCCGTCGGCCTTTCTTCTCCTTCTTTTATTGGTGTAGAAGGTTGGAGCTAGTTTTCTTGAAGCTCTTTATTCTGCTGGAATGGTTTTGATTTTCGCCTTTCGCGATTTTGATTTTTATTTAGAGGCTGGATTTTGGCGCCTTTTATTTCTAATCACAAACATGGAGACTATCCTCCTTATATGCATGTTTATTATTCTTGTTTGAAGAAAATTATTTTTCCTTTGATTTTGACAAAGTCGTATTATGCAACTACTTTGTGTGTGGATGTCCTAAATGCAATCTATTGTTTATTTATTTTTGATGCATTTAGAAAGTAACTGGCCTTCTCCTGTTGGCTTCTTATGAATACGCCGATGGGCTCCTCCTTTATGACCATGATAATGGACTCATCTTTTTATTTATCTTTTGGTTTTAGCCCTATCTTTTGCCTAGACTGCCCTTTACGGGTTTTCGATCTAGCGGGGCTGCCTTAATTTTTGCCTAGAATATTTTAGGGGGCTTTTGCCTTATCTTTTGCCTAGACCGTTCTTTTTTGGGGTTTGCGATCTAGCAGGCTACCCTAGTTTTTACCTAAAAATATCCTAGCAGGCATTTGTTATTTTCTTATTATTTTTTTATGCTTCCCCTTTTTAGATGCATGCTTGATCTTTGATTAAAGGTCTTTGCGCATATTTATGATTTATCAATAAAGAGGCATTTCCATAATATTTGGTCAAGAGAAAGGAAATGAAAAGGAATTTTTATTGATAAATGAGCAAAAGTTTTATTTCTTTTATAGAAGGATTTCAAAAGGTATTTAGAAGAATGGGTGGTCAGGGTTGGCTATACTGTTTTGGCTTATACAGTCATGTCTATGATATCTACCCCCTGGTTCTCCTAATTGCTTCAGTTGATATGCCTGAACTCAGAGTGAAGACTATGCAGACTGCTTGCTTCTGGAAGAATGTTACTTTAGCCGCCTTTTCGGTTTTCGACTAAAGTGACCATTGCTCTTAGTTTCTTTTTTTTTATTTACTTTTTTTTTTTACCTCTTCTTTTTACCTAGGGCGTATCCTAGCGAGGGATATAGACCCTGTAGACCCCAAATCTTGCCTGGCCTCAGAATAAAGCCAGAAAGCTTCCTATTTGAAGACGGGCGAAGCCTAACAAGCCACTAGGAGAGACTATTAGGCCCCCGTACTAAGATAGGAGGGTTTTTTGGCCCGAAAAATAAGGTTTCTCGCCCTGAAAGGACGAGACCGCCGTCTGGGAAGACCAGACCGCCGTCTCACCTCACGCCAGGGACGAGACCGCCGTTTCGCTTGTCCAGACGGTGGTCTCGCCACTGCAAAGGTCGAGACGGCGGTCTGGGTTTTCCAGACGGCGGTCTCGACCCCCTGCATGGTCGAGACGGCGGTCTGGATTGTCCAGATGGCGGTCTCGACCTTGTCAGACGAGACCGGCGGTCTCGCCACTGTCAGGCGCGAAAACCTATAAATAGGGGCTCCCTCCCCTCATTTCCAGACACCAAGCACAGTAGCTCTCCCTTCTCTCTAGATTTTCTCTCTCTAGAACCCCTCCGAAGCATTTCCGGAGTTTCTGAGTGTCTCTAGGCATAAATTAAGCGTTCTAAATCTTCTTTAGAATCCCTCCGAGGCATTTCCGGAGTTTCTGAGAGTTTGTAGAGTGAAGGGTTGCCAAAAAGCACCCATTCTTTAAAGAGAAATACACAAAGCTTGCTTTGGAGGTACACCCTCTCTCTTTAATTTTACCGCTTTCATTTAGAATTATGAAATAGACGTTAGGGCCATGTAGTCATAATCTTTAAATACCGCACAATAAAAGGGTAAAAGCGCAATTTTCCAGTTTAATTATTTATCCAAAGTAGCCGGCCTGTCATAGGGAACCCGGAAGGGGCGTCGTAAAGGAACTAACACTTCCTTTACACGTAACTAACTCCCTTAACCAACTCTGGTTCTAATGACCAAAGTTGGTTTGCGAAAACCAACGCCTTTTAAACCCCTTTTCCAATGTTTCCAGTAAAAACATCGGTGGCGACTCCACGAACCCTTCAAAACCCATTCTTGGATTAGCCCGGTTATCGGACAACCCAAGAACACTTTTCGAAAACCTCGTCTCTAGGTTATCCCGGTTATCGGACAACCTAAAGACGTTGTAACCACCCATAAAAAATGCGAAAATCAAAGAGGGTCGAAAAAACCATCGCGTCGCTCCGACCGCCTCGTTTTGACGGCGGCGACAGATGGCGACTCCACTGGGGAAGCCTAGAGAGTTGATCCCATTTAGTGATGGGTCGGCTTAAAAATAATTAAACCAAGAAAATAGCTTTATTATTTGGCTTTCAAATAACTATTGCTTGTTTGTATTTACGCAATTGATTGAAATATAAGAATGATTCTTTTTATCTGCTTCTCTTCCTTCTACTTCTGACTAGACCACATAAATAACCCTGTCTAAGTAAACATAAAAGAGAAGAAGAATAAGAAGCGCTTCCAAATAATCAACTTTCACCATTGCTATCATCATCAAGTTAGCTGATTAGAAGCACATAAAAATAAAGACTTCACCTTAGCCATAAAGAAAGTCACGCTTCGCCAATACTGTGAACAAAAAATAAATCCACAAACAAAGAAAAAGCCCAGAGAAGCCAAAGGCCAAAGAAAAGGGCAAATTACCCGGTAGGAAACCCACTAAGGGGGCTACACAAAAGATAGGGTCAACCCGGTAGGATACCCGAACAACAATAAAGGGTAGCCTAGGCAAAAGTTAGGGTTACAAATAAGGTCCGCTAGGATTTCTCCAAAATTTTACAAAAGAAGAAACCTAGACAAAAGTTAGGGCCAATACACAGTATCCTAGTTCGAAAACCCAAAGGGCGATCTAGGGAAATCAGCTAGCCATTTAAAAAGCAATGGAGATAAAACCAAAGAGCGCAAATACAAAAAGAAGGGAAAGATGTTTGTTTAGACAAAAGCTTAAACACCCAGGCTTAACCTTAGCCAGCCATTCTTACAAATCCTTTTATCAATAAAAATCAACCCTCTAAAACACAAACCATTGATTTTTACCTCTTTGCTTCTTTTCTCTTGACCCTCACAACAATATTCTAGTAATTAATTTGGGAATATGGAGGCGTATAGTCAACAAGAGGATTGAAATCCCTAAAGCAAGGAAAAAGGGACACTACATGACAAAAGTGCTCTACAAAAGAAAAAACGAAAAAAGAAAAAAAGAGAAAGAAAGAAATTACCCTTCGGTCACAAGAAGTCCGGCATGGTACAACCAAAAGTAAACACAGCGAATCAGAAGGCTTTCAGCACAACAAGACACGTTGGTTAAATCCTTCTGAAAAAAACTAATTAAAGTAGGCATTATAGGACATCAAACATGAAAACATTTGCATGCATAAAATGTTTTTGAACCAGGTCCTATGTCTTATTCAAAAAAAAAAAAAAAACATAAATTCGAGACCGCCGTCTGGAATCTCCAGACCGCCGTCTCGATTCCCCTGCAAATCGAGACTGTCGTCTCGGGAAACCAGACCGCCATCTCGTTTTATGCAAAGTCGAGACCGCCGTCTCGACTCAGGCAAAATCGAGACCGCCGTCTGGAATCTCCAGACCGCTGTCTCGACCGGCAACCCAAACGAGACCGCCGTCTCGACTCCCAAGACGGCGGTCTCGATCTGAAAATTTTCCTATATAAGGGGGCGCGCCTGGATGGGTTTCCTCACAACTCTCCTTGCCTCCTAAGCCTCCAGAGCCTCCAGAACTCACATTTCTACTACTCCAAGCCTTCCCTGCTCGAGATGTTCAGCAGAAGTGCCTCCAGGAAGAGAAGGGGCACCGCTGGTGCTAGCAGCTCGGCACCACCGCCACCCCCAGACCCTTCTCAGCTGTCACCACAGCACCAGGCCCGCCTGGACAACATTAGGAACTACCAGTGGCACTCCATGCTGACACTGGACTTTGGCGTTCTGGCCGAATTTGGATGGGAAGAAGACGTCAGAGCCCACATCGACAGCATTGGGTGGGGCTTTCTGCTGCGAACACCACCCACACATGTGTACCCCCAAGCGGTACAAGAATTCTTAGCCTCCGTCTCTCTCATCGAGATCCCCTCCATGGCCTCGGGCATGCAGCCCACTAAAATGGTCAACTATTTCATGGGTGGGCAATACCACACCACCACCCTGGAAGAGTTTAATGTGTCCATTGGATTTATCCGGCCCGAGGAAGCGCTGACCCGGGAAAACCGAGAGGCCATCTGCTCTCGGCCTGCCCACCTCACCTACGTAGATATGTGGCATGATCTCACAGGAGCAACCACACTGCCTACTTTAATGAGAGGCTCCGCACTGCAACCGGCGCTCCGCATTTGCCACAAGCTGCTGGCAGGCACAATCCATGGGAGGAAGGAAAGCCAGGGTAAGATATCCCTCCTTGATCTCTTTGCCCTCTATTGCATGCACCAGAGGCGGCGCTGCAACCCCGGGTACTTCCTCCTGAGGGCCCTTAAAGACTTCGGGAGTAGATCCACGGGGGCCATCCTCGTAGCTCCCCTCATCACCCCTCTGGTAGAGAGAATGGGGTGCCCGGGCCAGGAAGAGCTAGCCCGCAACCTACGACCCGAGCCCATCAATGGGCCAATGCTGGTCAGCATGGGAATGCTGATACGTCGGGGAAACCAGTTTGCCCTGCACCCCTCCCTGGACTTCGAGCTGGATCTCCAGGGGCTAGTGGCGATGCAGGATGTGCCTACGTCTCCCGGCTCCCAGCAGCAGCAACAGCCACCACCGTACACAGAAGACTTTGCTGGCATGCACCAACACATGAATGATCTGAGCCAATAGTTCGCCCAAATAGCAGTGTGGCGAGAGCAGCAGACCCAGTGGCAACAGGACCACGATGCTCGCCAGCAGGCCTATCAAGCTCGCCAGGACGAGATCTACCAGGAGCAGCAGAGGTTGCAGCAGGAATGGACGACATTCCAGGAGGACTACCGTGACGAAGTCCAAGAGCAAGTAGACTTCCGATATCACGTGTACAAACAGTACCCTTACCCCGATTCCCCTGATGATAGCCCCTAGGGACCGCATTTACCTAAATAAAAGCTGTTGTAATCAAATTTTCCATGAATAAAATTTTATTCCATGCATTCCTTGCCTTCTTTTACAAAAGTCAGCGTAACAAAAAATAACTTAAAAGAGAAAAGGCATAAGCTCAAGAAAAAAGCCAAAATCCAAAATCGTGAGAAAAAAGAGATAAAACAGTGAGAAAAAGGTAGGATTAAGCCATCACCTCAACCAATAAAAAATCGACCGCCAAGAGTCGAACAAAGAAGAGAAGAACCCGACCAACCAGCAAGGATCGGATAAACATCAAAAACAAAGAATCCCCAGCAACCGACAAAGCTGGATGGACAACCAACAAAATCCCCGGCGCAGCCCGGACAATCATCAAGTCCAAGAAACATCTACCAACACAGAAATCACTCCCCAGTGCCTAAACGGCGCATGAGCCACCTGAGCTGTAAGCCGCCACTACCACCCTGATGGGGGGATCATACCATCCGGTCCCACACAACGGACCGTACCACCCTGATGGGGGGATCCCCATCCGGTCCCACACAACGGACCGTACCACCCTGATGGGGGGATCATACCCATCCGGTCCCACACAACGGACCGTACCAGCCTGATGGGGGGTTCATACCCATCCAGTCCCACACAACGGACTGTAACTACCAGCCTGATGGGGGTTTATACCCATCAACCGAAGGATCGACTACGTCAGGAGTAGTATCTGGAGGTTCTACCACGTGTCAACCAAAGGGATCGGCTACGTCAGAAGTAGTATCCCAGAGGCGCACAAATACAACATCTCCCTAGAGGATCATCCGCCACAAGATGGGACGTCCGAAGGGAAACCGGGCAAGAGGGTCAACTCCTTTACCCTCCAGTCGATCACCTTGGCACAAAAGGCCAGCAGTCAACTGGTCGAGTAAAGGGGGGGCAGCTGTAGACCCCAAATCTTGCCCGGCCTCAGAATAAAGCCAGAAAGCTTTCTATTTGAAGACGACCGAAGCCTAACAAGCCACTAGGAGAGACTATTAGGCCCCCGTACTAAGATAGGAGGGTTTTTTGGCCCGAAAAATAAGGTTTCTCGCCCTGAAAGGACGAGACCGCCGTCTGGGAAGACCAGACCGCCGTCTCGCCTCACGCTAGGGATGAGACCGCCGTTTCGCTTGTCCAGACGGCGGTCTCGCCACTGCAAAGGTCGAGACGGCGGTCTGGGTTTTCCAGACGGCGGTCTCGACCCCCTGCATGGTCGAGACGGCGGTCTGGATTGTCCAGACGGCGGTCTCGACCTTGTCAGACGAGATCGGCGGTCTCGCCACTGTCAGGCGCGAAAACCTATAAATAGGGGCTCCCTCCCCTCATTTCCAGACACCAAGCACAGTAGCTCTCCCTTCTCTCTAGATTTTCTCTCTCTAGAACCCCTTCGAAGCATTTCCGGAGTTTCTGAGTGTCTCTAGGCATAAATTGAGCGTTCTAAATCTTCTTTAGAATCCCTCCGAGGCATTTCCGGAGTTTCTGAGAGTTTGTAGAGTGAAGGGTTGCCAAAAAGCACCCATTCTTTAAAGAGAAATACACAAAGCTTGCTTTGGAGGTACACCCTCTCTCTTTAATTTTACCGCTTTCATTTAGAATTATGAAATAGACGTTAGGGCCATGTAGTCATAATCTTTAAATACCACACAATAAAAGGGTAAAAGCGCAATTTTCCAGTTTAATTATTTATCCAAAGTAGCCGGCCTGTCATAGGGAACCCGGAAGGGGCGTCGTAAAGGAACTAACACTTCCTTTACACGTAACTAACTCCCTTACCCAACTCTGGTTCTAATGACCAAAGTTGGTTTGCGAAAACCAACGCCTTTTAAACCCCTTTTCCAATGTTTCCAGTAAAAACATCGGTGGCGACTCCACGAACCCTTCAAAACCCATTCTTGGATTAGCCCGGTTATCGGACAACCCAAGAACACTTTTCGAAAACCTTGTCTCTAGGTTAGCCCGGTTATCGGACAACCTAAAGACGTTGTAACCACCCATAAAAAATGCGAAAATCAAAGAGGGTCAAAAAAACCATCGCGTCGCTCCGACCGCCTCGTTTTGACGGCGGCGACAGGCCCTATCTTTTGCCCAGGGATGCCCTTTGCGGGTTTTCATTCCTGACGGGTCTTGAGTAAAGTCTTCAAGCATAATACTTCTTCACCGTATCGGAGTTGATTAGGTGTCGAAGTTCTTTTCCATCCATATTGGCGAGGATAAGAGCCCTTTCCGAGAAAGCTCATTTGACCACAAGGGGTCCTTCGTAGTTCACTGCCCATTTTCCAATTTTATCCTTTTGGGCTGGAAGCAACTTATTTACCCTTAAATCCTTCTTATGTTAAATGTGAGGGTTGACCTTTTTTCATAAGCCTTTTTTACTTTCCTTTGATAGGCTTGTCCCGACATATAACATTCAGCTGTTTTTCTTAATAAGGTTTAGCTGGTCATATCAGCTTCAAACCCATTCAGCTTCTGTTAAGTTTACTTCCATCATCATGTGCTTTTGTCAACATGATTAGCTGTACCGATTTTCCGTCTCGGATCTTTGCTATAACCGAAGAGTAATCCTTTTGAATGTAGAGCAATTGTCATGTCAATGCCCCTCTTCCTTTCCTTTAGGGATTTCAATCCTCCTATTGATCACCATATTTCCACATTTCCCAGTCAATTACTTGAATGCTTTATGATGAAGGGTCAAGAGAATAGAAAGAAAGGGATTTATTGCAAAGGCTTGTGTTTTAGTGAGATTTTTTTTTTGAAATAATAATTTTTGTAAGAATGGCTAACCAGGGTTGGTCGGTGTCTAGGCTAGTTTAAACAAACGTCTTGTTCTTAATGAGGTGGCGTCTTCAACTGAATATTCTGACGCCTATTTGTGACTGATTAACTTTCCTAGTCTGCCCTTTTGGGTTTTCAGCCTAGGATGTTGTGATGTGTCCTAACTTTTGTCTAGGTTCCCCTTTTTCATTTTTTTTGGATACCTAGCGGACTTTATTTTGTCTATGACGCTTTGATTGTTTTGACGCATTTTGGATCAAAACGTTTGCCTAAACATTATTATTTAATGGGGTATAGACATATTTAGCAAGAAGAGAAGCAGATAGTAAGAATAGTATTCTTTTGTAATTCAAAGGGAAATGCGTGCCCTAAAGATGCTCGGGGGTCGAGCACATCCTGAGGAGTGATCTCTAATAGTCATTGGGTTTACATCTCTTAGAATCAGAAGAAGGACATCTAATGACTAATGCTACCCTTGACGCTAATATCCCTCTTTTTTGGAAGATCGTCTTTTAAAGGTACGGAGGGGAGACTTCCCTTTTCATCGTACGACTTGTTCTTTTGTAGGGTCGTACTTTAAAGGATTATCCTTAAAATCTGGTGGCTCTCTTATTCTTTGAGCATCCTTTCCAAGCCCTTGTCTGGGCTGTATCCATATCTCTTCATTATATGGGCCACTTTTAAATTGCTAGGAAGTCTTTCCATATTTTCCAATGTCTTCTTCAGCCACATCCATTTAAGGTGTGGTGGACGGCTCGCTGATTCGAGTGTAGTTTTTAGCTTGAACCATGATCAACTTGTTGCCTACCACGACTTTTAACTTTCGGTGGAGCGTTGAAGAAACTGCCCTAGCACCGTGAATCCAAGATCTGCTCAATCTTCCCCTTGGATTCTTTTTTCTTTTCCTCTTCGGTTTCTTTATTTTTCCTTTGTTTTTAGGAACATTATCTTGTAGCTCCTTGGATGAATAAAATTTTTTCGCTTCTCATCGTGCCCCCAATGCTGGCTATATTGGAGATATCTTCATTGACGGACAATTCTTTTGTGCATATCCATAGTACAGCTTTATCCGATGTATAAGGGAAAAGGACAAGGCATGAATAAGCGCAAAGGTGTTATTGCCTCTTCCCTGATATTATCAATTTGGGTGCTAATGTTTACTTCTTTCTTATTATCTTCTTGTCCCAAATTGATGGCCTCAGTTTTCTCCTGATGGGGTTGTATTGATTGAGATTCTTTTTCCAACAGTCTTTGCATGTCCGGGGAAATGGTCCCCTCCTCACTGTCTGACTCAATCCATTCGCCTTCGGCTTTCGGATCTTCCAGAGAGTTTTCAATCACAGACATGACTGTACGGTTATGCTTTGTTTTAGATTTCTTATTTAAATGTGAGAGAGAAAAGAATGAAAGAGAATACGAATATTATGAAAAATGCCTTATTGTATTGACAAAAAAGAAATATTTACAAAGCCCTTATTAACAAAAAAATCTCGTGATCATGGGCAGGGGTCACGAGGAGTACATCGGAAGCTTTTCGATATATTTTTATATATTTTCTATTACATTTTTAAAGATGATAAAAATGATGAGCCCTAGATAGGTGGTCTTCCTTATCCCGTCTTTCATTCGGGCTTTGATAAGGGTTGGTCATCCACTTTTGGAGTTGACGCGTCGAAAGTAATCCATCCTGCGTCTATTAAATCTTGGACCTTATGCTTTAAGGCCATACAGTTATCTACAGAATGTCCCGGAGCGTCTGAATGATAATTGCATTTTTCATTTGGCTTATACCATTCTGGATATGGTGGCTCCATTTTCTTGGGAGGGACGCGTACTAGGAATTTGGCATCCAATAATTTTAGCAGCGAGGCTTCCATAGGAAGTGGGTATTGGGGTGAACTTCCTTTCAGGCTGCGTGACTTGGTCTCGCTGCGAGGTGGATGAAGGAGTGGCGAAGTTGATAGCATTCACGTCTCCTTCCTTCTTCTTTCCAAAGTTCTTTTTAAAGTTTTGAGTAGAGGAATTGGAGGAGGTTTGTTGTGCAATTCTTCCACTTTTCAGACCTTGCTCTACTCTTTCTCCTATAATGACTACATCCGCAAAGAGTGTTCATGTGTTCCCTATCATTTTGTCGTAATAGGGACCAGTCAGAGAATTGATGAACATGGATGTAGTTTCCTTGTCGGACAGAGGAGGTTCCACTAGTGCTGCCAATTCCCTCCATCTTTGAGCATATGCTTTAAAAGATTCGTCGTTTTTCTTGCTTAGTAGTTGTAGATCTCGCTCTTTCGGGGGTCAGATCAATATTGTATTTATAGCGACGAAGAAAAGCATCTCGCGAGATGTCTCCAGGTTTGGACTTGCCCCCTTGTAGTTGCATATACCGAGTTTAGGGCTGATTCGGCTAAGCTCTCCTGAAAGCAATGGATCAGGAGCTTCTCATTTTCAGCATATGCAGCCATCTTACGGCAGTACATCGTAAGATGGCTTTTAGGGCAAGTTAGTCCCATGTATTTTGGGAAGTCCGGAGTTTTGAACTTGTTAGGGAATTGGATATTTTTGACGAGGCACATGTCAGCCGCCTCTTTAACATCAAAATTATGCCCTTCCATGGCTCTCAATCTCTCTTCAAGGGCAGTCAGCTGTTGTTTTGATACTTCCGGAGCATGAATATGCACCGCCCTTGTATCAGATTGGTTATGCTCATCATTGGGTCCCTCTTCCTTTTCTTGGTGAGAGGCTTGTCCACTTTGGGGACCCTCCTTATGGATATTCTGCTGGCGTATCATTTCCAGCATTTGAGCCATTTGATCCTTTAGTGTATTAAGCTCAGTAGTGAGCTTTCGGTTTTGTTCCTCCAGCTGTTCCATCTTCTTAACTTTCTGAGCACGAGTGAGGACGGGCGGAAGACCAACCACTTTCTAAATGATTTAAAGATTTTTATTATAGCTTTTTAAATGATTGGTGTATCCTGGAATGAATGTGTTTATGTATGAGAGATTTTATTATGATGATGTTTATGCATACCTTTCTTAGTGCATTTATTTTCTCTCTTAATTTTGCCACTTATTGGATGATGTCGTATGAATGATACGACTTTGCCAAGAATCTTTTTATTATAAAAAGGAATTTTTATGGCTTTAATTGTTTTTATATTTTTTTATGACCCTTTATCTCTTCTGTCGGTCAACGTGGCTACTTAGCTTACAAAGAACCTGAAACCAGGCTAGCTTAACTGAAGATTGTCCGAGATAAAGTTGGTTTATCTTATCACTTTTATGATTTTTAGGGTTTTTCACTATTTTTGTTGTATGATTACCCTATGTTAATGAATCAATACAAATGCAGCAAACGAATGCACACACAATTCATACATCCACGAGCAGAGCCACGCTTATTTAATCACGAGGTAGGGTTTTCCTGCAGAAACGTGCTTGGTTTGGGTGGTTCTATACTGTTCTCACCAAGGCCAAAGGTCCCCAAGGTGCCCCCATTATAGGGACCTCTCAATCTCTCAGTCCTCGGGTCATGCACGGAACTCTGTGGCGACATCCTTAGACCAAAAGAAGAGAGTTATCACCTTGAGTTGGTGGTTTCCGACAACGGTTGTAGCCCTGTGTGCCAACAAGTTGGTCGTATCTGCCACCCACTCCCTATAGGTATTCACTCTTGCCCCCAAGTATAGAGGGACTGTTGTGTGCAAAGGTTTTTGTGTGCAATTTATATTTCAAACAATTTGCAGAAAATAATCATACAGCAATTATTAAAGCCATACAATAAAACATACGGAAAAAGGGTAAAGGCGTAATTTCAAATCTTTACTTAGTTTGAGTTTATCCGTCACTAAATGGGATCAACTCTCTAGCTTCCCCAGCGGAGTCGCCATCTGTTGCCGCCGTCCGTTCCGACGTCGTGGGACATCTCGAACGTTAATGCGAGCGGTCGCGAAAAGATGGTTGAGACTCGCGTTTTTTATTAAAAATATGTTCATTGCTTCCGAGGCGCTCAACACTGAACTATCCTCTAATAGAAGCAAGGTTTTCGAAAATGGTTCTTTTGGAGTCGCCACCAATGTTTTGACCATAAACATTGGAAAAGGAGAAAAAGGCATTGATTTTAATAAAAACCAAACTTGGCCATTATAACCAGAGTCGGGTAAGGGAGTTAGTTACGTGTGGGGAAGGTATTAGCACCCCACAACGCCCCTTTCGGGTTCCCTATGACGGATTAATTCATTTAAGTAAGGATTACGAGAAATTACGCTATTACCCTCTTTTATTCATACAGTATTTAAATATGGCTATCTACATGATTTTATCTACATTGCATACAAAAAGCAATAAATAAAGCAGTAAAAGAGAAGAGAATTGAGAAGAACCTCCGAAGCAAGCTTTATATTATAAGTCTTTTACACAGAGGATGCTTTGCGGCAATCCTTCGCTCTACAATGACTCTCCTCTCGAAAATAATATTGACTCGACTAAACTTTTACTGAAGAATCGAATGCCGGAATACAAATTCCTTAACTGATTGTTACCTATTAAAGGCAATCAGAAAGATCATTCGAAGGAGGGAGAGAAGAAGAAAAGTCTTGGAGTTGTCTGGGGTGTGGAGAATGACAAATGAGGCTCCTATTTATAGATTTCACAGCCTGGACATCTGGGACGGCCGTCTGGGTTGGGACGGCCGTCCCAACTGCGCATTTTGCACTGGGCCAAGTTGGGACGACCAGTTGTGTTTGGGACGGGCGTCCCATTTGAATTTTGGTGTTTGGAACGTGCGTCCCAAAGGTGAGACGTGCGTCTCACTTGCATTTTGGTGTTTGGGACGGCCGTCCCAACCCAGACGGCCGTCCCAGATCTATTGAACTATCAAGAGATTAAATTCTAAACCTATAACCTATCTATCTACACACCCACAAAATAAACTCTATAAACTCTATATGTTTTCATCAAATCCAACAAGTGCTTCATTTTATTGAGAGGCCGGGCAAAATTAAGGGTCTACAGTTGCCCCCCTTCACCTGCCAGACTAATTGTTGGCCTGATGTGCCCACAAAGTTAGTTGGTAGGTGAAGGAGTTAACCCTTTTTGCCCAGTCATCCTTCGGATGCTTATAGACCCCAAATCTTGCCCGGCCTCCAAATAAAGATCAGAAGGCCTCCTATTCGAAGATGGACGAAGCCTAACAAGCCACTAGGAGAGACTATTAGGCCCCATACTAGGATAGGAGGGAGTTTCTGTACGAAAAAATAAGTTTTCTCGCTTTGTTGGGACGAGACCGCCCTCTAGATTTCCCAGACCGCCGTCTCGCCTCACGCAAGTGGTGAGACCGCCGTCTCGCTTGACGAGACGGCGGTCTCGCCACCTGCGAAGGGCGAGACGGCGGTCTCGTTTCCCCAGACGGCGGTCTCGCCGCGCTTGGTAGGTCGAGACGGCGGTCTCGTTGGACGAGACGGCGGTCTCGACCCTGTCAGACGAGACCGGCGGTCTCGCCACCTGACAGCGTGAAAACCTATAAATAGGGGTCCTCCCCCCTCATTTCCACACACCTCAAGCATTTGCTCTCCCTTCTCTCTAAAAAACTTCTCTCTAGAATCCCTCCGACGCATTTCCGGAGTTTCTGAGTGTCTCTGAGAGTATTTTTCGGCGTTTAGAAGAGTTTCCAGCGCTGTGTAGAGTGAAGGGCTACCAAAAAGCACCCATTTGTTTTAAAGAAATAAAAAGAAAGCTTGCTTCGGAGGTTTAAACTCTTCCTTTCCCCTTTTATCGCTTTAAATTTACATTATGCAATAGATTAGGGCCATGTAGTCATACTTTTAAATTCCGCACAATAAAAAGGGCAAAAGTATATTTTCCGGTTTATTAACAATAAAAGCTGGCCTATCATAGGGAACCCGAAAGGGGCGTAGTAAAGGAACTAATACTTCCTTTACCACGTAACTAACTCCCTTACCCAACTCTGGTTCTAATGACCAAAGTTGGTTTTCGAAAACCAACGCCTTTTAAACCCCTTTTCCGATGTTTCCGGTAAAAACATCGGTGGCGACTCCACAGAACCCCACAAAAATAAGTCCTTGGGTTAGCCCGGTTATCGGACAACCCAAGGACACCTTTTCGAAGACCTCGTCCCTAGGTTAGCCCGGTTATCGGACAACCTAAAGGCGTTGTAACCACCCATAAAAAAACGCGAAAATCAAAAGGGTCGAAACCATCGCGTTGCTCTGACCGCCATCTCTTTTTGAAGGTGGCGACAGATGGCGACTCCACTGGGGAAGCCTCGAGAGTTGATCCCATTTAGTGATGGGTCAGCTTAAAAAATAAATAAACCAAGAAAATAACGCTTTTGCCCTTAACTTGTATTATAACATGTTTTATTGCTTGGCTTTAAATAACTGTTGTCTGTTTATACTTCCGCAATTGTGTGAAATACAAATTGTACACAAACCTTTGCACACAACAGTTCCCTCTATACCCGGGGGCAAGTGAGAAAACCATAGGGAGTGGGTGGCAGGTACGGTTCGCTGTAGTGAGGGCCTTGAGCCCACCAGTGTGATCGGAAACCACCACTCAAGGTGATAACCTTCCTCTTTTGGCAACAAGACTGACTACGGCCTTAGTGCTAAGCATGGTCGGACGGCTGGAGAGTGGGGACCCTATAATGGGGGCACCTTGGGGGCCTTAGCCTGGTGAGAACAGTTAGAACCAACCCTCGCCAATGCACTTTTCTGCAGGAAAACCCTACCTCGTGATAAAAACGAATTCTCGCCTGTTCGTGGATGATCGAATTGTGTGTGCATATGTTTGTTGCATTTGTTTGTTGCATAGCATAACCAAACAACAGAAGAAAAATCACAAAAAAATATTTTCGCAAATAAACACCCTTATCTTGGACAGTCTGCCTTTTAGCTAGCCTGGTTTCAGGTTCTTTGTAAGCTAAGTAGACACGCAGTTCCGACAAAAGAGATAAAAGGCTAAAAAAATAAATCCAAAATAAATAAAATAATAATAACAAAATCAAAACATTTAGAATTTTGACAAAGTCGTATCATTCATATTGCATCATGTCATAAGTGGAAAAATCAAGAAAAAAAATAAATGCATAAGGAGAGTCTGCATACGCATCATTTTAATAAACCCCTGAAAAGTGGGATTTAGAAGCGTTTTTTGGGAAAATTACCAGGCCAAATCCCCTTCGTGTATTTGCAACTTGGTTCTTCACCCTTTTCTCTTCGTTTTGATATGTTGTGCGTCCAAATCGGACATCCCAATCAAAAGTTATGTCACTTTGAACATCTGCTGCCCTTTTGCACTGGTGCATGCATAAATACATTCATTTTAGGGAACACTAGATATCCCTAAGACAACGGTGAAAGAGGCCCCGAGCACATTTGTGACCTTCGCGACAAGGAAGGGACACGTGTACTAAGGTGTGATGGTGACTCCCATTATACTTGTCAAGTCTATGATGGGGAAGGAACCATTACACCAAGGTGGGTATGATACCCCACAAAGCGTAAACTTTGAGGAGGATACGTAAGTCATTGTCTTAAGGAATATCCATCTCATAAATCATTCATTTTAAACAATAAAAATTATTTTGCATTTTAGAAAGCGGCTGGTATTCTTCATGCCCTCATCTGCATACAAAAAAAAAATCAAAATCCCAAACACTATCATACATCATGTTAGAAAATAAAACATGATAATGTTTAGGAAAAAATAAACACTTGCATACATGCATCCACCAAACTTCATCCTCATAACATCATCTAATAATAGACAGTCGAAGAAGTGGACATTCCTCAATACCATGAAAAGACGATTAGGGCATTCGCATGAAATGCACGGGAAGTCAAAAAGAAAATAAATAGAAATATTTGCCCGCCTATGGTTTCATTTAGGCTTCTCTGCTTTTTTAAAAAAAAAAAGAAAATGTGTACTTCGAAACATTGCATTGAGGAATGTACACTGTCTGGATGAAATAAATAAATTGTTCGTTTTCATCATCTCCTCAACCGTCTATTGCATTCATGAATTGCATTCATAAATTGCATTCATTCTCACTTTAATAATAATAAGATAATAAAAAGAAATGATTAGTCGATGTGCTTTCCACAAATCGAAGTAGGATGAAGAGCAAACCTTTTGTCGTCAAGTTATCTCCAACGGTTGATCCGCCTAAGAAGGATAATAAACCTCAATCGTTGGTCATCTGAGTAAATAAGGAAAAGGGGGCAAGGATGTCATCACGTTTGTTCATGCCTCCCACGTCAAAAAAGTAGTACCATGGAGATACACAAAAACATCGTCCATCAATGAAGATATCTCCAGCATAGCCGGCATTGGGGGCACAACAAGAAATGGAAAAATTTACTGCCCCGAGGAGCTACAAGACAATGCTCCCAAGAATAAAGGAAGAAATAAAGAGACCGAAGAAAAACATAATCCAAAGAGGAAATTGAATAGACTTTGGATTCACGACGCTGAGGCAATTCTTTCAACGCTCCGCCATGTTAGAAAAGTAGTTTTAAATCAAGAGGGGGGGTGAATTGATTTTTGAAAGTTTTTCGCAATACACAGATTATCTAATTCGAAAATTAAGTTTCTAAAAATCTTTTTGAATTACCAAGCAATCAAACAATATAAGCGCAGCAACTGAAATTAAAGAGAGAAAGGTTAGGAAAGATTTCACCGGTAATTTTATACTGGTTCACCCAATACCAGGTGTCGCCGCCGTCCCATTCCGACGTCCCGGGGAGGGAACGTCTTTGAGACGTTAATGCGAGCGGTCGCGGAAAGATGGTTTAGACTCGCGTATTTGTTTTAAAAGGTTTTCGAAAAAGGGTTCTTATGGAGTCGCCACCAATGTTTTAACCATAAACATTGGAAAAGGGAAAAATATTGATTTTAAGAAAAACCGCACTTGGCCATTATAACCAGAGTTGGGTAAGGGAGTTAGTTACGTGTGGGGAAGGTATTAGCACCCCACAACGCCCCTTTCGGGTTCCCTATGACAGATTAATTCATTTAAAGAAAAGACTTTGAGAAATTACGCGATTACCCTATTTTATTGCATAATATTGAAATAGCTATTTACATAATTTTAAATAAAACTAAATAAAGCAATAGAAGGAATATTAAAATGACTATCTACATGATTTTATTCTATATGACGCAATAAATAAAATAAAACAATAAATAAAGCAATAAAAGAGAAGGGAATTGAAAAGAACCTCCGTAGCAAGCTTTATATTGAGAATCTCGAACCGTGAGGATGCGTTTTGGCAACCCCTCTTTCTACACAAGACTCTCCTCACCAATACAAGAACGACTCTCTTAAAAATTTAAAGAAGAATCAAATGCCGGAATCTAATTCCTTAACCGATTGTTACCTATTTAAGGCAATCTGAAAGATCATTTGAGAGAGGGAGAGAAGTAGACGAGTGCTCTAAAGTGTTTCAGAGCTCTCTGGAGTGTCTGTGGTGACTGGGGTGTCTGAAGTGTGTCAAAAAAGTGACAAATGAGCCTCCTATTTATAGTTTTTCGCAGCTGGCGCACTTTGGGACGGCCATCTGGGTGGGACGGCCGTCTGGACTGGGACGGCCGTCCCAAATGGCATTTTTACACAGAGCGGGACCCCCAGGAAGGCCGGGACGGCCGTCCCACTTAACCTGGGGTTGGGACGGCCGTCCCAACTTTGGGACGCGCGTCCCACTTGAACCTGGAGGGTTGGGACGGCCGTCCCACTTTGGGACGGCCGTCTCGAACCCGCTCCTGCCAGCTTTCGCGCTTTTGGGACCCCGGAAGCTTTCCTTGCTGTTTTCTGGGCGTAGATTGATGCTGATGTGTGTCCGTTGAAGCTTTATCTTCATATAGGAAGTCTTCTTGGCCTTCATTAAGATGCCTGGCGAGCTTTGTCTTTGTGTAGGAAGTCTCTTTTGGCTTTTATCGTGTGAATGAGTGATCTCTGTGTTTGTTGCGGAGGTTTCCTCAGCTTTGGGAAGCCGGATGCACTCCTTTTTTGGCGACGTTCCTCTAGCCTTTATTTTGAGAGGCCCGGGCAAAATTAGGGGTCTACAGCTGCCCCCCTTCGCCTGCCGAACTAATTCGTCGGCTTCAATATGCCGACAAAATTAGTTGGTAGGGGAAGGAGTTAACCCTTTTGCCCGGTTATCCTTCGGATGCTGCTCCTTTGCCGGTCCTCTGGATGATAAATATTTTGATAGGTACCAACCCCTATCTGGTTTGAGCCTCCTTTTATAAAGCTCTGGTGAGTACTTACCCTCACCCGGTATGAGTCTGTATTTTATTAGACTTTTGTGGGTACCTACCCCCACTAGGTATGAACCTTGTTCTGCAAGGTTTTGGTGAGTACCTACCCTCACCCGGTATGAATTTACATTTTGTTAGACTCTTGTGGGTACTTACTTCCGAGGTGCTCAACATTGAACTAACCCCTAATAGAAGTAAGGTCTTTGCAACCCATCTTTGAAATGCTCTAGGTGAGTATTTTTACTCCACCTAATGCCTTCTGCAAAGTTTTTGATGAGTACTTACCCCCACCTGGTCCGAATCCCGTTCTGCAAGATTCTGATGGGTACTTACCCCCACCTGGTCCGAATCCCGTTCTGCAAGATTCTGATGGGTACTTACCCCCACCTGGTCCGAATCCCGTTCTGCAAGATTCTGATGGGTACTTACCCCCACCTGGTCCGAATCCCGTTCTGCAAGATTCTGATGGGTACCTACCCCCACCTGGTCCGAATCCCGTTCTGCAAGATTCTGATGGGTACTTACCCCCACCTGGTCCGAATCCCGTTCCGCAAGGTTCCGATGGGTACCTACCCCCACCCTGTCCGAATCCCGTTCCCGCAAGATTCCGATGGGTACTTACCCCCACCTGGTTCGAATCCCGTTCTGCAAGATTCTGATGGGTACTTACCCCCACCTGGTCCGAACCCTGTTCTGCAAGGTTCTGATGGGTACCTACCCCCACCTGGTCCGAACCCCGTTCTGCAAGGTTCTGATGGGTACCTACCCCCACCTGGTCCGAATCCCGTTCTGCAAGATTCTGATGGGTACCTACCCCCACCTTGTCCGAATCCCGTTCTGCAAGATTCTGATGGGTACCTACCCCCACCTGGTCCGAATCCCGTTCTGCAAGATTCTGATGGGTACCTACCCCCACCTGGTCCGAACCCCGTTCCTGCAAGGTTCCGATGGGTACCTACCCCCACCTGGTCCGAACCCCGTTCCGCAAGGTTCCGATGGGTACCTACCCCCACCTGGTCCGAACCCTGTTCTGCAAGGTTCTGATGGGTACCTACCCCCACCTGGTCCGAATCCCGTTCTGCAAGATTCTGATGGGTACTTACCCCCACCTGGTCCGAACCCCGTTCTGCAAGGTTCTGATGGGTACCTACCCCCACCTGGTCCGAATCCCGTTCTGCAAGATTCTGATGGGTACTTACCCCCACCTGGTCCGAATCCCGTTCTGCAAGATTCTGATGGGTACTTACCCCCACCTGGTCCGAACCCCGTTCCGCAAGGTTCTGATGGGTACCTACCCCCACCTGGTCCGAATCTCGTTCTGCAAGATTCTGATGGGTACCTACCCCCACCTGGTCCGAATCCCGTTCTGCAAGATTCTGATGGGTACTTACCCCCACCTGGTCCGAACCCCGTTCCGCAAGGTTCTGATGGGTACCTACCCCCACCTGGTCCGAATCTCGTTCTGCAAGATTCTGATGGGTACCTACCCCCACCTGGTCCGAATCCCGTTCTGCAAGATTCTGATGGGTACTTACCCCCACCTGGTCCGAATCCCGTTCTGCAAGATTCTGATGGGTACTTACCCCCACCTGGTCCGAACCCCGTTCCGCAAGGTTCTGATGGGTACCTACCCCCACCTGGTCCGAATCTCGTTCTGCAAGATTCTGATGGGTACCTACCCCCACCTGGTCCGAATCCCGTTCTGCAAGATTCTGATGGGTACTTACCCCCACCTGTCCGAACCCCGTTCTGCAAGGTTCTGATGGGTACCTACCCCCACCTGGTCCGAATCCCGTTCTGCAAGATTCTGATGGGTACTTACCCCCACCTGGTCCGAACCCTGTTCTGCAAGGTTCTGATGGGTACCTACCCCCACCTGGTCCGAACCCCGTTCTGCAAGGTTCTGATGGGTACCTACCCCCACCTGGTCCGAATCCCGTTCTGCAAGATTCTGATGGGTACTTACCCCCACCTGGTCCGAACCCCGTTCTGCAAGGTTCTTAGAATGCACTTTTTGGTAGTTAATCCTGTGATTATCTGTTTTTGGAGATGTGTTGGCGGCTTATTTTTTCTGTTCATGCGCCCATTCCGTAGGGAATATTTGTTTTTGACTTTGCTGTTAGTCGTCATCCGGTTTTACCGGGGATTTTTGATGTTTTTGGTTTTTCTTCTTGATTGTGCCTCTTGATTAGGCGGAGATCCATTTGGGGAATTTGTTGTGCCTCTTGATTAGGCGGGAATTTACTGGGGATTCGTTGATTTTTTTTGTGCCTCTTGATTAGGCGAGTGCTTCAATAGCGACGAAGGCTTTCCTCTGGATAGGCTGATGTTCTTCTTGAGGATATCTGTTCTTGATAATACCTCTGAGTAGGTAGATGTTTTTTGAAAGCTTTGTGCTTGTATTACCTCTTATAGGTTGATTTCCCGCTTCTTGGGGATATCGGCTCTTTGCTTGTTTCTGAGTAAGCATAGGCATTCTTGGGAGTGAAGGTTTTGTACCTTCCTGGGGATATTCATATTGGGTGCTTAACTCCCTGTGGATTTGTAATTTGCTTTTGCGGATAGGCTTACTGGGGAAAAATTTTTCTTTTTGGTGATCCACTGAGGGGAATTTTATTGGCTTCCTGTGGACGGAAATTTCTTTCGGCTCCTTCATGTCGTAGCCTTTGTTAGAGGGTGAAAGGCTCTTCTCTTCTTTCTTTTTGTTGCCCCCCAGCTGATGTGGGGGATTTTGACTCCGTTTTTTCTTTGATAGACTCTTATGTAGTCCTTGTTCTTCTTTGAAGCCCGATACTCTTGTATGAGTGTGCTTAAGGACTCTTGCCGCGATGTCTTCGAGTCGTGAGGTAATCTTTTTGTTTTGCCTCTGGAGTAGGCGAGGATCCGCTTGGGGATAATTAAGCCTTTCCGTTGGTTTTTCTGTCTTATATTGGTGTAGAAGGTTGATGGTTGGAGTAATTTTTGCTGAAGCGGTTTAGATTTCGCCTTTTACTTTCGCGACTTAGTTTTCGTCGCGAGCTGTTTTGAAATCTGACTTTTTAGTGAATCATGTGTGCCTTTTATTTTATACACATGGGCTTTTTGATTGCGACGTGTAAAACAGAAATAACGAGTTTTATTTATTACTGCTTATGTTCGGGTACATTTCAAGCATATTTAAGACATAAGAAAGTTAAATAAATCCTAATCGTCTGCCTCTGGGCTGGAATGGGCAGATGGTACTGGTGAAGGGAAGCGGCGGAGTAGGCGGCGTTGGAACCTTGCCTGGGTCTGGACCAGGCTCTCATCTGACCTGCCAGCCCTGCCTTGCCTGAACAGTCATCTGGCTGAACTGCGGCGCATAGACCTGGAACTCTCCTTCCATATAGGCATGCTCCTCATCCAGGCGCCTGCATAAGCCCGAGAAATCCGAGTCGCGTGATTGCTGCTGGACTCTGAAGTGGTAGGGACATCTTGCCGCGTATCGAAATCGTGCATATCCCATGAAATCGAGATGATAGGGTTTAGGATGAAACCTGATCCTTCTCTGCGAGGATACTCATGTTCGTCAGGACTCCTCCGTTGATAGGCTCTGGTTGAAGTTCAGCTTGGATATCTTCTCCGTCTGTGCATTCCCAGGATTCAACAAGAGGGGTAAGGAAGGGAGCCACCATGATTGCTCCCGCTGATCTTCGAGACTGCATTCCTTTACAGCCTTCAGGAATGCGCATCCAGGGTTGCATCGTGTCCCTGATGCATGCAGGAGACTATAAAAAGGTCAGCCAGCGTTACCTTCCCCTGGCTTTCCTTCCTGCCGTGAATGGTCCCAGCAAGCAATTTGTGGCATATGCGAAGAGGGGGATTGAAGGCTGCACCCTTCAGATGAGATGGGAGGTTGATAGCTCCAGTAATATCCTTCCACATACTGGTGGTGGTGAGAACCGCAGGTTTCTCCAGATATGCGGACCGATATTCCGGTGTTCTTGTCTCGGCTCGCTGGCAGAATCCCATGATGACGTTGAAGTCATCCAGGGCAGTGGTTCGGTAGGCTCCATCCATCCAGTAGGAGATAGCCAGTGTTGGTGGCACCCCAGGAGTGGTGGATGGCATCTCCATCATGCTAACGGAGGCGAGAAACTCCATCGTAGCGGTGCGATGGATCCGAGTGGGTGGCTCACGAAGGAGGAAGTCCCATCCTATGTTGTGGATGAACCTCCTAACATCTTGTTCCCAGCCGAATGTGGCCAGGATCCCGAAGTCTAGTCGCAGCATCGGGTACCAGGCAAACTGCTGGATATTTGCCAGTCTTTGTTGATGCGCTTCTGCCATCATCATACTGGTGGCAGGAGCTCTTCTAGCAGCAGTCCTGGTGCGTTTTCTTCTGGATGAGGCTTCTCCATGCTCCATTGTAGGTAATATTCTCTTAGAAATGCTAAAAATGTATGGAAGAGGAGGAAAGACAAGATAGGAAGCTTGGAATGAGGTACCAGAGCCAAAAACCGCGTCCCATATATATAGACCGCGCAGGGGAGTTTGGGACGGCCGTCTGGGTTGGGACGGCCGTCCCAAATGGCACAAATGCACAGGCCGGGACCCCCTGTTGGGACGCACGTCCCAAACGTGAAAATGCACTTGGGACGGCCGTCTGGACTTTGGGACGGCCGTCCCAAGCTCCTTAAGTTGGTTTTTGATTTTTTGAGTTAATTTTCGTGTTTTTTGATGAAATCGAAGATAGGATTCCCTTCATCTATGCTTTAATGCATGTAATGCTTCATGATATGCATCCTAGGATCTATTTTAGTTAATATTTCGAGAGTTTTAACTGATGTGCTTTGACTTTGGGCGCATTCTTGGTGTTGTACCTTACCGTCATCCTGCTTCTTGACTAACAAGCTTAGCTGTACTGATTTGCCGTCTTTGGAATTTTCTTTGCCATGGCCGAAGAGCAATCCTTTGTTCGTAGAGCAACTGCCATGTCAATGCCCTCCTTCTTTTCCTTAGGGATTTCAACCTTCCTATTGATCACTATGTTACCACATTCCCCTTCATTACTTGAATGCTTTATAGTGAAATGGTCAAGAGAAAAGAAGGAAAAGGATTTATTGCAAAGGCTTGCGTTTTAGAGAGATATTTTTGTAATAAAGGTTTTTGTAAGAATGGCTGGCCAAGGTTGGTCTGTGTTTAGGCTAGTTTAGATAAACGTTTTATTCTTATGACGTGGCGTCGTTGTTTACTCGATTTGTGGCGCCTTTCCGTGATTGACTAACTTCCCTAGTCCGCCCTTTCGTGTTTTCAGCCTAGGATGCCGTGCTTTCGTCCTGATTTTCGTCTAGGTTTCCTTTTTGTATTTATTTTTAGGAATACCTAGCGGACTTTTAATAACCCTTACTTTTGCCCAGGCTACCCTTTGTTATTGTTCGGGTCTCCTGCTGGGTTTACCCTAATTTTTGCGCAGCCCCCTTTGTGGGTTTCCTGCTGGTATTTTGCCCTTTTATTTTCTTGTCTTGGTCTTTGACCTTGACGTGCTTTCCTTTTTTGTATGCGTATATTTTTTGCACAACATTTGTCGAGATTTGATTTTATATTTTATTTGTGTTTCTAGTTAATCAATTTATTTTGACCTTGCTTTGCGCCGCTTTACTTATTTGGACGCATTTGGAATAAAACGTTTGTCTAATACAGGGTTATTTAATGGGGTATAGATACATTTAGCAAGAAAAGAAGCAGATAGTAAGAATAGCATTCTTTTGTAATTTCAGGGAAATGTGTGCCCTAAAGATGCTCTGGGGACTGGCATACCCCGAGGAGTGATCTCTAATAGTCACTAGATTTACATCCCTTAGAATCGGAAGAAGGACACCTAATGACTAACGCTACCCTTTGCGCTAAGACCCCTCCTTTTCGGAATACCATCTTCGAGGGGTAAGACTTCCCTTTTCTTTGTATGGTTTGATCTTTTGTAGGGTCATACCCTAGTCCATACTTTAGCGGATTATCTTTGAAATCTGGTGGCTCTCTTATTCCTTGAGCGTTCTTTCCAAGCCCCCTGCCCTGGTCGATATCCATATCTTTTCATCATCTGGGCCACCTTCATGCTACTAGGGAGTCTTTCGATATTGGCAATTTCAAGTGCTTGAAAAGATGTTTCAAGAGCCTCTTCAGCCTGCATCCACATATGGTTGAATAGATGGTTTGCTTATTAGAAAGTCTTCTTCAGCTTGAACCTGTGACCAGTCTTATCATTTGTCACAAACTTGACTTTCTGTGGAGCGTCGAAGGTATTGCCTTAGCGCTATGAATCCAAGGTCTACCAAGGAGACAACTGTATGCTGGTGTGATATCCATCACGTGGAAGTCTATGTTGAAAATAGTAGGTCCGATTTGGATTGGTAGACTAATCTCTCCTACTACTTCACGTCTTGATCCGTCAAAGGCTCGAACTATTGTATTACTTGGGCGCATGTGGGTTTCTCGTATTATTATCTTGTCGAGGGTACTTTTGGGCATGACGTTTAAGGATGACCCATTATCCACAAGAACTTTGGAAATGAGATATTCCTTGCATTTAACCGAAATATGCAAAGGCTTGTTGTGATCTGGACCCTTCTAAAGGGAGTTCTTCATTGGTGAAGGTCAGATGATCATTGGCTGTAATATTACCAATAATTCCTTCAAACTGGTCTTGAGGTATTGCATGTGGAACGAATGATTCATTCAAAACTTTTAACAGTGTGTTTCGATGCGGTTCCGAACTCATGATGAGTGACAACAAGGTTATCTTTGCAGGAGTGCGATTGAGTTGATCGATGATGGAGTACTCGCTTTGTCTTATGTACTGGAGTAGCTCATCTGTCTCCTCCTTGGATTCCTTTTCCTCTTCGGCCTTATTTTTTGCCTTCTCTTTAGGAGTATTATCTTGAATTTCCTTGGGGGAATATATTCTTCCGCTTCTTGTCATGCCCCCCATACCGGCTATGTTGGAGATGTCTTGATTGACTGGCGATTCTTCTGAGTATCTCCAAGGTACAGCTTTGTTTGATTTATAAGGGAAAGGACGCGGTACAAACAAGCGTAAAGGTGTTATTGCTTCTTCCCTTTTATTGATTGGAATGATTAACGGTGCTTGTTTGTTATCATCTTCTGATTTATCGACTGTCGGAGAGATTTTGATGACGAAAGACTTCTTTTCCATTTTTCTGATTTTGTGGAAAGCATACCAGTTAATCCTTTCTTTTTATTATCTTTATTATTAAAATGAGGAGGAATATATGAATGTATGCAGCTTATGAATGCAATAGACAATTTAAGGAGAAAAAATAAATCCTTTTATTAGAAAGTGTAAATCCTTCTATACAATGCTTTGGAGCAAGTGCTGACAAAAACGGAAAAGCTTGAAGAATCCTATAGGTAATTTAGGTTTTCTTTGTAATTCATCTTCAGCTATTCTCACATGGTTTCCGAGTATCTTAGCTTGCTCATGTATCGCTTGACTCATGTTTTCACTATATTGACAAGCCTCTCTTATCTTTTCTTCTAGATGAACGATCAAAGCGTATTGTTGGTCAGATCTCTCTCTTATTTGGTCCCTTTCATGAATTAAGTGACCATACTGAGCTAATCCTTCTTTTTCTTTATCATGCAGCTCATCCAGGCTTTTCTTGTATTTTTCAGCGGTTTCTCGCCACCTTTGTGCTTCTGAATGAGTTCCCGCTAGGTCATCCTGGATTAATTTGATCATTTTTGTTTGCTCTGCAAGTGCCTTCTCAAAACGTGCTATTTCATCATTCATGTCCTGGAAAAGACTATCTTGTTCAAACCTTGGCATCTTCAATGCTCGCCTAGCTTCTTCTTGGTAGTCAGGCATAATCATTTTTAAGAAGTTCTATCTCATGGTCCTTCTTTTTACATTGCCTTTTTAGACCGTCTATTATGATGGTTGATTCCCGCTCTTTTTCTTCAAAAGCCCTTAGCTGAAGTTTCCATGACTTCTATCCTTTTGTTTAGGGCATTGACTTGCAATTGTAGCTCCTCGTTGACCAACGCTTTAGTGAATGCATCAGATGGTAGGGGTACCCTCTATTTTTCCTCCATTTTTCATATTCGTGGGATGTGGATACCTGAATCCTTCCGAGCTCTTTATCCCCCAGGTATATTGGTCTTTCCCATGCTTTCCTGACAGCAGATATTTCTTCAAAGTTATGGGAATAATGGTATAGATTCAGCCCTCTGAGCTCTTCTTGGGTTGGCACAGTCTGAGTTCTCATAAGTTGTCTCATGGCTATTTTAGGAGAATATGCTATACAACCTCTAAGACCTAGAAGTGGTATATTCGGGTAGTTTCCGCATCGTATGAGAATATAACCGGGTTCGGAACCAAGGACAAACCCATGATACATGCTCTATGTTCCAGTTTTCTAACTCAGCTTTCCACTCTAAGGCTTGACGATGTTGAAGGGGGATTTTTGAGAAACTTCTTAAAGGGTCAGGAAATACACCCATGTGGCTTGAGGCGTAAAAGTGAGTAACACCCCATACATATAGCAGCGAGGTACAGCATCTGAGTGTTTTTCCTTGTCTCTGTTGGCAGAATTTCACAGAAAGCAGGGTATCAGCAAGGATTGCAGGTATAGGACTCTTTGAATATACATCCCAGGCGAAGAATGCGTCCATTGCAGCGTGATCCACGATGTCCACATGGAATGGGAATAATATGATTCCGAACATTGCTAATGCTAGAGTCTTGTTGAATGTAGACCAGTCCTTCTTTTCAGCTAAAGAGACTAAGTGGTCTTCTATTATAGCCATTTTCCAACCTCTGATATTCCCTTTTTCCTCTAGGGCGGATTGATGAGGAGGCGAGTCGCATAATAGTGGCAACCTTACTCACGGCCGTATATTCTCCTGAGTAGACATAAACTCCAACTGACTCTAGGCCATCTAACCATGAGTTCGTATTCTTCTAAGGTTGGTACCAAGTCAAACTGCGAGAACTCTGAAGCAGTGTAAATCGGGATTCCAAGAAGTGGATTAATGCTCTAACAAATATTGGATCAATATTGATTTTCAGGAGGTCAAGAATTCTTCCGTAAGACTTTTCAAAGTCAGGCATAGACTTTCGCGGCATATATGTACACAAGTGTCTTAACTTCTCTACACTGCATAGAAGGATTCCCACTTTCTTTAACTCGTCTATTACCGAATCCCTCCATTATCTAACAGAAAGTGAAAAATGCATGATATGAGTATGGTTTTTTGTAGATGCGTGGATGCAAGTGTTTGTTTTTCTAAGTATTATCATGTTTCGTTCCTAATATGATTCATGTTAGTACTTGGTTTTTCTTGAAAAGAAAACTTATCTATATAAATGCTTATGGATTTAGATGAAGAGAGTCCTATTTTCTTCCCTTTTTATTTTTTTTTATGAAGAAAAGGTGATATGAATCATGAAGCTTTGGCTAATAACTTTATATTTTATAACAAAGATGTTTTTGTGATTTTAATTTGTTTTTATATTTTTTTATGATTTTTAGGGTTTTTCACTTTTTTGTTTGTTGTATGATTACCCTATGCTAATGCATCAATACAAATGCAGCAAACGTATGCACACACAATTCATACATCCACGAGTAGAGCCACGCTTATTTAATCACGAGGTAGGATTTTCCTGAGAAACGTGTTTGGTTTAGGTGGTTCTAACTGTTCTCACCAGGCCAAAGGTCCCCAAGGTGCCCCCATTATAGGGACCTCTCAACTTTCAATCCTCTGGTCATGCACGGAACTCCGTGTCGACATCCTTAGATCAAAAGAAGAGAGTTATCACCTTGAGTTGGTGGTTTTCCGACAACGGTAGTAGCCCCGTGTGCCAACTAACCGATTCGTATCCTGCCACCCACTCCCTATAGATATTCACTCTTGCCCCCGGGTATAGAGGGACTGTTGTGTGCAAGGGTTTTTGTGTGCAATTTATATTTCAAACAATTGCAGAAATAATCATACAGCAGTTATATAAAGCCATACAATAAAAACATACAGAAGGGTAAAGGCGTAATTTCAAATCTTCACTTAGTTTGAATTTATCTGTCACTAAATGGGATCAACTCTCTAGCTTCCCCAGTGGAGTCGCCATCTGTCGCCGCCGTCCCTTTCGACGTCCGGGAGGGAACGTCTTTGAGACGTTAATGCGAGCGGTCGCTGAAAGATGGTTTAGACTCGCGTATTTGTTTTAAAAGGTTTTCGAAAAAGGGTTCTTATGGAGTCGCCACCAATGTTTTAACCATAAACATTGGAAAAGGGAAAAATATTGATTTTAAGAAAAACCGCACTTGGCCATTATAACCAGAGTTGGGTAAGGGAGTTAGTTACGTGTGGGGAAGGTATTAGCACCCCACAACGCCCCTTTCTGGGTTCCCTATGACAGATTAATTCATTTAAAGAAAAGACTTTGAGAAATTACGCGATTACCCTATTTTATTGCATAATATTGAAATAGCTATTTACATAATTTTAAATAAAACTAAATAAAGCAATAGAAGGAATATTAAAATGACTATCTACATGATTTTATTCTATATGACGCAATAAATAAAATAAAACAATAAATAAAGCAATAAAAGAGAAGGGAATTGAAAAGAACCTCCGTAGCAAGCTTTATATTGAGAATCTCGAACCGTGAGGATGCGTTTTGGCAACCCCTCTTTCTACACAAGACTCTCCTCACCAATACAAGAACGACTCTCTTAAAAATTTAAAGAAGAATCAAATGCCGAAATCTAATTCCTTAACCGATTGTTACCTATTTAAGGCAATCGGAAAGATCATTTGAGAGAGGGAGAGAAGTAGACGAGTGCTCTAAAGTGTTTCAGAGCTCTCTGGAGTGTCTGTGGTGACTGGGGTGTCTGAAGTGTGTCAAAAAAGTGACAAATGAGCCTCCTATTTATAGTTTTTCGCAGCTGGCGCACTTTGGGACGGCCATCTGGGTGGGACGGCCGTCTGGACTGGGACGGACGTCCCAAATGGCATTTTTACACAGAGCGGGACCCCCAGGAAGGCCGGACGGCCGTCCCACTTAAACTGGGGTTGGGACGGCCGTCCCAACTTTGGGACGCGCGTCCCACTTGAACCTGGAGGGTTGGGACGGCCGTCCCACTTTGGGACGGCCGTCTCGACCCGCTCTGGCCAGTTTCGCGCTTTTGGGACCCCGGAAGCTTTCCTTGCCGTTTTCGGGCGTAGATTGATGCTGATGTGTGTCCGTTGAAGCTTTATCTTCATATAGGAAGTCTTCTTGGCCTTCATTAAGATGCCGTGCGAGCTTTGTCTTTGTGTAGGAAGTCTCTTTTGGCTTTTATCGTGTGAATGAGTGATCTCTGTGTTTGTTGCGGGAGGTTTCCTCAGTTTTGGGAAGCCGGATGCACTCCTTTTTTGGGCGACGTTCCTCTAGCCTTTATTTTGAGAGGCCCGGGCAAAATTAGGGGTCTACACCAGGGCTACGTCCAGACTCCAGCCAAATTCCAGCTGGGTTCCACTAGAATAGATGTTTTACAGACTCACCCTCTTACACCTATTCTAACTCTCCACCAAGAACCAAATTCCAGCTCTTGGAAACCTCTGCAACCAAATTCCAGCCGCAGAGAAACCAGTGCCCAAATTCCAGGCACCACACACAAGAACCAAATTCCAGCTCTTGCTTTAACCTTTCCACCAAGAACCAAATTCCAGTTCTTGGCAACTTTCTACAGCAACTGCAGAAAAACTTGTACCCAAATTCCAGGTACAAAACAGGTACAAATGAATGAATAGAAATTTAAAAGAAGAAACAAAGAAAGCTCAAACCGGATTACACCAATCCACAGTCAGTTTCTTCTTCAAAGAAATGCAAAGTGCCTCAAGAAAGATTTCAAAAGAAGTTCACAAAAACAGTTGTGTATCTTTCTTGAAAAATGCTAATAGTTGTTTGTATTGATTGCTTGAATTGTGTAAAAACTGATATGTGATATATTTCTCAAAGTTTCAAGCAAATCTGTTTATAAAAGAGTATTTTCAAATCTGCTGCATTAATTAATCTGTTGAAAGTTTGTTTTAATCTGTTGAAATAGCCGTTACAATCTGTTAAAAGTCCTTTCAACCCATTAATGCGTTCTTGATCTTTAACAGAAAATGTTTTAGTTGATACGACCACGTTTTTATCAGTTAAAACGTTTTACAAACATTTTCAAAGTATAAAACAATCGATTGAATCGCGTATTAATCGATTGATTTGTTTAAAAACCTTCTTATAAAACTTTCCAAGTTATTTTAACTGATATAAAGTCGTTTCAATCGATTGAAAATCTGCACATATATTTTCAAGTCATTTTAATCGATTGAAAGTTCGTTTTAATCGATTGAAAAGATTTTCTAAGTTATTCTAATCGATTGAAATGCGTTTTAATCGATTGAAATAAGTCTGATCGGTCATAATTCAATTCTGATCGATCATAACCAACTCTGATCGGTCATAATCTCATTCTGATCGATCATACTGACATCCAAAGTGATTTTAATCGATTGAAACGTGTTTTAATCGATTAAAATAATTCTAATCGCTCATATTTAAGATCTGATCGATTATATTGCATTCTGACCTATTATATTCGAATTCTAATCGGTCATAAAGAGTTTTAATCGATTAAAAGAAGTTTGTATCGATTAAAATATTGTAAAAACACTTTTTAAAACATTCTAAGTGTTTTAAATTGATTCTTTCAAACCTTTATCAGTTAATAACTTGTTTAAGAAAATTCTTTGCCAAAATGCTTTTGTTTTTGATTTGTTTAAAACTATTTTTGAGGCATTTTGCAAAATGAATGAAGGAGCTTCATGCAGTGGAAAAGGTAAAGTGGTTTTACCTAAGCTTTCTGTTAAGACACACTAAGTCTTCAGCTCCATTCTTCTGAGTGACTTGTTTGACTGCTGCAGAGTTGACCCTTGACTTTATCTTTGACTTCATCAAATCAATGAGATCTTTGCTAGGATCACTTTCACGCCAAAGAGACAAACTCAGGGTAGGCGACAAGCTAGTCATAGTTTGAGCTAGAGACGACATTCGGATCAAGCAAGTCGTTTGCCCTACCTTGAATGGATGCGGCTGAAGAAGACCTTTGAAATATCTTTTACCAATATGAAAAGACTTCCCCAACAATATGAAGGTGACCCACATGATGAGAAAATATGGATATCGCCCAAACCAAGGGCTCATTAGAAACTCTCAAGGAATAAGGGAGCCACCAGATTTTAAAGACAATCCTTTAAAGCATGGCCTAGGGCATGACCCTACAAAGGATCAAGCTGCACAGAGAAAAGGGAAGTCTCCCCTTTGCACCTTGAATCAAATTTTCCCAAATAGAGGGGTTCAAGCGTCAAAAGCGACTTTAGTCATTAGGTGTTCTCCTTCTGATTCTTAGGGTTTGTAAATCCAATGACTATTAGATATTACTCCTCGGTGCTAGCCCAACCCCCGAGCATTGTAGGGTACACATTTCCCTATTAATTACAAAGAATGTCATTCTTATTATCTGCTTCTCTTCTTGCTATTAATGTCTAAACCTCATTAATAACCATGTTTAAGCAAACGTTTTCAAAAGTGTGTCAAAGTAATCAAAATGCGCCATTGACCAAAATAAAAGTCAAATCCATCACCACTGATTGACTAGAAGCATAAAATAAAGTTTTACCTCATCATAAGTAAAGTCATGTTTCGCCAATGTTGTACAAAAAGAAAACAAAAAATCAAAAGAAGCCCATAAAAGCTAAAGGCCAAAAAGAGAGGGCAAGATACCCGGTAGGAAACCCACAGAGGGGGCTACGCAAAAGTTAGGGTAAACCCGCTAGGAAACCTGAACAACCATAAAGGGTAGCCTAGGCAAAAATTAGGGTTACAAAATAAAGTCCACTAGGTTTCCAAAGCAAGAAAAAAGAAACCTAGACAAAAGTTAGGACAAAACAAAACACAACATCCTAAGCTGAAAACCCAAAGGGCAGACTAGGGAAGTCAATCAGTCATAGCAAGCGCCATAGAATAAGACGCCACTCCATAAACAAAACGTTGTTTAAACTAGCCTAAACACTCTAACCAACCTTGGCTAGCCGTGCTTACAAAAACCATTTTTTGTCAAAATAAAACAATTCTAAAACACAAGCCTTTGAATTAAATATCCTCTTCTTTCTCTTCTCTTGACCCTTACTACTACAGCATTCTAGTAATTAGTAGGGAAATGTGGAGATAGTAATCAATAGTAGGATTGACATCCCCAAGGAAAGGGAGGGGCGCACTGACATGGCAAGTCGCTCTACAATTAACACAATCCTTCTTCGATCACGGCAAAGTCAAAGACGGCAAAATCGGTACAGCCTATCATGTCGACAAAAAGCACATAACGCCAGAAGCTCATCAGAAGTAAAAGCATATTGGTTAATCCTTTTGAAAAATCAATTGAAATAGTATTATAGGATACATATCGCAAACATTGCATGCATATGATAGGCTCCTATCTCTCAAAAAAAAAAAAAGAGAAAGAAAAAATGACAATAAAAAGAACAATGCCTGCTAGGAGATTCTTAGGCAAAAGTTAGGGTAGCCCGATAGATTGAAAACCCGCAAAGGGCGGTCTAGGCAAAAGTTAGGGCATTCATAAAGAAGGAAAAAGCCCGCTAAGATATCCGAGGCAAGAATTAAGGCAGCCCGCTAGACCGAAAACCCCAAAAGGGCGGTCTAGGCAAAAGATAGGGCTAAACCAAAAAATGAATAAAAAAGAGGGGCCCTTCATCATAATCATAAAAAGTTCAGTAGGAGAATGCTAGTCACTTTTCTAGATGCATCAATCAAAAAGAATAGATTGCATTTAGGGCATCCACACACAAGTAGTCGCACAAAACAACTTTGTCAATGTCAAAAATGAAAGAAATAAAAATTACTTCAGACAAATAACGAAAAATATTCATGCATATAAGGAGACTAGCTCCATGTTTGTGATTGAAAACAGGATCACTGAGACTGAGTCTCCAAATAATGCCCCCAAGAAAACGGAGCAAGTCGTCAATCAAGCGACTCAGCAGAATAAGAGCTTCTGAAAATTAAGAGCTTCAGCTACCATCCTTCTACCCAGAAAAGAAGGCACAAGAAAATAATAAGTCTCCAAACATTACTCTCCCTCTAGAAAGAAGAGTGAGTTGTCATAAGAAGCTTCCAGAAGCCAAAGCTCCAATCATCACCCAATAAAAGAGGGCACAATCATCAGACATCATAAAAGAAAAGCCGATGGAAAGGCTTAGTTATCCCCAAGAGGATCCCTTCCCACTCCGAAGGCAAAACAAAAAAACTCCTCACGGCTCAACATTACCACCACATGAAGTCATCGAGCACACTCATCCAAAGTCTCCTCCACACTCCCCAATGGAGAATAAAGGCTTCAAGAGCCCATCATCATCAACAGTCAAAAGAGTCCAATCCATCAAGGGCTCAACAAAAGAAAGAAGAGAAAAGAAGAGAAAAGAAAACCCTTGCATCCCCAGCGGATGTCCAAAAAGGTCATGATAGAGAGGGCCGAATAAAAATCCTCAAGTGGATCTCCAAAAAAATTCTACAAAAAGGAATCATAAATTCCCATCCCCCAGTGGAATAAGAGCTTCACAAGTATAGCTCGCATCAACATCAATCAAGGAGCCAAGACTCCATTCCTAGAAAAGAAAAATCAAATCCCCAGGGAGTCAACTAATTCCCTGGTGGATCACTAAAGAAATAAAAACGTCATCCCTAGTGGACCTCCCCAAAAAAAAGAAGGGAAAAAGACAGCGTAATAAAAGAGACTAAAAAGTAAAAAGGCTTACGCATTATCCCCATAAAAAAGCCAAATTTCAAAATTGCGATAAAAAAGAGATAAATCACGGAAAAAAAGGCGAAATCAAAACCATTGCAGCAGAATAAAGAGCTTCAAGGAAAATAGCTCTAACCTTCTACACCAATAAACGAAGGTACACCAGAAAAAGCCAACGGAAAGGCTTGATCATCCCTAGCGGAATAAGAGCATAGGCAAAGCCAGCTCAAAACAACAGCATCCAACAAGGAGTCAAAAACTCCATTTCTCCCTCAAGGGGCAGATCAAAATTAGATCCCCGGGAAGGAAACCAATTCCCCGGTGGATCAATCAAAAAGAAATATCATCCCCAGTGAGCCTATTGCAAAGGCAAAACTTCAAGTTCATTCTCAGAATGTCATATGCATAGGCAAGACCTGCCAAGCAAGAGCTAGCATCCCCATAAGGGAATATCAGCCTAGTAAGAGGCAAAACAAATGCAGCCAAAAGTCTTCACTTCCGATGAAGCATCTGCCTACTCAGAGGAATTACTAGAAACTCAATGGAGTATCTGCCTGCTCAGAGGCACCATCAAAATCAACAAATTTTCAAATGGATATCCGCCTACTCAAGAGGCGTCACCAAGATCACTCATAAAAAAATCCCCGACAACCAGCAAAGTCGGATGACAAATACCAAAAGATCAAAACAAAGAATCCCCAGCAACCAACAAGCTGGATGAACACCAACAGAATCCCCGGCATAGACTGGACGACCAAATCTCAGAAAGGTTAAAGACAAGAGAACACATCTCAACGTCGGCACATGAGCTAGAGCAGTAAGCCGCCACCATAGCCAAAGGATCAGCTACCGCAAGAAGGGGCATCCAGAGGCACCAAACCAGACGAGGGTTCGTACTCGTCAACCAAGGGGTCAGCTACCGCGTCAAAGGAGCATCCCAAGGTTTCACACCGGTGCATGAGCTAGAGCAGTAAGTCGCCACCATCACCGAAGGATCAGCTACCGCAAGATGGAGCATCCGGAGGCTAAACACCAGATGGGGGTGTGTACTCATCGGGCCTTACAGAAGGGGGCTTACCAGACGGGGGTTCATACTCGTTAAACACCAGATGGGGGTGTGTACTCATCAGGCCTTACAGAAGGGGGCTTACCGGGCGAGGGTTCATACTCGTCAAACCAGATGGGGGTTCGTACTCATCAGCTGAAGGGGTCAGCTACCGCGTCAAAGGAGCATCCCAGAAGCGCACAACACAACACTTCCCCAGAAGATCATCCGCCGCAAAAACGGAGCATCTGAAGGGCAACTGGGCAAGAGGGTCAACTCCTTTACCCTCCAGTCGATCACCTTGCCACAAAAGGCCAGCAGTCGACTGGTCGGGTAAAGGGGGGGCAGTTGTAGACCCCAAATCTTGCCCGGCCTCCAAATAAAGATCAGAAGGCCTCTTATTCGAAGATGGACGAAGCCTAACAAGCCACTAGGAGAGACTATTAGGCCCCATACTAGGATAGGAGGGAGTTTCTGTACGAAAAAATAAGTTTTCTCGCTTTGTTGGGATGAGACCGCCCTCTGGATTTCCCAGACCGCCGTCTCGCCTCACGCAAGTGGCGAGACCGCCGTCTCGCTTGACGAGACGACGGTCTCACCACCTGCGAAGGGCGAGACGACGGTCTCGTTTCCCCAGACGGCGGTCTCGCCGCGCTTGGCAGGTCGAGACGGCGGTCTCGTTGGACGAGACGGCGGTCTCGACCCTGTCAGACGAGACCGGCGGTCTCGCCACCTGACAGCGCGAAAACCTATAAATAGGGGTCCTCCCCCCTTATTTCCACATACCTCAAGCATTTGCTCTCCCTTCTCTCTAAAAAACTTCTCTCTAGAATCCCTCCGACGCATTTCCGGAGTTTCTGAGTGCCTCTGAGAGTATTTTTTGGCGTTTAGAAGAGTTTCCAGCGCTATGTAGAGTGAAGGGCTGCCAAAAAGCACCCATTTGTTTTAAAGAAATAAAAAGAAAGCTTGCTTCGGAGGTTTAAACTCTTCCTTTCCCCTTTTATCGCTTTAAATTTACATTATGCAATAGATTAGGGCCATGTAGTCATACTTTTAAATTCCGCACAATAAAAAGGGCAAAAGTATATTTTCCGGTTTATTAACAATAAAAGCTGGCCTATCATAGGGAACCCGAAAGGGACGTAGTAAAGGAACTAATACTTCCTTTACCACGTAACTAACTCCCTTACCCAACTCTGGTTCTAATGACCAAAGTTGGTTTTCGAAAACCAACGCCTTTTAAACCCCTTTTCCAATGTTTCCGGTAAAAACATCGGTGGCGACTCCACAGAACCCCACAAAAATAAGTCCTTGGGTTAGCCCGGTTATCGGACAACCCAAGGACACCTTTTGGAAGACCTCACCCCTAGGTTAGCCCGGTTATCGGACAACCTAAAGGCGTTGTAACCACCCATAAAAAAACGCGAAAATCAAAAGGGTCGAAACCATCGCGTCGCTCCGACCACCATCTCTTTTTGACGGTGGCGACAATGCTCCTTTGCAGAAGTTTGCTGATCCTCCGGATGATAAATATTTTTGATAGGTACCAACCCCTATCTGGTTTGAGCCTTCTTTTATAAGGCTCTGGTGAGGACTTACCCTCACCAGGTACGAGTCTGCATTTTGCTAAACTCTTGTGGGTACTTACCCTACCAGGTATGATCCTTCTTTTCGCTAGATTTTGATGAGTACCTACCCTCATCTGGTACGAACCCTATTCTATAAGGCTCTTGTGGATACCTACCCCCAGCTGGTACGAACCCCGTTGTGCAAGACTCTAGTGAGTACCTACCCTCACCTGGTACGAGTCCGCATTTTGCTAAACTCTTGTGGGTACCTACCCCCACCTGGTACGAACCCCGTTCTGTAAGGTTCTTGTGGGTACTTACTTCTGAGGTGCTCAACAACTGAACTATCCTCTAATAAAAGCAAGGTTTTCGCAACCCATTCTGTAAGGCTCTGGTGAGTACCTACCCCCACCTGGTACGAACCCCGTTCTACAATGCTCTTGTGGGTACCTACCCCCACCTGGTACGAACCCCGTTCTGCAAGGCTCTTGTGGGTACCTACCCCAACCTGGTACGAACCCCGTTCTGCAAGGCTCTGGTGGGTAGCTACCCCCACCTGGTACGAACCCCGTTCTACAAGGCTCTGGTGGGTACCTACCCCAACCTGGTACGAACCCCGTTCTGCAAGGCTCTTGTGGGTACCTACCACCACCTGGTAAGAACCCCGTTCTGCAAGGCTCTGGTGGGTAACTACCCCCACCTGGTACGAACCCGTTCTGTAAGGCTCTTGTGGGTACCTACCCCCACCTGGTACGAACCCCGTTCCGCAAGGCTCTAGTGGGTACCTACCCCCACCCGGTACGAACCCCCGTTCCGCAAGGCTCTTATGGGTACCTACCCCCACCCGGTACGAACCCCGCTCTCGCAAGGCTCGGTGGGTACCTACCCCACCCGGTACGAACCCCGTTCCGCAAGGCTCGGTGCGTACCTACCCCTACCTAGTGCAAACCCCGTTCTCGCAAGGCTCGGTGGGTACCTACCCCCACCCGGTACGAACTCGTTCCGCAAGGCTCGCCGGGTTCCTACCCCCACCCGGTACGAACCCCGTTCCGCAAGGCTCTTGTGGGTACCTACCCCCACCCGGTATGAACCCCGTTCTGCAAGGCTCTTGTGGGTACCTACCCCCACCTGGTACGAACCCCGTTCTGGAAGGCTCTGGTGGGTACCTACCCCCACCTGGTACGAACCCCGTTCTGCAAGCCTCTTGTGGGTACCTACCCCCACCTGGTACGAACCCCGTTCTGCAAGGCTCGGTGGGTAACTACCCCCACCCGGTACGAACCCCGTTCGTAAGGCTCTTGTGGGTACCTACCCCCACCCGGTACGAACCCCATTCTCGCAAGGCTCTAGTGGGTACCTACCCCCACCCGGTACGAACCCCGTTCCGCAAGGCTCTTGTGGGTACCTACCCCCACCCGGTACGAACCCCGTTCTGCAAGGCTCTGGTGGGTACCTACCCCCACCTGGTACGAACCCCGTTCTGCAAGGCTCTGGTGGGTACCTACCCCTACCTAGTGCGAACCCCGTTCTGCAAGGCTCTGGTGGGTACCTACCCCCACCTGGTACGAACTCTGTTCTGCAAGGCTCTGCTGGGTTCCTACGCCCACCTGGTACGAACCCCGTTCTGCAAGGCTCTTGTGGGTACCTACCCCCACCTGGTATGAACCCCGTTCTGCAAGGCTCTTGTGGGTACCTACCCCCACCTGGTACAAACCCCGTTCTGCAAGGTTCTTAACGAGCCTCGTTCTGCAAGGCTCTCAGGATGCTCTTTTTGGTAGTCAATCCTATGGTTTGATGAGTACAAACCCTCATCTGATTTTGGAGATGTGTTGGTGGCTTACTGTTTCTGATCATGCGCCCATTCCATGGGGAGTGATTTATTTTTCTTTTTGACTTTTCTGTTTTAGTCATCCGGTTTTGCCGGGGATTTTGTTTTTGGCTTTTCTGTTTATCCATCCGGTCTTGTCGGGGATTTTGCCTCTTATTTGGGCAGGAATCCATCCGGGATTTTTTATTTTTGTTGATTGTGCCTCTTGATGTAGGCAGATGCTTCACTGATGGAGGCTTTATGCTTTGGGCTTGTATTGCCTCTTGCATAGGTTGATTTCCCGTTTCTTTGGGGATATTGGCTCTTTGCTTGCCTCTGAATAGGCAGAGGCTTCATTGGCTTTGCATTCCACTGGGGACATCCATATTGGGTGTTATAGGCAATTAACTCCCTAAGGATATAAATTTGTAGTTTTGCCTTTGCTGATAGGGTCACTGGGGATAGTTTTTTCTTTTTGATGATCCACCGAGGATTTGATTGCTTTCCCGAAGATCTATTTTGACTTGCCCCCTAGGGAGGAATGGAGTTTTTGACTCCTTGTTGGATGCTATTATTTTGAGCTGGCTTTGCCTATGCTCTTATTCCGCTAGGGAATGGGCTTTCTAATTATTTTGGATAATGCGTGCACCTTTTTACATTTTAATTTCTTTTATGTACGCAGGCTTTTTTTTCTGATTATTCGCTAGGGATGAAAAGATTTTTTTTCTTTTTCTCTTTTCTTTTTGGCGATCCACCAAGGAGTTCATTAGCTTCCTGGGGATCCTAACTTTGATTTGATTTTTATGATGGAGTCTTGGCTCCTGGCTTTGTGAAGCTCTTTATTGAACTGGAGGATGGGAATTTTCTTGTTTTCCCCTTTTTGTAGATTTTTCTGATATGCTCTACTTGGAGATATTTATTCGGCATTTTTCTGTTGTGGCCTCTATTGGGGAATGAAAGGTTTTTCTTTTCTTTCTTTTTGTTGAACCCCTAGGGATATGGTGATTTTGACTTCATATCTTCTTTGGTTGATCTTTGTGTAGTCCTTATTCTCCTTTGGGGAAGTAACGAAGATTCTGGATGAATGTGCTCGATGACTCATGTGGTGATGAAGCTGAGTTGTGAGGTAATATTTTTGTTTTCCCTCTAGAGTAGGCAAGATCTGCTTGGGGATGATCAAGCCTTTCCGTTGGCTTTTCTATGTTGATAGCTTCCTTTTTCTTGGATGGAATGATGGTGGTTGGAGCTTCGAGTAACTATGTTTGACGACTCATGTGGTGATGCTGAGTCATGAAGTAATTTTTGTTTTGCCTTTGGAGTAGGCAAGGATCCATTTGGGGATCATCGAGCCTTTCCGTTGGCCTTTTTCCGATGTACCTTCATTTATTGGGGTAGAAGGTTAGAGCTAGTTTCCTTGAAGCTCTTTATTCTGCTGAAATAGTTTTGATTTCGCCTTTTCTTTCGCGATTTTGATTTTTCTCGCGAGTTATTTGAAATCTGGCTTTTTGATATATCACGTGTGCCTTTTTATTTTATAATAAATTTTTTTGTACATGTGGGCTTTTGGAATGTAAACAAAAATAACAACTTTTTATTTATTACTTCCCCATTTTCTCTTTTTTTTTTTTTTCGGGTGATACATTCAAGCATTCTTAGACTAATAGAAATATCTAGAAACATCCTAATCATCTGCTTCTGGGCTGGAATGGGAGGATGGTTCTGGCGAAGGGATGCGGCGAAGCATGCGGCGCTGGAACCTTCCCTGAGTCTAGACCAAATTTTCTATTTGGCGGTCCGTCCTTTCCTGCCTCATGGTCAGTTGACTGAACTGCTGTCGCATGAACTGGAATTGCCCTTCCATGTAGGCGTGCTCGTCATCCATATGTCGTTATAGGCCGGCGAAGTCTGGATCATATGATTGCTGCTGGGATTCCGAAGTCGTAGGGATATCCTGTGGTGTGTCGAAATCACGCATATCTAGTGAAATTGAGATTATGGGGTTTAAAATAAACCCTGATCCTTGTCGACTAAGGATGTTCATGTGGACCAGTGTTCCCCCATTAATCGGTTCTAGTTGGAGGCTAGCTAGAATGTCTTCTCCGTCAGTACATCCCCAATATTCAACTAAAGGGGTAAGAAAGGGAGCCACCATGATAGCTCCTGTTGAGCCACGAGTTCTATAATCCTTTAAGGCTTTCAGGAAGGCATACCCTGGGTTGCATCGATGCCCCTGATGCATACAATAGACAATAAAAAGATCAGCTAGCGTTACCTTTCCTTGGCTCTCCTTCCAACTATGTACGGGCCCGGCTAGCAATTTGTGGCATATGCGGAGCGGAGGAGAAAAAGCTGCACCCTTCAGATGTGACGGCAGGGTATGTGCTTTGGTGATTTCTTTCCACATGCTAGTGGTAGTGAGAGCAGCGGGTTTCTCACAGTATGCAGACTTATGTTCTGGCATTCTCGTATCCGTTCGTTGGCAGAAACCCATTATGACATTAAAGTCATCTAGAAAGGTGGTCTGGTATGCCCCATCCATCCAATAGGAAACAGCTTGAGTAGGTGGCACTCCAGGGTTCATGGACGGCATCTCCACCAGATTGACAGAGGCAAGAAACTCCAGCGTGGTAGTACGATGGATTCGAGAGGGTGGCTCACGAAGCAGAAAATCCCATCCTATGTTTTGGATGAACCGTCTAACATCTTAATCCCAGTCGAATGTATTTAGGATTTCAAAATCCAGACGTAGCATGGGATGCCAGGAATATTGTTGGATATTTGCCAAGCTCTGTTGATGTGGTTCTGCCAGCAGGGCGTTGGTGACGGGAGTTCCTCTGGTGGAGGTCCGGGTGCGTTTTCATCTAGATGAAGCCTCTCCACGCTCCATTTTGTGCCTTACTCATTCAAGAATGCTAAAAATGTGTAGAAAGGGAGGAGAAGAAAGATGGAAGGCTTGGAATGGGGTGCAAATGCAAGGATCCGCACCTAGAATTTATAGGGGAAGTTAGGAAGGTCGGGACGGCCGTCTGGGGTTGGGACGGTCGTCTCACTCAAATTTTTACCCTTGGGATGGCCATCTGGGAAGTGGGACGGTCGTCTCACTCAAATTGTTGCCCTGAGACGGGCGTCCCACTTGAATTTTGTTGTTTGGGACGGTCGTCTCGACCCTTGGGACAATTGTCTCGAGCTTTTCAAGTTGGTTTCCATGTTTTTTTATCAGAAGGAAGATAGGACTCCATTCATTGATGTTTTTATGCATGTAATGTTTCATGATATGTGTCCTATGATCTATTTCAGTTAATATTTTGAAAGTTTTAACTGATGTGCTTTGAATTCGGGCGCATTCTTGATGTAGTACCTTTCTGTCATCATGTTTCTTGATCAATAAGCTTAACTGTACTTATTTGCCGTATCAGACTTTTCTTGCTATAGCCGAAGAGCAATCTTTTGTGCGTAGGGCAACTGTCATATCAATGCCCCCCTTCCTTTCCTTAGGGATTTCAACCTTCCTATTGATCACTATATTTCCACATTCCCCCTTATTACTTGAATGCTTTATAGTGAAATGGTCAAGAGAAGAGAAAGAAAAGGATTTATAACAAAGGCTTGTGTTTTAGAGGGATATATTTTTTGTAATAGAGGTTTCTGTAAGAATGGCTAGCCAAGGTTGGTCGGTGTTTAGGCTAGTTTAGACAAACATTTTGTTCTTATGATGTGGCATCTTTATTTACTGCTTTATGGCACCTTTTTGTGATTGATTAACTTTCCTAGCCCGCCCTTTTAGGTTTTCAGTCCAGGATGTTGTGCTATGTCCTAACTTTTGTCTAGGTTTCCTCTTTGTATTATTTTTAGGAATACCTAGTGGACTTTTCGTAACCCTAACTTTTGCCCGGGCTATCCTTTATTATTGTTCGGGTCTCCTGCCGGGTTTACCCTAACTTTTGTGCAGCCCCCTTTGTGGGTTTCCTACCGGGTATTTTGCCCTTTTATTTTCTTGTCTTGGCCTTTGGCCTTGACGGACTCTTCTTTATATATATATATATATATATATATATATATATATATATATATATATATATATATATATATATACTACAAAACATTGTCGAAACTTGGTTCTATCGAGATAGATCTTATTCGTGTTTCTAGTTAATCAATCATATTTGACTTTGCTTTGTGACGCTTTGATTGTTCTGACGCATTTGGAACAAAACGTCTATCTAAACATTGTTTATTTAAAATGGGGTATAGACATATTTAGCAAGGAAAGAAGCAGATAGTAAGAATAACATTCTTTTGTAATTTTGGGAAAATGTGTGCCCTAGAGATGCTCGGGAGTAGGGCCTACCCCGAGGAGTGATCTCTAATAGTCATTAGGTTTACATCCCTTAGAATTGGAAGAAGGACACCTAATGACTAACACTACCCTCTGCGCTAATACCCCTTCTTTTCAGAATATCGTCTTTGAGGGGTAAGACTTCCCTGTTTTCCGTATAGTTTGATCTTTTGTAAGGTCGTACCTTAAACCATACTTTAAAGGATTATCTTTGAAATCTGGTGGCTCTTTTATTCCTTGAGCATTCTTTCCGAGCCCATGTCCTGGGCGATATCCATATCTTTTCATCATATGGGCCACCTTTGTATTACTAGGAAATCTTTCTATGTTGGCAATTTCAAGCGCTTGAAAAGATGTTTCAAGAGCCTCTTCAGCTACATCCACATATGGTTGGACAGATGGTTTGCTAATTAAAATGTCTTCTTCAGCTTGAACTGTGACGAGTTTATCATTTGTCACAAACTTGACTTTTTGGTAGAGCGTTAAAGGTATTGCCTTAGCGCTATGAATCCAGGGTCTACCAAGGAGACAACTATATGTTGAAGTGATATGCATCACATGGAAGTCTATGTTAAAAGTAGTAGGGCCAATTTGGATTGGTAGACTAATCTCTCCTACTACTTCATGTCTTGATCCATCAAAGGCTCGAACAATTGTGTTACTCGGACGCATGTGGGTTCCTTGCACTGTTATCTTGTCGAGTGTGCATTTAGGCATAACGTTTAAGGATGACCCATTATCCACAAGAACTTTAGAAATGAGATATTCCTTGCATTTAACCGAAATATGCAAGGGCTTGTTGTGATTTGACCCTTCTAAAGGGAGTTCTTCATTTGTGAAGGTAAGATGATCATTGGTTGTAATGTTACCAATGATTCCTTCAAACTTGTCTTGGGATATTGCATGCGGAACGAATGATTCATTCAAAACCTTTAACAATGCATTTCGATGCGGCTCCGAACTCATTATAAGTGATAACAAAGTTATCTTTGTAGGAGTGCGATTGAGTTGATCGATGATGGAGTACTCACTTTGTCTTATGTACTGGAGTAACTCATCTGTCTCCTCCTTGGATTCATTTTCCTCTTCGGCTTTATTTTTTACCTTATCTTTAGGAATATTATCTTGTAATTCCTTGGGGGAGTATATTCTTTCGCTTCTAGTCATGCCCCCAATACCGGCTATGTTGGAGATATCTTGATTGACTGGTGATTCTTCTGAGTATCTCCAAGGTACAACTTTATTTGATGAATAAGGGAAAGGACGAGGCATGAATAAACGTAAAGGCATTATTGCCTCTTCCCTTTTATCGATTGGAATGACCAACGGTGCTTGTTTGTTATCATCTTTGGGTCTATCGACCGTTGTAGAGATTTTGATGACGAAAGGCTTCTTTTCCATTTATTCTGATTTGTGGAAAGCACATCAATTAATCCTTTCTTTTTATTATCTTTATTATTAAAATGAGGAGGGATGTATGAATGTATGCAACTTATGAATGCAATAGACAGTTTAAGGATAATCCTTTTTTATTTTATCTAGAAAGTGTTCATCCTTCTATACAATGCTTTGAAGCAAGTGTTGACAAAAACGGAGAAGCTTGAAGAAACCTATAGGTAAATTAGACTTTCTTCGTAATTCATCTTCAGCTACTCTCACATGATTTCTGAGCGTCTTAACTTGCTCATGTACCGCCTGGCTCATATCTTCACTATGTCGACGAGCCTCTTTTATCTTTCCTTCCTGATGAACGATCAAGGCTTGCTGTTGGTCAGACCTCTCTATTACTTGGTCTCTTTCACGAAGTAATTGACCATACTGAGCTAATCCATCTCTTTCTTTATCATGTAGCTCATCCAGGTTTTCCCTATATCTTTCAGCGGTTTCCCACCACTTTTGTGCTTCTAACCGAGTTTCTGCTAGGTCAACTTGTATTAACTTGATCGTTTTTTCCTGTTCTGCAAGCGCACTCTCAAGATGTGCTATTTCATCATTCATGTCCCGGAATAGACTATCTTGTTCAAGCTTCGGAATTTGTAATGCTTGTTTAGTCTCTTCTTGATAATCAGCACAATCATTCTTAAGGTGCTCTATTTCATGGTCCTTCTTTTTACACTGCCTTTTTAAACCATCTATTATAAGGGTTGATTCTTGTTCTTTCTCTTCAAAAGCCCTCAACTGAGCTTCCATTACTTCTACCCTTTTATTTAAGGCATTGACCTACAACTGTAGCTCTTCATTAACTAATGTTGTAGTGAATGTAGCAGATGGTTGGGGTATCCTTCTACTTTTCCTCCATTCCTCATATTCATGGGATGTAGATACCTGAACTTTTCCGAGTTCTTTATCTCCTATATAGACTGGTCTTTCCCATGCTTTCCGGACAACAAATACTTCTTCAAAGCTATGAGAGTAATGGCATAGACTCAACCCTCTGAGCTCTTCTTGAGTTGGCACAGTCTGGGTTATCATGAATTGTCTCATAGCTATCTTAGGAGAGTAAGTTATGCAACCCCTGAGGCCTAGTAGTGGTATGCTCAGGAAATCTCCGCATCGTATAAGAATATAATCGGGTCGGAACCAAGGGCAAATCCATGATACATGCTCTATTTTCCAATTTTCCAACTCGGTTTTCCATTCTAAAGCTTGATGATGTTGAAGAGGGATTTTCGGAAAACTCCTTAAAGGATCAGGGAATATGCCCATGTAGCTTGAAGCGTAGAAGTGAGTAATGCCCCATACATATAATAATGAAGTACAACATCTAAGTGTTTTCCCCTGTTTCTGTCGGCAAAAATCTACTGAAATCAGGGTATTGGGGAGAATTGCAGTTATAGGACTCTTAGAGTATACATCCCAGGCAAAGAATGCATCTATTGCAGCATGATCCACAACGTTCACATGAAATGGGAATAATATGATTCCGAACATTGCCAATGCTAGAGTTTTGTTGAAGGTTGACCAATCTTTCTTTTCAGCCAAAGAGATTAAGTGGTCTTCTATTATTGACATTTTCCAACCTCGAATGTTCCCTTTTCCCTCTAGGATGGATTGATGAGGAGGCAATCGTATAATAGTAGCAACCTTATTCACAACAACATATACTCCTGAGCAGACATAGACCCCAACTGACTGAGGCCATCTAACCATGAGTTCATATTCTTCTAAGGTTGGTACTAAATCGAACTGCGAAAACTCAAAGCAGTGCAGGTCGGGATTCCAGAAGTGGACCAATGCTCTAACAAAGATAGGATCGATGTTGATTTTCAGGAGGTCAAGAATCCTTCCATAAGATTTCTCAAAATTAGCACTGACCTCTGGCGGCATATATGTACACAACTGCCTTAGCTTCTCTACACGACATAGAAGGATTTCCACTTTCTTTAACTGTCTATTACTGGATCCCTCCATTATCTAAAAGAAATGAAAATGCATGATATGAGGATGAGTCTTTGTAAATGCATGCATGTGAGTGTTTGTTTTTCTAAGTATTATCATGTTTTATTCCTAGAATGATACATGATAGTGCTTGGTTTTTTCTTGAAAAGGAAACTATCTACATGAATGTTTATGGATTTTGATGAAGAGAGTCCTATTTTCTTCTCTTATTATCTTTATGAACAAATATTGTATGAATAATAATACCTTGTCAAAAAATATTTTTATTGTAAGAGGTATTTTTATTGCTTTAATTGTTTTTTATATTTTTTATGACCATTTATCTCTTCTGTCGGTCAACGTGGCTACTTAGCTTACAAAGAAACTGAAATCAGGCTAGCTTAAATGAAGACTGTCCGAGATAAAGTTGATTTATTCTTATCACTTTTATGGTTTTTAGGATTTTTTATTTTTTTGTTTGTTGTATGATTACCCTATGCTAATGCATCAATACAAATGCAACAAACGAATGCACACACAATTCATCCATCCACGGGCAGAGTCATGCTAATTTCGAGGTAGGGTTTTCTTGCAGAAATGTGTTTGGTTTAGGCGGTTCTAAACTGTTCTCACCAAGGCCCAAGGTCCCCAAGGTGGCCCCATTATAGGGACCTCTCAATCTCTCAGTCCTTGGGTCATGCACGGAACTCCGTGTCGACATCCTTGGACCAAAAGAAGAGAGTTATCACCTTGAGTTGGTGGTTTTCCGACAACGGTTGTAGCCCCGTGTGCCAACAAGCCGGTCATATCTGCCACCCACTCCCTATAGGTATTCACTCTTGCCCCCGGGTATAGAGGGATTGTAGTGTGCAAGGGTTTTTGTGTACAGTTTATATTTCAGACAATTTGCAGAAAATAATCATACAACAGTTATTAAAGCCATACAATAAAACATACAACGGAGGGTAAAGGCTTAATTTCAAATCTTTACTTAGTTTGAATTTATCCATCACTAAATGGGATCAACTCTCTAGCTTCCCTAGTGGAGTCACCATCTGTCGCCACCGTCCGTTTCGACGTCTAGGGACATCTCGAACGTTTATGCGAGCGGTCGCGAAAAGATGGTTTAGACTCGCGTTTTATTTTAAAATGTGTTCATTGCTTCCGAGGTGCTCAACAACTGAACTATCCTCTAATAAAAGCAAGGTTTTCACAAAAGGGTTCTTATGGAGTCGCCACCAATGTTTTGACCATAAACATTGGAAAAGGATAAAAAGGCGTTGATTTTAAGAAAAACCAAACTTGGCCATTATAACCAGAGTTAGGTAAGTGAGTTAGTTACGCGTGGGGAAGGTGTTAGCACCCCACGACGCCCCTTTTGGGTTCCCTATGACAGATTAATTCATAAAGTAAAGATTAAGAGAAATTACGTTATTACCCTATTTTATTTTACAATATTTTAAAAATGGCTATCTACATGATTTTATTTTCTATTGCATACATAAAGCAATAAATAAAGCAATAAAAGAGAAGAAAGTGAAAAGAACCTTTGTAGCAAGCTTTTTATTGTAAATCTTTAATTGTGAGGATGCGTTTTGGCAATCCCCCGCTCTACAAAAACTCTCCTCCCCGAATACAAGACTAACTCTACCAAAATTTTAGGAAGAATCGAATGCTGGAAGAATATTCCTTAACCGATTGTTACCTTTTTAGGCAATCGGAGAGTTCATTCGAAGGAGGGAGAGAAGACAAGTGTCTGGAGTGTGAAAAACGCTCAAATGAGCTTCCTATTTATAGTTTTTTCAGTCTGGCAGCTCGGGACAGCCGTCTGGGGTGTAGAAAACAGGGATGGCCATCTGCAGAGGCCAGGACGACCGTCTGGGATCTGGGACGGCCGTCCCAAGTGACAAAAATGGTTGAGACGGCCGTCTGGCATGTGGGATGGCCGTCTGGACTGACTGGGACGGCCATCTCGACTTCTGGGATGGCTGTCTCAACTGTTTTGGCCAGATTTTGTGTTCTGGGACTCCCAGGAAGCTTTCCTTTCTTTATTCGAAAGTCGATTGATGCCGATAGACGTCCACCGAAGCTTTATCTTCAGATAGAAAGTCTTCTAGTCTTTTATTGAGAGGCCGGGAAAAATTAGGGGTCTACATGGACGTTGAAGTCATCTATGACGTTGGTCCAGTAGGCCCCATTCATCTAGTAAGTAACTGCTGGGACAGGAGGAAGCCCGGGGCTCATAGATGGTATGTCTATGAGTGTGACCGAGGAGAGGAATTCCAGCGTGGTCGTGCGATGGATGCGGGTAGGTGGATCTCTGAGCAGGAAGTCCCACCCTATGCCTTGGATGTATCTCCTTACATCCTGATCCCAACCGAACATGGTTAGGATCCTGAAGTCCATCCAGAGCATAGGGTGCCAAGCAAATTGGCTGATGTTGGCAAATCTAGCCTGGTGCTGCTCCGTCAGCTGAGTGGGAACCTGAGGAGGGGGCATGCTCCTTATGGGTCCCCGGGAGCGTTTCTGACGTGTAGACGACTCTCCATGATCCATTACTGAACAAAGAACACTCAAATATGCAAATGGGAGGTAAAGGAGGAAGAGAGAATGCAGAAATGAGGTGCCATGAGCCATTTGGGGCGCCTAAATTTATAGGAAAAAAAAATAGGGGTGGACGGTCGTCTGGTGTAGTTGGACGGCCATCTGCCCCTAACGGTAGCCTATGGACGGTCGTCTGGCTAGGATGGACGACCGTCTGCCCCCAACAGTAACCCTTGGACGACCATCTGCTCCAAGTGGATGGCCATCTGGTCCCAACGGCCACCCTTGGATGACCATCTGCCTTAAACGGACGGCCATTTGCCCTTTTTTTTTTTTGAAGGAAATAGGACCCTGTTCATCAACATCTATGCATGTAATGTTCATGATATGCATCTTATAATGCTATTTCAGTTAATATTTTTAGAAAAGTTAACTGATGTATTCCTGATGGTGAGATTCTTCTAGTGTTACATTCAGCTGTACCATTTCTACCGTTTTGGATTTGCCTTAACCGAAGAATGATCGTGTTGAAGAGCTATTTCGCCATACTAGTGTGTTTCTTCCCCTTTTTTGGAATTTCAATCTTCCTATTGATTACTATGTTTCCACATTACCCGATTAATCACTAAAATATCATAGCGATAAGGGTCAAGAGAAAAGAAGGAAGATGATGATTAAATCAAAGGTTTGTGTTTTTAGAAGGGATTTCTTAAAACAAATGGTTTTTGTAAGCACGACTAGCCAAGGTTAGTCAAACTGTTTAGGCTTAGCTTAAACAAACGTTTGTTTGCGGGGTTGCGTCTTTACTTGATTGTTTCGCAGTGCTTATTACGACTGATTGAATTTCCTAGACCGCCCTTCGGGTTTTCAATCTAGGATGTTGTGTTTCATCCTAACTTTTGTCGGGGTTTCTTCTCTTATTATGCTTTAAAAACCCTAATGGACTTTGTTTTATAACCCTATCTTTTGCCCAGGCTACCCTTTATTATTGTTCGGGTTTTCTAGCGGGTTGACCCTAACTTTTGCGTAGCCCCCTTTTGTGGGTTTCCTACCGGGTAAGATGCCCTTTCTTTTTTTGGCCTTTGACTTTTACAGGATCCTTTTATTACTTTCACAACATTGGCAAAACACGACTTTATTGAAGGGATAAAACCTTACTTGTGTTCCTAATCAATCAGTGATGGTTTACTTTGTTTCTTTGCTGATAGTACGCTCTTAAATTTTAGACGCCTTTTAGAAACGTTTGCTTAAACATGGTAATTAATGAGGTATAGACATGAATAGTAAGAAAAGAAGCAGATAGTAAGAAATGTATTCTTTTATGATTAAAAGGGTAATATGTGCCCTGAAAATGCCCGGGGGTCGGGCTTGCCCCGGGGAGTAATTTCTAATAGTCATTGGGTTTACATTCCTTTAAAAAGTGGAAGAAGAACACCTAATGACTAAAGTCGCTCTTGATGCCTGTATCCCTCCGCTTCGGAAGATCTAATTCAATGGGCGGAGGGGAGACTTTCCCTTTCTTCTTGTAGTAGGGTTGTACCCTAGACCATGCTTCGAAGGATTGTCCTTGAAATCTGGTGGCTCCCTTATTCCTTCGGAATTCCTACCGAGTCCCTGGCCTGGGCGGTACCCGTATTTTGACATCATATGTGCCACCCTCATGTTGTTGGGAAGTCTTTCAACATTGGCGATTTCCAGCGCTTGAAAGGATGTTTCAAGGGCCTCTTCAGCTGCTTCCACATAGGGTAGGGTAGACGGCTTGCTGACTAAGATGTCGTCTTCGGCTTGAATTGTGACCAGTTTGTCACCTACCATGAATTTGATTCTTTGGTGGAGCATTGAAGGGATCGCTTTGGCATCGTGAATCCAAGGTGTGTCGAGGAGGCAACTGTAAGTAGGAGTGATATCCATCACATGGAAGTCCACATTGAAGATAGTGGGACCTCCTCGAATTGGTAGGTTGATTTCCCCCACTACTTCACGTCTTGATCTGTCAAAGGCTCGAACGACGGTGTTGCTTGGGCGCATATGGGCTCCTTGTATTGCCAATTTGTCAAGCGTGCAGTTAGGCATGATGTTCAGGGATGACCCGTTATCAACAAGGACTTTGGCAATGAGATATTCTCTACACTTGACGGATGTGTAAAGGCTTGTTATGGCTTGACCCTCCAGGAGGGAGTTCTTCATCGGTGAAGGTAAGATGATCACTGGCTGTGATATTCCCCATGATTCCTTCAAACTTGTCTTGGGATATGGTGTGTGATACATAGGCTTCGTTCAAGACCCTCAATAGCGCATTTCAGTGTGGTTCCGAACACATTATTAAAGATAACAAAGTTATCTTCGCGGGCGTGCGGTTGAGTTGGTCTATGATGGAGTACTCAATTTGCTTTATGAACTAGAGTAACTCGTCTGCTTCCTCCTTGGATTCTTCTTTGTTTTCTTCTTCAGTTTCTTTATTTTGTCCTTTGTTTTTGGGGGCGTCTTCTTGTGACTCCTTGGGAGAGTAGATTCGTCCGCTTTTGGTCATGCCCCCAATACCGACTATATTGGAAACATCTTCGTTTACTGCGTATTTCCATGGTACAGCTTTATTTGATTCATAGGGGAAAGGACGAGGCATAAATAATCGCAGCGGTGTCCTAGCCCCCTCTTCTTTATTGATCGCGATAACCAGCGGTTGAGGTTTATTGTCTGTTGTAGGTGGCTCAACCGTTGACGAAAGACTGATGATGAGTGGTTTCCTTTCCATTCTTCTTATTTATGAAAGCGCATCAGTTAACCTTTCCTTTTTATTATTGTAGACCCCAAATCTTGCCCGGCCTCATAATAAAGACCAGAAGACCTCCTTTTTGAAGATGGATGAAGCCATTAGGAGAGACTATTAGGCCCCATATTAGAATAGGATGGATTTTCTGCATGTAAATAAGGATTTTCGCCTTTTAGGGTCGAGACCGTCGTCTCGTTTGGCGAGACGGCTGTCTCGCCATTTCTGCAAGGCGAGACGGTTGTCCCAAATGGCGAGACTGCCGTCTCGACCTTGTCAGACGAGACGACCGTCTCAACCTGACAGGCGCGAATCCCTATAAATAGTTGCATCATTTCCCTCATTTCACACAATTCTCCCATTCTCTCTCTTGTCACTTCATAAAATTCTCTTCCTAGAACCCCTCCGAAGCATTTCCGAAGTTTTCTGAGAGTTTCTAAGAGTTTTTATAGCGTTTTTTAGAGTTTTCCAGCGCTGTAGAGACTGAAGGGCTGCCAAAAAGCACCCTAATTTTCAAGAAGTTAATAGAAAGCTAGCCTTGGAGGTTTCTACATTCTCTCTCTCTCTTTACTGCTTCACCTTTAAATTACGCAGTAGATATTAGGGCCATGTAGTCATAACTTTAAATTCCGCAAATAAAGGGTAAAAGCGTATTTTCACCGGTTTATTTATTCCAGTAGCTGGCCTATCATAGGGAACCCGAAAGGGGCGTCATAAGGGAACTAACACTTCCCTTACACGTTACTAACTCCCTTACCCAACTCTGGTTCTAATGACCAAAGTTGGTTTTTCGAAAACTAACGCCTTTTCACTCCTTTTCCGATGTTTCTGGTAAAAACATCGGTGGCGACTCCAGAAGAACCCTTCAAAATTAGTTCTTGGGTTAGCCCGATTATCGGACAATCCAAGAACGCCTTTTCGAAAACCTCGCCCCTAGGTTCATCCTGGTTATCGGACAACCTAAAGGCGTTGTAACCACACCAATAAAAACACGAAAATTGGAAAGTCGAAACCATCGCGTCGCTCCGACCGCCTCATTTTGATGGCGGCGACAAATGACGACTCCACTGAGGAAGCCTAGAGAGTTGATCTCATTTAGTGATGGGCCAGCTTAAAGTAAATAAACCAAGAAAATTACGCTTTTACCCTACCTTGTATTATAACATGTTTAAAATGCTTGGCTTTAATAACTGTTGTTTGTTTATACTTACGCAATTGTTTGAAATACAAACTGTACACAAACCCTTGCACACTACAGTTCCCTCTATACCCGGGGGCAAGTGAGAAATCCATAGGGAGTGGGTGGCAGGTACGGTTTGCTTTAGTGATGGCCTTGTGCCCACTAGTGTGATCGGAAACCACCACTCAAGGTGATAACCTTCCTCTTTTGGCACAAAAACTGACTATGGCCTTAGTGCTAAGCATGGTCGGAAGGCTGGAGAGTGGGGACCCTATAATGGGGGCACCTTGGGGGCCTTAGCCTTGGTGAGAACAGTTAGAACCTACCTTCGCCAAAGCACTTTTCTATAGGAAAACCCTACCTCGTGATTAAAACGACTTCTCGCCTGTTCGTGGATGATCGAATTGTGTGTGCATCTGTCTGTTGCATTTGTCTGTTGCATAGCATAACCAAACAACAGAAAAATCACAAAAAACATTTTTTCCAATAAACGCCCTTATCTCGGACAGTCTGCATTTTAGCTAGCCTGGTTTCAGGTTCTTTGTAAGCTAAGTAGCCACGCAGTCCGACAGAAGAGATAAGGGATGCTAACTATTCTTTCGCATAAAGCCATTTTTTACCTCGAACAGTCTGCCTTTTAGCTAGCTTGGTTTCAGGTTCTTTGTAAGCTAAGTAGCCACGCAGTCTGACAGAAGAGATAAAAGGCTATAAAATAAGAATGAAAATAATAAAAAAAAGTTAAAACTAGAAAATAAATCAACTTTCGACAAAGTCTAATCATTCATATTACATCATATCATGAGTAAAGAAAAACCAAGAGAGAAAATAAAAAGTGAGAGCACATTTAGTATGTCGCCGCCGTCCGTTCCAACGTCCAGGGACATCTCGAACGTTTATGCGAGCGGTCGCGAAAAGATGGTTTAGACTCACGTTTTATGTTAAAATATGATCATTGCTTCCGAGGTGCTCAACAACTGAACTATCCTCTAATAAAAGCAAAGTTTTCGAAAAGGAGTTCTTATGGAGTCGCCACCAATGTTTTGACCATAAACATTGGAAAAGGATAAAAAAGGCGTTGATTTTAATAAAAACCAAACTTGGCCATTATAACCAGAGTTAGGTAAGGGAGTTAGTTACGTGTGGGGAAGGTGTTAGCACCCCACAACGCCCCTTTCGGGTTCCCTATGACGGATTAATTCATTTAAGTAAAGATTATGAGAAATTACGCGATTACCCTATTTTATTGCATAATGTTAAAAATGGTTATCTACATGATTTTAGTTTACATTGCATACAGAAAGCAATAAATAAAGCAGTAATAGAGAAGAGAATTGAACAGAACCTCCATAGCAAGCTTTGTATTGCGAATCTTTAATCGTGAGGATGCGTTTTGGCAATCCTTCGCTCTACAAAGACTCTCCTCTCCGAATACAACATTGACTCTACTAAATTTTACAGAAGAATCGAATGGTGGAATGTAATTCCTTAACTGATTGTTACCTTATTAAGGCAATCAGAGAGTTCATTCCAAGTAGGAAGAGAAAAGAAAAGTACTGGGAGTTGTCTGGTGTCTGAAACAGTGGCAAATGAGCCTCCTATTTATAGTTTTTCGCAGCTTGACAATTTGGGACGGCCATCTGGGTTGGGACGGCCGTCTGGGTTGGGACAGCCATCCCAATTGAATTTTTTACACTTGGGGGAACCTCCTGAAGAGTGGGACGGGCAGTCTCACTTGGGACGACCGTCCCACTTGGCCAGGGTAGCTTGGGACGGCCGTCTCGACTTCGGGACGGCTGTCTCAACCTGTTTTGGCCAGCTTTTGTGTTCTGGGACCCCTAGGAAACTTTCCTTTCTTTATTTGGACGTCGGTTGATGCCGATAGACGCCCGTTGAAGCTTTATCTTCATATAGGAAGTCTTCTTGGGCTTTATTGAGATGCCAGGCGAGCTTTGTCTTGTTATAGGAAGTCTCCTTAGCCTTTATTGAGAGACCGGGCAAAATTAGGGGTCTACAGCTGCCCCCCCCTTCACCTGCCTGGCTAATTTGTTGGCTTAATATGCCAACAAAATTAGTTGGTAGGGGAAGGAGTTAACCCTTTTGCCCCGTTATCCTTCAGACGCTTCTTTGCTGATCCTCCGGATGATAAATATTTTTGATAGGTACCAACCCCTATCTGGTTTGAGCCTTACTTTATAAGGCTCTGGTGAGTACTTACCCTCACCCGGTATGAGTCTGTATTTCACTAGACTCTTGTGGGTACCTACCCCCACTAGGTATGAACCTTGTTTTTGCAAGGCTTTGGTGAGTACCTACCCTCACCCGGTATGAGTTTGCATTTTGCTAAACTCTTATGGGTACTTACTTCCGAGGTGCTCAATGTAGACCCCTAAATTTGCCTGGTCTCTCAAAATAAAGGCTAGGGAAACTTCACACGAAAATAAAGTTCACCCGGCTTCATATCAAAAACTGAGAAAGACCTCCCGCAACAAGACAGGGTTCACCCATCCACACAATAAAGACTAAGGATACTTCCTACACGAAGATAAAGCTCACCCGGAATCTTAATAAAGGCCAAGAAGACTACCTATATGAAGATAAAGCTTCAACGAACATCTATCGGCATCAATCTACGTCCGAAAAAGGAAAGGAAAGCTTCTCGGGGGTCCCAGAATGCGAAAACTGGCCAAGACAGGTTGGGACAGCCGTCCCAAACTGGGACAGCCGTCCCAAACAGCAAAAGCCAAGTGAGACGCACGTCTCACCTTTGGGACGCACGTCCCAAACCCTAAAATTCAAGTGGGACGGCCGTCCCAACCCAAACTGGTCGTCCCACTCTCCCCCCAACTTGGCCCAGTGTAAATTTTGCAGTTGGGACGACCGTCCCAACCCAGACGGCCGTCCCAGGTTTCCAGGCAGTGAAATCTATAAATAGGAGCCTCATTTGTCATTCTCCACACCCCAGACAACTCCAAGACTTGTCTTCTTCTCTCCCTCCTTCGAATGATCTCTCTGATTGCCTTTAACAGGTAATAATCAGTTAAGGAATTTGTATTCCGGCATTCGATTCTTCTAGAGAATTTTAGTCGAGTCGAGTTTATTCGAGAGGAGAGTCGTTGTAGAGTGAAGGATTGCCGCAAAGCGTCCTCTGTATAAAAGACTTATAATATAAAGCTTGCTTCGGAGGTTCTTCTCAATTCTCTTCCCTTTTATTGCTTTATTTACTGCTTTCTGTATGCAATGTAGATAAAATCATGTAGATAGCCATATCTAAATACTGTACGAATAAAATAGGGTAATAGCGTAATTTCTTGTAATCTTTACTTAAATGAATTAATCCGTCATAGGGAACCCGAAAGGGGCGTTGTGGGGTGCTAATACCTTCCCCACACGTAACTAACTCCCTTACCCGACTCTGGTTATAATGGCCAAGTTTGGTTTTTATTAAAATCAATGCTTTTTTCTCCTTTTCCAATGTTTATGGTCAAAACATTGGTGGCGACTCCAAAAGAACCCTTTTCGAAAACCTTGCTTCTATTAGAGGATAGTTCAGCGTTGAGCGCCTCGGAAGCAATGAACATATTTTTAACAAAAAAACGTGAGTCTCAACCATCTTTTTGCGACCACTCGCATTAACGTTCGAGATGTCCCAGGACGTCAGAACGGACGGCGGCGACAGATGGCGACTCCACTGGGGAAGCTAAAAGTTGATCCCATTTAGTGACGGATAAATTCTAACTAAGTAAAGATTTGAAATTACGCCTTTACCCTTTTCTGTATTTTTATTGTATGGCTTTAATAACTGCTGTATGATTACTTCTGCAAATTGTTTGAAATATAAATTGCACACAACAGTCCCTCTATACCCGGGGGCAAGAGTGAATACCTATAGGGAGTGGGTGGCAGATACGACCGGCTTGTTGGCACACAGGGCTACAACCGTTGTCGGAAACCACCAACTCAAGGTGATAACTCTCTTCTTTTGGTCTAAGGATGTCGACACGGAGTTCCGTGCATGACCCGAGGACTGAGAGATTGAGAGGTCCCTATAATGGGGGCACCTTGGGGACCTTTGGCCTTGGTGAGAACAGTTAGAACCGCCTAAACCAAGCACGTTTCTGCAGGAAAACCCTACCTCGTGATTAAATAAGCGTGGCTCTGCTCGTGGATGTATGAATTGTGTGTGCATACGTTTGTTGCATTTGTATTGATGCATTAGCATAGGGTAATCATACAACAAACAAAAAAATGAAAAACCCTAAAAATCACAAAAAGTGATAAGATAAAAGACCTTTATCTCGGACGGTCTTCGATTAAGCTAGTCTGGTTTCGGGTTCTTTGTAAGCTAAGTAGCCACGTTGGCCAGACGAAGAGATAAAGGGTCATAAAAAATATAAAAAAAAAACAACTTTAAACCAATAAAACTTTTTTTATAATAAAAGATTCTTGGCAAAGTCGTATCATTCATACCACATCATCCAATAAGTGGCAAAATTAAGAGAGAAAATAAATGCACTAAGAAAGGTATGCATAAACATCATCATAATAAAATCTCTCATACATAAACACATTCATTCCAGGATACACCAATAATTTAAAAAGCTATAATAAAAATTGTTAAAATCATTTAGAAAGTGACTGGTCTTCCGCCCGTCCTCACTCGTGCTCAGAAAGCCAAGAAGATGGAAGATCTGGAGGAACAAAATCGAAAGCTCACTACTGAGCTTAATACGCTAAAAGAACAAATGTCACATATGTTAGAAATGATGCGTCAGCAGAATCTCCATAAAGAGGGTCCTCAAAGTGGACAAGCCTCTCACCAAGAAGAAGAGGAGGGACCCAATGATGAACAAGCCCAATCGATACAAGGGCGGTGCATATTCATGCACCGAAGTATCAAAACAACAATCGATCGCCCTTGAAGAGCGATTGAGAGCCATGGAGGGGCATAATTTGGATGTTAAAGAGGCGGTTGATATGTGCCTCGTCAAACATATCCAATTCCCTAACAAGTTCAAAACTCCGGACTTCCCAAAATACATGGGACTAACTTGCCCTAAAAGCCATCTTACGATGTACTGCCGTAAGATGGCTGCATATGCTGAAAATGAGAAGCTCCTGATCCATTGCTTTTAGGAGAGCTTAGTCGAATCAGCCCTAAGCTGGTATATGCAGCTACAAGGGGGCAAGTCCAAACCCGGAGACATCCGGCTGATGCTTTTCTTCGTCGCTATAAATACAATATTGATCCGACCCCGAAAGAGCGGATCTACAACTACTAAGCAAGAAAAACGATGAATCTTTTAAGGCATATGCTCAAAGATGGAGGGAATTGGCAGCACAAGTGGAACCTCCTCCGTCCAGACAAGGAAACTACATCCATGTTCATCAATTCTCCGAATGGTCCCTATTACGACAAAATGATAGGGAACACATCAACACTCTTTGCGGATGTAGTCATTATAGGAGAAAGAGTAGAGCAAGGTCGAGAAAAGTGGAAGAATTGCACAACAAACCTCCTCCAATTCCTCTACTCAAAATTTTAAAAAGAACTTTGGAAAGAAGAAGGAAGGAGACGTGAATGCTATCAACTTTGCCACTCCTTCGTCCTCCTCGCAGCGAGACCAAGTCACGCAGTCGGAAAGGAAGTTCACCCCAATACCCACTTCCTATGGAAGCCTCGTTGCTAAAATTGTTGGATGCCAAAATCCTAGTGCGCGTCCCTCCCAAGAAAATGGAGCCACCATATCCAGAATGGTATAAGCCAAATGAAAAATGCAATTATCATTCGGACGCCCGGGACATTCTCGTAGATAACTGTATGGCCTTAAAGCATAAGGTCCAAGATTTAATAGACGCAGGATGGATTACTTTTGACGTGTCAACTCCAAAAGTGGATGACCAACCCTTATCAAAGCCCGAATGAAAGACGGGATAAGGAAGACCAGCAATTTAGGGCTCATCATTTTTACCATCTCTAAAAAATGTAATAAAAAATATATAAAAATATATCGAAAAGCTTCCGATGTACTCCTCGTGATCCCTGCCCATGATCACGAGATTTTTTGTTAATAAGGGCTTTGTAAATATTTTCTTTCTATCAATACAATGAGGCATTTTTTTTAATATTCATATTCTCTCGTTATTCTTTTCCCTCTTACACATTTAATAAAGAAATCTAAAACAAAGCATAACCATAACGGTCATGTCCGTGATTGAAAACTCCCTGGAAGATCCGAAAGCTAAAGACGAATGGATTGAGTCGAGACAGTGAGGAGGGGACCATTTCCCCGGACATGCAAAGACTGCTAGAAAAAGAAGCTCAATCAATACTGCCCCATCAGGAAAAAAACTGAGGCCATCAATTTGGGACAAGAAGATAATAAGAAAGAAGTAAATATTGGAACCCAAATTAACGATGATGTCAGGGAAAAACTAATACAATTACTAAGAGAGTATGTGGATGTGTTTGCATGGTCCTACCATGATATGCCCGGAATCGATAAAAGTATAGTGGAGCACAGATTACCGCTAAAAGAGGGATTTCGGCCAGTTAAGCAGAAACTCAGAAGAGTAAAGCCAGAATGGTCCTTAAAAATTAAGGAAGAAGTAGAAAAGCAGTTGGATGCCAATTTCCTAATTGTTTCAAAATACCCCGAATGGTTGGCAAACATCGTGCCAGTTATAAAGAAAAATGGAAAAATCAGAGTATGCGTAGATTACCGGGACTTAAACCATGCAAGTCCAAAAGATGATTTTCCATTACCACATATCGATATGTTGGTAGATCACACTGCTACAAATACTCTCTATTCTTTCATGGATGGATATGCAGGATATAACCAAATTAAATTGGCTGTTGAAGATAGAGAAAAAACTTCCTTCATTACTCCATGGGGGACATTTTGTTATAGAGTAATGCCTTTTGGACTTAAGAATGCAGGGGCTACTTATCAAAGGGCTATGGTCACGTTATTTCATGATATGATCCACAAAGAAATCGAAGTATATGTGTATGATATGATCGTTAAGTCCAAAAATGAAGTAGATCACCTCCAATACTTAAAGAAGTTATTCAATCGGCTTCGAAAATATCAGATTAAGCTCAATCCGGCTAAATGCACATTCGGAGTACGGTCAGGAAAACTCCTTGGGTTTATTGTCAGTAAAAGAGGAATTGAAGTAGACCCTGATAAAACAAAGGCAATCATAGAAATTCCCCCACCAAGAACAGAAAAAGAAGTCAGAGGGTTCTTGGGCCGAATAAACTACATCGCACGGTTCATTGCGCAATTAATGGACAAATGTACGCCCATCTTCATGTTATTGCGTAAAAACCAACCGAAAGTTTGGAATGATGAATGTCAACAAGCTTTCGAAAAAATCAAAATGTGCCTAACCAATCCCCCAGTATTGGTACCACCTGTGGAAGGAAAGCCCCTGATTCTTTACCTGTCAGTACTCGACGAGTCCATGAGATGTGTGCTCGGTCAACAAGATGATATGGGTAAGAAAGAACAAGCCATATATTACCTCAGTAAGAAATTTCTAAACTATGAGACCCGTTATACACCACTCGAAAAAACATGTTGTGCATTGGTGTGGGCAACTCAGCGCCTTCGACAATATATGGTCAGACACACAACTTGGTTGATTTCTAAAATGGACCCAATCAAATACCTGTTTGAAAAACCCGTCTTGATCGGAAGAATAGCCAGATGGCAGGTACTCCTCTCAGAATTTGACATTGTTCATGTCACTCAGAAAGCTATCAAAGGCAGTCCTTTAGCAGAATATCTAGCACATGGGCCAACTGACGAATATCAATCCCTCCAAGATGATTTTCCAGATGAGCACATAATGCATATCCAACATGAAGAACGTGAAGATAATAAGTGGATCATGTTCTTCGATGGAGCTTCAAACTTATTGGGACATGGGATTGGAGCTATTTTAATATCTCCCGAAAAGAAGTATATCCCAATAACAGCCAGACTAAACTTTGATTGCACGAACAATATGGCGGAATACGAAGCCTGTGCTCTAGGTATTCAAGCAGCTCTGGATCATGGGGTGACTAAACTCAAAGTATTCGATGACTCCTCCCTTGTTATTTACCAGCTCAAGGGTGAATGGGAAACTAGAAATTCCAAATTAATCCCTTATCTGGAGCACATCCGTAGCATGACTTCCAAAATGGAAAACGTCAGTTTCGAGTACATCCCTCGGGAAGATAACCAGATTGCAGATGCACTGGCAACATTATCATCCATGTTCGCATTAGGACAAGAACATGAGATGCCCATCATCCAAGTCAAAAGGCACGATAAACAAGCCTTTTGTATGATGGTGGACAATGAAAAAGATAAAACCCCTTGGTATCAGGACATAAGGCGATACCTGACAAAGAGCGAATACCCTGAGGGAATCAGTGACAATGACAAAAGGATCATTCGGAAAAGGGCCATAGGGTTTATGTTAATAGGAGAAACCCTTTATAAAAAGAATTTTGATTCCACTTTGTTAAGGTGTGTAAATCTTGAAGAAGCACAGAAATTGATTAAAGAAATACATGAAGGAACCTTCGGGACTCATGCACCAGGGCATATCAAGGCTAGGAAAATTCTCAGGGCAGGATATTTTTGGTCCACAATGGAAAAGGACTGTCACCGATATGCTAAAAAATGTCACAAGTGTCAGGTACATGCAGACAATGTACATATCCCGCCAGCACCTCTCAATGTTATGACTATCCCTTGGCCATTTGATATGTGGGGCATGGATGTTATCGGACCTATCGAGCCTAAGGCATCCAACGACCATCGATTCATTCTGGTGGCTATCGACTACTTCACTAAATGGGTAGAAGCTGCATCTTATGCACATGTGACTAAAAAGGTAGTGGTCACCTTTGTTCAGAAGAATATCATATGTTGATATGGCATCCCGCATCATCTCATTACCGATAACGGGTCCAATCTAAATAATAAGATGATGGAAGAACTATGTCAAGATTTCAAAATTCAACACCATAATTCTTCTCCTTATCGGCCCAAAATGAATGGCGCAGTAGAAGCAGCTAATAAAAACATCAAGAAGATTGTTCAAAAGATGGTTAAAACCTATAGAGATTGGCATGAAATGTTACCTTTTGCTCTTCATGGTTATCGAACATCTGTACGAACTTCGATAGGAGCTACTCCATTCTCCCTCGTATATGGAATGGAGGTCGTATTGCCAATAGAGGTCAAAATACCTTCCTTGCGAATTATAATGGAAGCAAAATTAACAAAAGCCGAATGGGTTCAAAGTCGATATGATCAATTAAACCTTATCGATGAAAAACGACTAAATGCTATATGCCACGGACAAGCCTATCAAAAGAAGATCAAAAAGGCTTATGATAAAAAGGTCCACCCTCATACTTATCAAGAAGGTGATCTAGTGATAAAGAAACTGCTTCCGGCCCAGAAGGATAAAATTGGTAAATGGGCAGCAAATTACGAAGGACCCTTTGTGGTCAAAAGAGCTTTCTCAGGAGGGGCACTTATCCTCGTCAATATGGACGGAGAGGAACTTAGACACCCAATCAATTCTGATGCGGTGAAGAAGTATTATGCTTGAAGACATTGCTCAAGACCCGTCAGGAATGAAAACTCGCAAAGGGCATCCCTGGGCAAAAGATAGGATCTATATCCCTCGCTAGGATACGTCCTAGGCAAAAAGTAGAGGTAAAAAAAAAAAAAAACCTAAGAGCAATGGTTACTTTAGTCGAAAACCGAAAAGGCGGCCAAAGTAACATTCTTCCAGAAGTAAGCAATCTGCATAGTCTTTACTCTGAGCTCAGGCATCTCAACTGAAGCAAGTAGGAGAACTGGGGGGCAGATATCATAGACATGACTGTTCAAGCCTATACAGTACAGCCAACCCTGACTACCCATTCTTCTAAATATCTCTTGAAATCCTTCTGTAAAAGAAATAAACTTTTGCTCATTTATCAATAAAGTTTCCGCCGTCTCAAAAGAGAAGGTCGGTCGGAGCGACGCGATGGTTTTTCGACCCTTTTTTATTTTCGCGTTTTTTATGGGTGGTTACAACGCCTTTAGGCTGTCCGATAATCGGGCTAACCTAGGGGCGAGGTTTTCGAAAGGTTTCCTTGGGTCATCCGATAACCGGGCTAACCCAAGGACTTATTTATTTTGGGTTCTATCGAGTCGCCACCGATGTTTTTACCGGAAACATCGAAAAAGGTTTTTAAAAGGCGTTGGTTTTCGAAAACCAACTTTGGTCATTAAAACCAGAGTTGGGTAAGGGAGTTAGTTACGTGGTAAAGGAAGTATTATTTCCTTTACTACGCCCCTTTCGGGTTCCCTATGACAGGCCAACTTTTATTGTTAATAAATAAACCGGAAAATATGCTTTTGGCCTTTTTATTGTGCGGAATTTAAAGTTATGACTACATGGCCCTAATCTATTGCATAATTTAAATTAAAGCAATAAAAGTAGAGAGGGAGAAATTAAACCTCCGAAGCAAGCTTTTTATATTTCTTTAAGATAAATGGGTGCGTTTTGGCAGCCCTTCACTCTACAAGACGCCGGAAACTCTTCTGGACGCCGAAAAAACGCTCTCAAAGGCACTCAGAAACTCCGGAAATGCGTCGGAGGGATTCTAGAGAGAAGTTTTAGAGAGAAGGGAGATCTAGAAGCTTGTGGTGTGTGGAAATGAGGGGGGGGAGGCCCCTATTTATAGGTTTTCGCGCTGTCAGATGGCGAGACCGCCGGTCTCGTGTGATAGGGTCGAGACCGCCGTCTCGCCCTGTCAAACGCGGCGAGACCGCCGTCTGGGGAAACGAGACCGTCGTCTCGTCCTTCGCAGGTGGCGAGACGACGGTCTGGGAAGTCCAGACGGCGATTTCGTCCCAACAAGGCGAGAAAACTTATTTTTTGGTACAGAAACTCCCTCCTATCCTAGTATGGGGCCTAATAGTCTCTCCTAATGGCTTGTTAGGCTTCGTCCATCTTCAAATAGGAGGTCTTCTGCTCTTTATTTGGAGGTCGGGCAAGATTTGGGGTCTATAGCTGCCCCCCCTTTACCCGACCAATCGACTGCTGGCCTTTTGTGCCAAGGTGATCGACTGGAGGGTAAAGGAGTTGACCCTCTTGCCTGGTTTCCCTTCAGATACTCCGTCTTTGCGGCGGGTGATCCTATGGGGAAATGTTGTGTTGTGCGCTTTTGGGATGCTCCTTTGACGCGGTAGCTGACCCCTTCAGCTGATGAGTACGAACCCTCATCTGGTTTGACGAGTATGAACCCCCGCCCGGTAAGCCCCCCTTTGTAAGGCCTGATGAGTATACACCCCCATCTGGTGTTTGACGAGTATGAACCCCCGTCTGGTAAGCCCCCTTTTGTAAGGCCTGATGAGTACACACCCCCCATCTGGTGTTTAGCCTCCGGATGCTCCATCTTGCGGTAGCTGATCCTTTGGCTGTGGTGGCGGCTTACTGATTCTGATCATGCGCCGATGTGAAACCTCGGGATGCTCCTTTGACGCGGTAACTGTCCCCTTGGCTGACGAGTATGAACCCCCGTCTGGTTATGTGCCTCTGGATGCCCCTTCTTGCGGTGGCTGACCCTTTCAGCTAATGAGTACGAACCCTCATCTGGTTTGACGAGTATGAACCCCCGCCTGGTAAGCCCCCTTCTGTAAGGCCTGATGAGTACACACCCCCATCTGGTGTTTGACGAGTATGAACCCCCGTCTGGTAAGCCCCCTTTTGTAAGGCCTGATGAGTATACACCCCCATCTGGTGTTAAGCCTCTGGATGCTCCATCTTGCGGTAGCTGATCCTTTGGCGATGGTGGCGGCTTACTGATTCTGACCATGCGCCGGTTCTCTGGGGAGTGATTTCTGTTTTGGTAGATGTGTTTGGACCTCTTGAATGGTCACCCGGGCTGTGCCGGGGATTTTGTTGGGCGTTTCATGCAGCTTGTTGGTTGCTGGGGATTCTTTGTTTTTGCTCTATTGGTGGTGATCATCCGATTCTTGCTGGTTGGTCGGATGGGTCTTGGTTTTTTTCGACTCTTGCTTGGTAGTCGAGATTTTGTTGGTTGAGGTGATGGCTTAATCCTGCCTTTTTCTCGCGGTTTTATCTCTCTTTCTTTTCTTTTTTTTTCGCGATTCAGGATCTTGGCCATTTTTTTTTTGTTGTTCTTTTATGAAATGCAAGCATGAGGTTGACCTTCCTATATGAATGTCTTTTATTTGTCTACTGTATTTTTGTTTGTTTTACTTTTGACAAAGTCACTTTTGTGCGACTATTCGTGGGTGGATGTTGTTGATGCAATTTTATTTGAGGACATCTAGAAAGTGACCGGTACTTTCCTTTCTTTTTATTCTCTCGTGACTATTTTTTTTTGTACTCTTGTTTTAACCCTATCTTTTGCCTAGATCGCCCTTTGCGGGTTTTCGATCTAGCGGGTTTTGATTTTTTGTTAAAGATATTTTGATGGTTTTTTTTTTTTTTTTTTTTTTACGAAAGCCTTATCTTTTGCCTAGACCACCCTTTGCGGGTTTTCGATCTAGCAGGCTACCCTGTACTTTTTATTTGGGACGGCCCTGGTTGGTGATGTTCGTCTTTTGTTTTTATGCTTTCTCGAATTGCTTGTTTTATGCATGCTCATATTTTGTTAATACAGAGGCATTTACGCAAGTAGGTAAAGAGAGGAAAAGACAATTTTATTGATATAAATAGATGGTTTATTTTTACATGGGGGGTTTACAAAGGAATTTGTAAGCATGGCTGGTCAAGGTTGACTAAACTGTATGAGGGTGCCACAATCATGTCTGTGATCTCTGTTTCCCTGTTTTTCCTGGTCCCTTCGGTTGAGATGCTCGAATCCGGAGTGAAGACTATGCGAAGTTTGCTTGCTATTGTGGGGGTATTACCTTAGTTGCCTTTGCGGTTTTCGGCTAAGGTAATCATTGCTCTGTTTTTTTTGTTTGTTTATGCTATGCAACATACAAATGCAACAATCAAATGCACACACAATTCGATCATCCCCGAACAGGCGAGATTTCGTTTTTATCACGAGGTAGGGTTTTCCTGCAGAAAAGTGCATTGGCAAGGGTTGGTTCTAACTGTTCTCACCAGGCTAAGGCCCCCAAGGTGCCCCCATTATAGGGTCCCCACTCTCCAGCCGTACGACCATGCTTAGCACTAGGTCCATAGTCAGTCTTATTGCCAAAAGAGGAAGGTTATCACCTTGAGTGGTGGTTTCCGATCACACTGGTGTGCTCAAGGCCCTCACTACAGCGAACCGTACCTGCCACCCACTCCCTATGGTTATCTCACTTGCCCCCGGGTATAGGGGGAACTGTTGTGTGCAAGGGATTGTGTGCAGTTTATATTTCAAGCAATTGCGTAAGTATAAACAAGCAACAATTTATTAAAGCCAAACATTAAAACATGTTATAAATACAAGTTAAGGGCAAAAGTGTTATTTTCTTGGTTTATTTATTATTTAAGCCGGCCCATCACTAAATGGGATCAACTCTCGAGGCTTCCCCAGTGGAGTCGCCATCTATCGCCACCGTCTCAAAAGAGAAGGTCGGTCAGAGCGACGCGATGGTTTTTCGACCCTTTTTGATTTTCGCATTTTTTTTATGGGTGGTTACAACGCCTTTAGGCTGTCCGATAACCGGGCTAACCTAGGGGCGAGGTTTTCGAAAGGTGTCCTTGGGTCGTCCGATAACCGGGCTAACCCAAGGACTTATTTATTTTGGGTTCTATGGAGTCGCCATCGATGTTTTTATCGGAAACATCGAAAAAGGTTTTTAAAAGGCGTTGGTTCTCGAAAACCAACTTTGGTCATTAAAACCAGAGTTGGGTAAGGGAGTTAGTTACGTGGTAAAGGAAGTATTAGTTCCTTTACTATGCCCCTTTCGGGTTCCCTATGATAGGCCAACTTTTATTGTTAATAAATAAACCGGAAAATATGCTTTTGCCCTTTTTATTGTGCGGAATTTAAAGTTATGACTACATGGCCCTAATCTATTGCATAATTTAAATTAAAGCAATAAAAGTAGAGAGGGAGAAATTAAACCTCCGAAGCAAGCTTTTTATATTTCTTTAAAATAAATGGGTGCGTTTTGGCAGCCCTTCACTCTACAAGACGCCGGAAACTCTTCTGGACGCCGAAAAAACGCTCTCAAAGGCACTCAGAAACTCCGGAAATGCGTCGGAGGGATTCTAGAGAGAAGTTTTAGAGAGAAGGGAGAGCTAGAAGCTTGTGGTGTGTGGAAATGAGGGGGGGGAGGCCCCTATTTATAGGTTTTCGCGCTGTGAGATGGCAAGACCGCCGGTCTTGTCTGACAGGGTCAAGACCGCCGTCTCGCCCTGTCAAACGCGGCGAGACCGCCGTCTGGGGAAACGAGACCGCCGTCTCGTCCTTCGCAGGTTGCGAGACCGCCGTCTCGTCAAGCGAGACGGCGGTCTCGCCACTTGCCTGAGGCGAGACGGCGGTCTGGGAAGTCCAGACGGCGGTTTCGTCCCAACAAGGCGAGAAAACTTATTTTTTGGTACAGAAACTCCCTCCTATCCTAGTATGGGGCCTAATAGTCTCTCCTAATGGCTTGTTAGGCTTCGTCCATCTTCAAATAGGAGGTCTTCTGCTCTTTATTTGGAGGTCGGGCAAGATTTGGGGTCTACAGCTGCCCCCCCTTTACCTGACCAGTCGACTGCTAGCCTTTTGTGCCAAGGTGATCGACTGGAGGGTAAAGGAGTTGACCCTCTTGCCTGGTTGCCCTTCAGATACTCCGTCTTTGAGGCGGGTGATCCTCTAGGGAAATGTTGTGTTGTGCGCTTCTGGGATGCTCCTTTGACGCGGTAGCTGACCCCTTCAGCTGATGAGTACGAACCCTCATCTGGTTTGACGAGTATGAACCCCCGCCCGGTAAGCCCCCTTTTGTAAGGCCTGATGAGTATACACCCCCATCTGGTGTTTGACGAGTATGAACCCCCGTCTGGTAAGCCCCCTTTTGTAAGGCCCGATGAGTACACACCCCCATCTGGTGTTTAGCCTCCGGATGCTCCATCTTGCGGTAGCTGATCCTTTGGCTGTGGTGGCGGCTTACTGATTCTGATCATGCGCCGATGTGAAACCTCGGGATGCTCCTTTGACGCGGTAGCTGTCCCCTTGGCTGACGAGTATGAACCCCCGTCTGGTTATGTGCCTCTGGATGCCCCTTCTTGCGGTGGCTGACCCTTTCAGCTAATGAGTACGAACCCTCATCTGGTTTGACGAGTATGAACCCCCGCCCGGTAAGCCCCCTTCTGTAAGGCCTGATGAGTACACACCCCCATCTGGTGTTTGACGAGTATGAACCCCCGTCTGGTAAGCCCCCTTTTGTAAGGCCTGATGAGTATACACCCCCATCTGGTGTTAAGCCTCTGGATGCTCCATCTTGCGGTAGCTGATCCTTTGGCGATGGTGGAGGCTTACTGATTCTGACCATGCACCGGTTCTCTGGGGAGTGATTTTTGAAAGGTAGATGTGTTTGGACCTCTTGAATGGTCACCCGGGCTGTGCCAGGGATTTTGTTGGGCGTTTCATCCAGCTTGTTGGTTGCTGGGGATTCTTTGTTTTTACTCTGTTGGTGGTGATCATCCGATCCTTGCCGGTTGGTCGGATGGGTCTTGGTTTTGTTCGACTCTTGCTTGGTAGTCGAGATTTTGTTGGTTGAGGTGATGGCTTAATCCTGCCTTTTTCTCGCGGTTTTATCTCTCTTTTTTTTTCGCGATTCAGGATCTTGGCCTTTTTTTTTTTGAGCATATGCCTTTTAAGTTTAAGTTTTTTTTTTTTTTTTTTTTTTGCTATGCTGGCTTTTGCAAGAGATGACAAAAAGATGCACGAAATAAAATTTTATTTATGGGGAAATTTTATTACAACCCTATTTTGGGGTCACTATCCCTAGGGGCTATCTTCTGGACCCGATCCCTGTGGAGGAAAATGCTGGTACATATGATACCGGAAGTCCTCCTGCTCTTGGACTTCATCCTGGTATCGTTGCTGGAATGTCGTCCAGTCGTGGTGCATGTCCTGTTGGTGCTCGTACATTTCTCCCAGCCGGGCGTCAAAGGTATCTTGTCTTTGAGACAATTGCTCTTGCCTCTGGGATAGTTCCTCCTGTCTCCGGTACATCTGCTCTTGCCTCACAGTCATATGGTCGAACTGCTGGCATAGGTCGCTCATGTGGTGATGCATGCCAGTGAAGTCGTCCGCATACCGGGGTGGTTGCTGCTGATGCTGCTGTTGGAAGTCGGGAGGTGTAGGTAGATCCTGCATCGCATTCTGGAGCTCTAATGCAAAATCCAGTGTGGGATGGAGGGCCAGCTGGGTCCCTCTGCGGATCAGCATTCCCATGCTGACCAAGATTGACCCGCCGATGGCTTCGGGTCGCAGGTTGTGGGCCAGCTCTTCCCGGCCAGGGCACCCTAAACTTTCTGCCAGGGGGGTGATGAGTGGAGCCATGAGGACGGCCCCCGTGGATCTGTGCCCGAAGTCCTTGAGGGCTCTCAGGAAGAAGTACCCGGGGTTGCAGCGCCGCTTCTGGCTCATGCAATGCAGTACGAAGAGGTCAGGGAGGGATATTTTGCCCTGACTCTCTTTCCTCCCGTGTATGGTTCCTGCCAACAGCTTGTGGCAGATACGGAGTGCTGGGGGAAGCGCGGATCCCCTCATCAGCGTAGGCAGTGTGGTGGCTCCCGTGAGCTCATGCCACATCTCGGCGGCGATAAGGTTGGTGGGCCGTGAGCAGATGGCCTCACGGTACTCTTGGGTCATGGCGTCCTCGGGCCGGATGAACCCGATGGCCACGTTGAATTCTTTGAGGGTGGAGGTCTGGTATTGCCCACCCATGAAATAGGTCACCATCCTAGTGGGCGATAGGCCCGGAACCGTGGAGGGGACCTCGGAGTAAGAGACGGAGGCTAGGAATTCCAGTACCGCTTGTGGGTACACATGTGTAGGTGGTGGCTGCAGTAGGAAGCCCCACCCGATGCTATCTAGATGGGCCCGGACGTCGTCCTCCCATCCAAATTCAGCTAGGATGTTGAAATCCAGCTTGAGCATTGGATGCCATTGGTAGGTCCGGATATTTTCCAGGCGGGCCTGGTGTTGTGGCGATAGTTGAGAAGGGTCCTCGGGCGGTGGTGCCGCGGAACTACTGGCACCGGCAGTGTTCCTTCTCTTCCTGGAAGTGCTTCTGCTAAACATTCTGATCAAAGGGTGCTTGGGGGTGCAAGAGTTGAGAGAAAGGAGGTTCTGAAGGCAAGGGGAGTTGTGAGGAAGTCCCCAAGTGTGCCCCCTATATATAGGGAATTTTGCAAAATCGAGACCGCCGTCTGGGTGGGCGAGATGGCGGTCTCGTCGTTCGGCTTAAGCGAGACGGCGGTCTCATTTTCGCCTGCAACGAGACGGCGGTCTGGTTTGTCCAGACAGCGGTCTCGTCTTGCTGGGTGGTCGAGACGGCGGTCTCGAATTACGAAAGAGATTTTTTATTTTTTGTATTTTTTATTGCTTTTTTTTGTTATTTTTGAAAGAGGTAATAGGACCTGGTCTAAAAACATTTTATGCATGCAATGTTTTTATGTTTTGATGTCTTATAATGCCTATTTTGATTAAGTTTTCAGAAGGATTTAACCAACGTGTCTCGTCGCGCTGAAAGCCTTCTGATTCGCTGCGTTTACTCTTGGTTGTACCATGCCAGACTTCTTGTGACCGAAGGGTAATTTCTTTCTTTCTCTATTTTTCTCTTTTTCTTCTTTTTCTTTTTTCTTGTGTAGAGCACTTTTGTCACGTAGTGTCCCTCTTTCCTTGCTTTAGGGATTTTAATCCTCTTGTTGACTATACGCCTCCATATTCCCAAATTAATTACTAGAATATTGTTGTGAGGGTCAAGAGAAAAGAAGCAAAGAGGTAGAAATCAATGGTTTGTGTTTTAGAGGGTTGATTTTTATTGATAAAAGGGTTTTGTAAGAATGGCTAGTTAGGGTTAAGCTTAGGTGTCTAGGCTTTGTCTAAGCAAACATTTTTCCTTTCTTTTTTTGTATTTGCGCTCTTTGGTTTCATCTCCATTGCTTTTAAATGGCTAGCTGATTTCCCTAGATCGCCCTTTGGGTTTTCGAACTAGGATACTGTGTTTTTGGCCCTAACTTTTGTCTAGGTTCCTTCTTTTATAAAATTTTGGAGAAATCCTAGCGGACCTTATTTGTAACCCTAACTTTTGCCTAGGCTATCCTTTATTGTTGTTCGGGTATCCTACCGGATCGACCCTATCTTTTGTGTAGCCCCCTTAGTGGGTTTCCTACCGGGTAATTTGCCCTTTTCTTTTGGCCCTTGGCTTCTCTGGGCTTTTTCTTTTTGTGGATTTATTTTTTGTTCATAGTATTGGCGAAGCATGACTTTCTTTATGGGTGAAGTGAAGTCTTATTCTTAGGTGCTTGTAATCAACTAACTTGATGGCAATAGCAATGTTAAATGTTGATTATTTGGAAGCGCTTTTTATTCTTCTTCTTTTTTTATGTTTACTTAGACATGGTTATTTACGTGGTCTAGTCAGAAGTAGAAAGAAGAGAAGCAGATAGAAAGAATCATTCTTTATTAATTAATAAGGGAATATGTGCCCTGAAATGCCCGGGGGTTGGGCTCGCCCCGGGGGATAATCTCTAACAATCATGGGGTTTACATCCCTTGAACAAAGAAAAAATTTCCTAATGACTAGAGTGGCCCTTGACGCTTGCACCCCTCCACTTCGGAAAATTTGCTTGAGTGTGCGGAGGGGAGACTTCCCTTTTCTCCTTTCTGCTCGTCCCTTAGTAGGGTCATATCCTAGGCCATACTTGCAAGGATTGTCTTTGAATTCCGGGGGTTCCCTCATGCCTTGGGAATCTGCCCCTAGTCCTTGGCCAGGATGGTAACCGTGCTTCAACATCATGCGGGCTACCTTTGTGTTTCTGGGAAGTCTCTCTATACTGGCAATTTCGAGCGCTTGAAAAGGTGTTTCAAGGGCCTCTTCAGCCGCATCCACATAAGGCTCGGGTGGATAGTCCACCGATCAGGATATCGTCTTCCGCTTGGACCGTGACCAATTTGTCACCCACTATGAACTTGACTTTCTCGGTGGAGCGTCGAAGGTACCGCCTTAGCGTCATGAATCCAAGGTCTCGCCGAGGAGACAACTATATGCTGGAGTAATATCCATTACATGGAAATCGACGTTGAAGGTAGTGGGTCCAACTTGAATTGGCAAATTGATCTCTCCCACTACTTCTCATTTTGATCCGTCGAAAGCTCGAACGATGGTGTTGCTTGGGCGCAGACGGGTTCCTTGGATAGTCAACTTATCCAGTGTGCACTTGGGCATCACGTTCAAGGATGACCCGTTATCCACAAGAACTTTGGCGATGAGGTACTCCTTGCATTTAACCGAGATATGCAAGGGCTTGTTGTGGTTTGACCCCTCTAGGGGGAGGTCTTCCTCTGTGAAGGTGAGGTGATCGTTTGTCGTGATGTGACCGATGATTCTCTCGACCTTTTCTTGGGATATTGTGTGAGGTACATGCGCCTCGCTCAAGACCTTCAGCAGGGCGTTTCTATGCGGTTCCGAGCTCATTATCAAAGATAGCAATGTGATCTTTGCAGGTGTGCGATTGAGCTGGTCTATAATGGAATACTCACTTAGCCTTATAAACTGGAGTAATTCCTCTGTCTCCTCCTTGGATTCTTTATTTTCTTTTTCTTCTTCGGTCTTTTTATTTTTCCCTTTATTTTTGAGGACCTCTTCTTGTGTGTCCTTGGGGGAGTAGATTCTTCCACTTCTAGTTGTGCCCCCAATGCCGACTATGTTTGTTATTTCTTCTTTTATTGGTGAAGATTCCCCATATCTCCACTGGTACATGACTTTATTTGACTCGTAGGGGAAAGGACGTGGCATAAATAGTCGCACTGGCGTCCTTGCCCCCTTTTCTTTATTCTTGAGGACCAACGGCCGAGGCTTATTTTCCTCTTGTGATGATTCGACCGTTGGGGTGAGCTTTATTAGGAGTGGCTTTCTCTCCATTCTTCTGAGTTGGAAGACGTGTTAGTTAATCCTTCCTTTTTATTATCTTATTTATTAGGCGTGAAGGAGGGGAAATTTAAATATGCAAATGAATGCTTATGCATGCAAGTAGACAGTTATTGGACAAAAGAGGAATTTTATTTATTAAAAAAGGTGTACATTCCCCTATTCTATACTGCGAAGCAACTTTTGGCAAAAGCGGAAAACTTTAAAGAAACCCACAGGAGGGTCTTGATTCCTCTGTAGTTCCCTTTCAGCTTCCCGGACATGGCTCATATCTTCACTATATTGTTGAGCCTCTTTGATCTTCTCCTCTTGATGAACGACCAAGGCTTGTAGTTCATCGAGTTTTTCAATGGCTCGGTCTTTCTCTTGAAGTACTTGGCTATACTGAGCTAGCCCTTCTTTTTCTTTGTGGCGTAGCTCAGAGAGACTTTTGGTGAGTCTCCTGTAGGCCTCTCGCTCTTGGCGGATGTCTAACCGAGCCTTGAGGAGCCCTTCCGACAACTCCTTGATCGTTTGAGTCTGCTTAGCTGATTCGGCCTCAAGGTGTGCCATTTTGGCGGTTATCTCTTGCAGTTGGCTATCCGAACTAGTTCTGGCAGTTTTGGATGTTCGGATAGCTTGTTCATTAGCGTCGGCACATTGGTCCTTGAGGCGCTCTATTTCATGATCCTTTTTCTTGCCTTGCCTTCGTAGACCATCAATCGTGAGGATAGATTCTTGCTCTTTTTCCTCAAGGGCCCTCATCTGGGCTCCCATGATCTCTCTCCTCTAGGTCAAGGCATCGATTTGAATCTGCAGCCCTTCATTTCTGGCGCTCGTGGTAGGTGCGGTGGATGATTGAGCCACTCCTCTTCTATTTCTCCATGCCTCATAGTCACTGGTGACAGCCACCCGAGCTTTTCCTAGCTCTCTGTCTCCCATGTAGACTGGCCTCTCCCATGCTTTTCTCACAGCTAGTGAGTTGGCGATGGTGCATGGGTCTCCAAAGAAGCACAGTCCTCCGAGCTCCCCTCGGGAAATGGTATTTTGGGTCCTCATGAGCTGCCTCATAGCTACTTTAGGTGAGTAGGCTATGCAGCCCCTGAGCCCGATCAAGGGTACACTCGGATAGTCCCCACATCTGATGAGAACTGGGCCGGGTCGGAACCAAGGATAGACCCAGGATATACTATTGGTGTCCTTGCGTTCCCACTTATCCCTCCATTCCGAGGTCAGACGACGCTGGAGGGGGATCTTGGAGAAACTTCTCAAAGGGTCGGGGAATATCCCCATGTGACTGGAGGCGTACAGGTGAGTGGCGCTCCACACAAACAGCAATGAAGAGCAGCAGCGGAGTACTTTGCCCTGCTTCTGGTGACAAAATTCCACCGAGAGCAGGGTGTCGGCAAGAATAGCAGGCAGGGGACTTTTCGAATTCACGTCCCAGGCGAAGAAGGCGTCCATGACGGCCTGATCTATTGTGTCGAAATGGAAGGGGAACAAGATTGTTCCAAAAATTATGAGTGCCAGGGTTTTGTTAAAGGCAACCCACTCTGTCCGTTCAGCCAGGTAGGACAGGTGGTCTTCCAACATCGTTACTTTCCATCCCTGGGTGTTCCCCTTCTTTATCAGGGCACTCTGCCGGAATGGCAACTGGATAAGGGCGGCGACTGGTGCTGCAGGAGTATATGCTTCGTGGCGGACGTGGACCCCGGCTGATTTGGGCCACCTCAACATGGTCTCATACTCCTCTAGGGTGGGCACCAAGTCGAACTGCGGAAACTCGAAACATCGCAGATTTGGATTCCAGTAGTGGATTAGTGCCCTTAGGAACACCTGATCGACACATATCTTTAGGAGGTCTAAAATCCGTCCGTAGGATTTTTCGAAGTCGGCGCGGACCTCCGATGGCATTACTGTGCTTAGCTGTTCCAACCTCTCAGTATGGAAACGGGGAATGTCCACCTTCTTTGTCTGCCTACTTGTCCCCTCCATTTCTAAAATCAAAATGCATTTTTGATGAAATGGATGCTTATTTGAATATATGTGAGTGTTTATTTTCTATTTATCATGTTTTTCTACATGATGTTTGCGTATTTTGATTTTGAAAGAATAAACTATCTATATGAATGTTTTACGAGTATAATAGTTTTGGACCAGGTCTTGTTTGCAGACTTTGCAAAAATGGATTTTATTTTTTTATTTGTTTGTTTATTTTATAGCCTTTTATCTCTTCTGTCGGAACTGCGTGACTACTTAGCTTACAAAGAACCTGAAACCAGGCTAGCTAAAAGGCAGACTGTCCGAGATAAAATGTGGCTTTATGCGAAAGAATATTTAACGTTCCTTATCTCTTCTGTTGGAACTGCGTGGCTACTTAGCTTACAAAGAACCTGAAACCAGGCTAGCTAAAAGGCAAACTGTCCGAGATAAGGGTGTTTATTTGCGAAAAATATTTTTTGGTATTTGTTTTGTTGTTTGTTGATGCTATGCAACATACAAATGCAACAATCAAATGCACACACCATTCGATCATCCCCGAACAGGCGATATTTTCGTTTTTATCACGAGGTAGGGTTTTCCTGCAGAAAAGTGCATTGGCAAGGGTTGGTTCTAACTGTTCTCACCAGGCTAAGGCCCCCAAGGTGCCCCCATTATAGGGTCCCCACTCTCCAACCGTCCGACCATGCTTAGCACTAAGGCCATAGTCAGTCTTGTTGCCAAAAGAGGAAGGTTATCACCTTGAGTGGTGGTTTCCGATCACACTGGTGGGCTCAAGGCCCTCACTACAGCGAACTGTACCTGCCACCCACTCCCTATGGTTATCTCACTTGCCCCCGGGTATAGGGGGAACTGTTGTGTGTAAGGGATAGTGTGCAGTTTATATTTCCAGCAATTTGCGCAAGTATAAACAAACAACAATTTATTAAAGCCAAACATTAAAACATGTTATAAATACAAGTTAAGGGCAAAGTGTTATTTTCTTGGTTTATTTATTATTTAAGCCGGCCTATCACTAAATGGGATCAACTCTCGAGGCTTCCCCAGCGGAGTCGCCATCTGTTGCCGCCGTCTCAAAAGAGAGAAGGTCGGTCGGAGCGACGCGATGGTTTTTTGACCCTTTTTGATTTTCGCGTTTTTTATGGGTGGTTACAACGCCTTTAGGTTGTCCGATAACCGGGCTAACCTAGGGGCGAGGTTTTCGAAAGGTGTCCTTGGGTTGTCCGATAACCGGGCTAACCCAAGGACTTATTTATTTTGGGTTCTATGGAGTCGCCACCGATGTTTTTACCGGAAACATCGGAAAAGGTTTTTAAAAGGCGTTGGTTTTCAAAAACCAACTTTGGTCATTAGAACCAGAGTTGGGTAAGGGAGTTAGTTACGTGTAAAGGGAGTATTAGTCCCTTTACGACGCCCCTTTCGGGTTCCCTATGATAGGCCAGCTTTTATTGTTAATAAATAAACCAGAAAATATACTTTTGCCCTTTTTATTATGCGAAATTTAAAGTGATGACTACATGGCCCTAATCTATTGCATAATTTAAATTAAAGCAGTAAAAGTAGAGGGGGAGAAATTAAACCTCCGAAGCAAGCTTTGTTTTATATTTCTTTAAAATAAATGGGTGCTTTTTGGCAGCCCTTCACTCTACAAGACGCCGAAAACTCTTCCGGACGCCGAAAAACGCTCTCAAAGACACTCGAAACTCCGAAATGCGTCTGAGGGATTCTAGAGAGAAGTTTTAGAGAGAAGGGAGAGCTAGAAGCTTGTGGTGTGTGGAAATGAGGGGGGGGAGGCCCCTAATTATAGGTTTTCGCGCTGTCAGATGGCGAGACCGCCAGTCTCGTCTGACAGGGTCGAGATCACCGTCTCGTCCAACGAGACCGCCGTCTCGCCTTGTCAAACGCGGCGAGACCGCCGTCTGGGGAAACAAGACCGCCGTCTCGTCCTTCGCAGGTGGCGAGACCGCCGTCTCGTCAAGCGAGACGGCGGTCTGGGAAGTCCAGACGGCGGTTTCGTCCCGACAAGGCGAGAAAACTTATTTTTTGGTACAGAAACTCCCTCCTATCCTAGTATGAGGCCTAATAGTCTCTCCCAATGGCTTGCTAGGCTTCGTCCATCTTCAAATAGGAGGTCTTCTGCTCTTTATTTGGAGGCCGGACAAGATTTGGGGTCTACACTACACAAAAGTTAGGGTAAACCCAGCAGGAGACCCGAACAATAATAAAGGGTAGCCTGGACAAAAGTTAGGGTTACAAAAAGTCCGCTAGGTATTCCTAAAAAAATAAATAAAAAGGGGAAAGCTAGACAAAAGTTAGGACATAAGCATAACATCCTAGGCTGAAAACCCGAAAGGGCGGACTAGGGAAGCTAATCAACCACCAAAAGGCGCCACAAATCAGTAAAGTAAAGACGCCACATCATAAGAACGAAATGTTTACCTAAACTAGCCTAAACACAAACCAACCCTGGCTAGCCATTCTTACAAAAACCTCTACTACGAAAAATACCCCTCTAAAACACAAACCCTTGTTGTAAATCCTTTTCTTTCTCTTCTCTTGACCATTTCACTATAAAGCATTCAAGTAATAAGGGGAATGTGGAAACATAGTGATCAATAGGAAGGTTGAGATCCCTAAGGAAAGGAAGGGGGGCATTGATATGGCAGTTGCCCTATGAACAACAGATTACTCTTCGGCTATAGCAAGAAAAAGTCTAAGACGGCAAATCAGGTATAGCCAAGTTTGTTAATCAAAAGAAACATGATGACAGAAAGGTACAACACCAAGAATGCGCCCGAAGTCAAAGCACATCAGTTAAAACTTTCGAAATATTAACTGAAATAGATCATAGGATGCATATCATGAAACATTACATGCATTAAAACATCAATGAATGAAGTCCTATCCTTTTTCTCAGCAAAAAAAAAAAAAACCAACTCAAGAAGCTCGAGACGCCCGTCCCAAAGTCGAGACGGCCGTCCCAAATCCCTATTTTCAGTTGAGACGCACGTCCTAGGTGGGACGGCCGTCTCACTTATCAGCTGATGGCACATGAAGGAAAATTTTAGTTGGGACGGCCGTCCCAACCCAGACGGCCGTCCCAAATCCCCTGGCGTCCCCTATATATGTTGTGCGCGGATTTGGCCTTTGGTACCCCATTCCAAGCATTCTACCTTGCTTCTCTTCCCTTTTTGCACACTTTTAGCATTCTTAAGTGAGTACTACCTACAATGGAGCATGGAGAAGCCTCATCTAGGAGAAAACGCACTAGAAACCCTGTTAGAGGAACTCCTACTGCTAGCACTCTACTGGCAGAATCACATCAACAGCGGCTGGCAAATATCCGGCAATATTCCTGGTATCCTACACTACGGTTGGATTTTGAAATCCTAGCTACATTTGGCTGGGAACAAGACATCAGAAGGTTCATCCACAACATAGGATGGGACTTTCTGCTCCGAGAGCCACCTACTCGGATCCACCGCACTGCTACGCTAGAATTTCTTGCCTCCGTCAACATGGTGGAAATGTCGTCCGCAATTCCCGGAGTGCCACTGACTCAAGCCATCTCCTACTGGATGGATGGAGCCTACCAGACCACTGTTCTGGATGACTTCAATGTCATAATGGGTTTCTGCCAGCGAGCAGATACAAGAACACCAGAATACCGGTCTGCATATTTGGAAAAACCTGCTGCTCTCACCACCACTAGCATGTGGAGAGAGATCACTGGAGCACACACTCTGCCGTCAAACTTGAAGGGCGCAGCTTTCTCTCCTCCGCTCCGCATATGCCACAAATTGCTAGCTGGGACCATACACAGCCGGAAGGAAAGCCAATGGAAGGTAACGCTGGCTGACCTTTTCATTGTATACTGTATGCATCAAGGGCTGCGATGCAACCCAGGATATGCCTTTCTGAAAGCCGTAAAAGATTACGGAACCCGCGGCTCAGCAGGAGCCATCATAATAGCTCCCTTTCTCACCCCTTTAGCTGAATATTGGGGATGCACTAACGGAGAAGACCTCCTAGCTAGCCTCCGACCAGAGCCTATTAGCGGAGGAATGTTGGTTCATATGAACATCCTCAGTCGACAAGGATCAGGGTTTATCTTAAACCCCATTATCTCGATTTCGCTGGATATGCGCGATTTCGACATGCCTCAGGACATCCCTTCGACTACAGAATCGCAGCAGTAGTCATATGATCCAGATTTCGCCGGCTTGTATCGACGGATAGATGATGAGCACGCCTATATGGAAGGAGAGTTCCAGTTCATACGGCAGCAGTTCAGTCAGTTGACTATGAGGCAAGACAGGACGGACCGACAAATAGAGAATCTGGTCCAGACCCAGACAAGGTTCCAGCGCCGCCTGCTTCGCCGCATTCCTTCGCCAGCACCATCTGCCCATTCCAGTCCAGAGGCAGATGATTAGGAGATAGTTTCCTTTTAAATCTTTTCTAGTATTTTGAAAATGTTTGAATGTATCACAAAAAAGAGAAGTAATGAATAAACATTGTTATTTTTGTTTACATTCCAAAACAAAAATTATAAAATAAAAGGCACACGTGCTAAAAAGCCAGATTTCCAATAACTCGCAATAAGGATCAAAATCGCGAGAGCAAAAGGCGAAATCAAAACCATTTCAGCAAAATAAAGAGCTTCAAGGAAACTAGCTCTAACCTTCTAGACCAATAAAAGAAGGTAAACAAAAAAAAGGGCCAACGGAAAGGCTCGATGATCCCCAAGCGGATCCTTGCCTACTCCAGAGGTAAAACAAAATCACTCAACGACTCATCATCATCATCACATGAGTCGTCAACCATAGTCATTTAAAGATCCGACCACTATCCTTCCATCCAAGGAAAAGGAAGTCATCAACATAAGGAAAAGCCAATGGAAAGGCTTGATCATCCCCAAGAGGATCCTTGCCTACTCCAAAGGCAAAATAAAAAAATTTTCTCGTGACTCAGCACCACCACATGAGTCGTCAAAAAGAGTCAGTCGAAGCTTCAATCAACATCCTCCCATATAAAGAAAAGGAAGTTATCAACGTAGAAAAGCCAAAGGAAAGGCTTGATCATCCCCAAGAGGATCCTTGCCTACTCCATAGGCAAAACAAAAAAAGATCACCTCACGACTCAGCAGCATCACCACATGAGTCATCAAGCACACTCATGCAAGAATCTCCGCTTCATTCCCCAAAGGAGAATAAGGACTACACAAGAGTCCATTAAAGAAAAAACGGAGTCAAATCCTCCATATCACCAGGGGGAAACAAAAAGAAAGAAAAGAAAAACTTTCATTCCCCAATAAAGGCCACAACGAAAAAGGCCGAATAAAAATCCCCAAGTAGAGCATATCAAGAAACGTCTACAAAAAGAGGAAAACAAAAAAAATTTTCCATCTTCCAGCTCAAATAAGAGCTTCACAAAGCCAGGAGCCAAGACTCCATCATCAAATTTGGATCCCCAGGAAACCGACAGACTCCTCGGTGAATCCCAAAAAAAGAAAAAAGAAGAAAATCTCTTCATTCCGCTCAATAAAGAGCTTCACAAAAGTCGGATCCAAGACTCCATCATAAAAAAATCAAATCAAGGATTGGATCCCCAAGAAGTAAAGAAAAATTGCCCAGGGATCACCAAAAGGAAAAGAGAAAAAAGATATCTTTTCATCCAAAGAAAAATTGCCAATGTGCATAAAAAGGCGCACATATGTAAAAACCAAATCGCGAAAAAGAGATACAAATCGCGAGAAAAAGATAAAAACTCATTCCCCAGTAGGAATAAGAGCATAGGCAAAGCCGGATAAACAACAGTGTCCAATAAGGAGTCAAAAACTCCATTCCTCCCTAGGGGGCAATTCAAAATAGATCCCCAGAAGACGATCAAATCCCTGGTGGATCACCAAAAAGAAAAATCCCCAGCGAGCCTACCAGCAAAGGCAAACTACAAATTCATATCCTCAGGGAGTTAATCACCTATAACGCCCAATACGGATATCCCCAGTGAAGTGCAAAGCCTTTACTCCCAAGAAGAGCCTCTACCTAAGGCAAGCAAAAAGCTGATATCCCCAAGAAATGGGAAATCAACCTATAAGAGGTAATACAAGCACAAAGCTTTCAAAAAGCATCCACCTACTCAAAGGTATTATCAAGAGCAAATATCCTCAAGTAGAACATCAGCCTATTCAGAGGCGAAAAACAACAAGTAAAAAGCCTTCACCACTATCGAAGCATCTGCCTAATCAAGAGGCACAATCAAAAATCAACAAATCCCCAGTGGATTCCTGCCTAAAAAGAGGCAATCAACAAGAATCCCCGGCCAAGACCAGATGGCTAAAAAGCCAAGAACAAAGAATCCCCGGCCAAGAAGCCAAAAACAAAGAATCCCCGGGCAAGACCGGATGGCTAAAAAGCCAAGAACAAAGAATCCCCGGCCAAGACCGGATGGCTAAAAAGCCAAAAACAAAGAATCCCCGGCAAGACCGGATGGCTAAAAGGAAAAGGCAAAAAAACAATGAATCCCCGGCAAGACCGGATGGGTAAAAGGAAAAGCCAAAAAAACAATGAATCCCCGGTAAAACTGGATGGCTAAAAAGAAAAGCCAAAAACAAGGAAATCCCAGTAAAACCGGATAACTAAAAAAAGAAAAGACAGAAAAGTCAATCATTCCCCATGGAATAGGCGCATGATCAAAGACAATAAGCCGCCAACACATCTCCAAAAACCAGATGAGGGTCTGTACTCATCAATCAAAAGATTGAATGCAAAAAAAAAAGAGCATTCCAAGAGCCTTGCAAGACGCAGGTTCGTACCAGGTGGGGGTAGGTACCCATCAGAGCCTTGCTAGACGCAGGTTCGTACCGGATGGGGGTAGGTACCTACAAGAATCTGTCAAGATGCAGATTCGCACCAAGTGGGGGTGTAAAAACCACTAGAGTCTGTCAAAATGCAGATTCGTACCAGGTGGGGGTAGGTACCCACAAGAGTCTGTCAAGATGCAGATTCGCACCAAGTGGGGGTGTAAAAACCACTAGAGTCTGTCAAGATGCAGATTCGTACCAGGTGGGGGTAGGTACCCACAAGAGTCTGTCGAGATGCAGATTCGCACCAAGTGGGGGTGTAAAAACCACTAGAGTCTGTCAAGATGCAGATTCGTACCAGGTGGGGGTAGATACCCACAAAAGTCTGTCAAGATGCAGATTCGCACCAAGTGGGGGTGTAAATGTTGAACATTCAAGGACTTGATGTTGCACTTGATGAACATGAAGATTGATGATTTTGATGATGATTCAAGAACTCAAAGACTTAGAGTATTGAAGACTTGTTTTGTAGTGTAATAACTCTGTTTTAATTAGATTGAGTCTGTAATTTTAGAGTTTGAGATAGCCGGTACATATTCTGCAACTTAGAAGCTTCAAAAAGCCCAAATATATCATCCAGGCTCGGCTTTAATCGATTATATAGGAAATAATCGATTAAAACAGATGAGAAAACCAATTTCGTATAAACTCACCGCTTTAATCGATTAAAATTCAAAATAATCGATTATTACGTCCGATAATCGATGAAAACGTCTAATAATCGATTAAAACAGAGAGGTTTTGGGTTCTGTTGTTTTTGGCTTCGTTTTAATCGATTATAACTCCATTTAATCGATTATTTCGATCTGCTTTTTGTTTTTAAATTTCAAATCAACCCTATTTTCGAAAATCCAATTACCAAGAACCCTAATTTCAAAATCCCCAATTTCTAAACCCTAATTTCCCTACTTAAACTCTCCTTTGGCACTCAGAAAAAATGAACAACCTTTTCCATACAAAAGTTAAGTGCTGTGAGTGCCAGAGAACTGTTTGTTGCAAGGAAAGAGGGCTTTTGGAACCTGGTGTGGGCTAGAAGCGATAAGACTCACTAAGTGGAGTTCTTAATGGATTGTGTGTTGTGCCGTCTCTAGGGAAAGTTGTTCATCATCTCTTGTGGATTTCAAGAGAGGTGTTTTCGTATCTTTATCTTTTCAATTGTAATCTGTTTGTAACAACTTGTTTATAGTGACAGCGTTAATCCTCTGTTGAGTGATTAGCAACTGGACGTAGGGTATTTTGATCCGAACCAGTATAAATCTCCTGTGTAAGATTCTCTTCTCTTCTCTATTTACATTTACACAGTTTTTAATCGGTAAAATTTTGGGGAAAATTTTGAAAACCTAATTTTTATTAAGAAACCAATTCACCCCCCTCTTGGTTTTTGTCCGACCACGCGATCATTCCGCTGCGCGATTCTAAAAGTAAAAACCACTAGAGTCTGTCAAGATGCAGATTCGTACCAGGTGGGGGTAGGTACTCATCAGAGCTTTGCAGAACGGGGTTCGTACCGGGTGGGGGTAGGTACCCACCAAAGCCTTATAAAATAAGGTTTATACCAGATGAGGGTAAGTACTCATCAGAATCTAGCAAAAATGCAGATTCGTACCAGGTGGGGGTAGGTACCCACCAAAGCCTTATAAAATAAGGTTTATACCGGATGAGGGTAAGTACTCATCAGAATCTAGCAAAAATGCAGATTCGTACCAGGTGGGGGTAGGTACCCACCAAAGCCTTATAAAATAAGGTTTATACCGGATGAGGGTAAGTACTCATCAAAATCTAGCAAAAATGCAGATTCGTACCAGGTGGGGGGTAAGTACCCACCAAAGCCTTACAAAATAAGGTTTATACCGGATGAGGGTAGGTACTCATCAGAATCTAGCAAAACGCAGATTCATACCAGGTGGGGGTAGGTACCCACCAGAGCCTTATAAAATAAGGTTTGTACCAGATGAGGGTATGTACTCATCAAAAATTAGCAGAATGTATTAGGTGGAGTAAAATACTCACCTAAACATTACAAAAACGGGTTGCAAAGACCTTACTTCTATTAGAGGATAATTCAGTGTTGAGCACCTCGGAAGTAAGTACCCATAAGAGTTTAGCAAAATGCGAACTCATACCGGGTGAGGGTAGGTACTCACCAAAACCTTGCAAAAACAAGGTTCATACCTAGTGGGGGTAGGTACCCACAAGAGTCTAGTGAAACACAGACTCATACCGGGTGAGGGTAAGTACTCACCAGAGCCCTACAAAGTAAGGTTCAAACCAGATAGGGGTTGGTACCTATCAAAAATATTTATCATCCGGAGGATCACCAAAGAAACATCCGAAGGATAACCGGGCAAAAGGGTTAACTCCTTCCCCTACCAACTAATTTTGTCGGCATATTAAGCCAACATATTAGCCAGGCAGGTGAAGGGGGGGCAGCTGTAGACCCCTAATTTTGCTTGGTCTCTCAATAAAGGCTAAAGAGACTTCCTACAACAAAGACAAAGCTCGCCTGACATCTCTATAAAGGCCAAGAAGACTTCCTATATAAAGATAAATCTTTAACGGGCGTTTATCGGCATCAAACGACGTCCGAATACACAAAGGAAAGCTTCCCGGGGGTCCCAGAACACGAAAGCTGGCCAAAACAGGTCGAGACGGCCGTCCCAACCTTCCCTGGCCAAGTGGGACGGCCGTCCCAAGTGGGACTGCCAGTCCCAGCTCCCCAGGTGGTCTCAGTATATGTAAATCATGCAGTTGGGACGGCCGTCCCAACCCAGACGGCCGTCCCAACCTAGACGCGTGTCCCAAGTGTGCAGGCAGAGAAAACTATAAATAGGAAGCTCATTTACTACTGTTTCACACACCAGACAACTCCTAGTACTTGTCTATCCTCTTCCCTCTTCGAATGAACTCTCTGATTGCCTTAATAAGGTAACAATTAGTTAAGGAATCATATTCCAGCATTCGATTCTTCTGTAAAATTGAGTCGAGTCGATCTTGTATTTGGAGAGGAGAGTCTTTGTAGAGTGAAGGATTGCCAAAACGCATCCTTGCGATCAAAGATTTGCAATATAAAGCTTGCTACGGAGGTTCTGTTCAATTCTCTTCTCTTTTACTGCTTTATTTATTGCTTTCTATATGCAATATAAAATAAAGTCATGTAGATAGCCATTTTTAACATTATGCAATAAAATAGGGTAAACGTGTAATTTCTCATAATCTTTACTTAAATGAATTAATCCGTCATAGGGAACCCGAAAGGGGCGTTGTGGGGTGCTAACACCTTCCCCACACGTAACTAACTCCCTTACCTAACTCTGGTTATAATGGCCAAGTTTGGTTTTTAATAAAATCAACGCCTTTTTATCTTTTTCCAATGTTTATGGTCTAAACATTGGTGGCGACTCCAAAAGAACCCTTTTCGAAAACCTTGCTTTTATTAGAGGATAGTTCAGTTGATGAGCACCTCGGAAGCAATGAACATAATTTTAACATAAAATGCAAGTCTAAACCATCTTTTTGCGACCGCTTGCATAAACGTTCGAGATGTCCCTGGACGTCATAACGGACGGCGGCGACAATATGTGAGTTTTCAAATATCTTTCATGCAAAATGTTGCATGTAACACAACTTAGAACTTAGTAATTCACCCATGATTAGTTTCCGTAATGATGAGATCATCCACATAAACCAAAATAAGAACTATACCAGTGTGAGACTTGTGAAAGAGAGAATAATCATATTGATTATGTGTGAAGGAGAACTTAAGTAGTGTAGTATGAAACTTCTCAAACCAAGCCTGAGGAACCTGTTTAAGCCCATACAAAGAATGTCATAGTTTACAAACATTAATAGAAGAAGGAGTCATACTAGACGAAAGTTTTATGTAAATTTCTTCTTTGAGATCACCATGAATAAAAACATTTTTCACATCCATTTGATGTAGTGGCCAAGATTGAGAAGCAACAATAGCAAGGATTATCCAAATTGTAGTCATCTTGGCAATAGGAGAAAATTATGTCTCCTCATAATCAATCCCATACTCCTATCTATTACCAAGAACTACTAATTGAGCTTTGTAGTGATCCAAATATCCATTAGAGTGAAGCTTGATAGAGAAACCCATTTACTTCTAATAAGTTTGACCGTGGGAGGATAACAAAATGTCCCAAGTGTGATTTTCTTGAAGTGTATGCAACTTTTCTTGCATTCCCTTTTTCCAACATTCATGTTCATAGCCTGTGTATAACTAGAAGGAATAGAAATGGAAGACAAGGTAGTTGATAAAGAGACAAGGGGTTTAAATGATCGAGTGGACCAACAAAGAGGTAGGATAGACTTGATAAGATCTAGTGCAGGAGCAGTGACAGAATCAAATGTTGGGGCAGAATCATGAAGGGTACCAAGAGAATGGTGACGAAATCTTTCATACACAAAGCCAGGCTTGAATCGTTCCACAGTTTGCAAAGAATATGAAAAATGTGGCATAAGAGATACAAATGAAGATGATGGTGCAACATATGATGGAAATAAATACTGATTTTCAAAGAAAACCACATTCCTGGAAACTCTAATGTGACGAGACTGAGGATCATAACACACATACCCTTTTTTAGGAAGAGCATAACCTAGAAAAGCACACTTAATAGATTGGTTAGTTATTTTGTGACATTCATGAGTAGGAAGATGCCCAAAACAAACACAACCAAAAGTACAAAGATGAAGTAGAATGCCCAAACAATTTAAAAAAAAAAGGAGAAACATTAATTTGTAAGTAAGAGAAGGTGACCGATTTATTAAATAAATAGTAGTAGAAAGTGTTTCACACTAAAAACAAGGAGGAATAGACGATTCTAGTAAAAGAGTTCGTACAACATTAAGAAGATGATGATTCTTTCTTTTGACAACACCATTGTTTATGGTATGGAAGGACAAGAACACTGAGATATAATCCCCTTAGTTTGAAGAAAATTGTAAAATTTATTAGACATATATTCTCCTCAAAAATCTGTTAGGATTTTTATGTGAGCAGATAATTGAATCTTAAGAAATGAGACAAAACATTGAAAAATAGAGAAAACTTTTGCCTTAGATCGAAGAAAATATACCCAAGTAAATATATTCTAGTCATTTATGAAAGTAACAAAATACTTATAACCCACATGAGAAACAATAGGTGAAATCCCAAAAACATCATTATGAATAATGTCAAAACAATGATTGACACGAGTTGCATTATGTGGAAATGGTAAAATTTTACTTTTACCAAGTTTGCATGTAGTTCCATCTAAAGAAACTAAAGAATCTTTATTTCCCAAAGAACCACATTTGAACAAGGTACTAAGTGCATGAACATTTGGATGACCTAAATGATTATGACACATTTTATTAACCTGCCTATCATCAATATAGACTAGATAAATTAAAGGAAAAATAGGATAATTTGTGGAAGAAGATAAGCATAGCGAAAAGATTCATCCCACTTTAGGTCCTTCAAGATGATCTTCCCGGACACTTGAACCTGCACAACAAAACCAAAACGAGAAATTGAACATTATAATCATGATCAACTAATTGGCTAACAAAAATAAGATTTGTGGAAAGACTGGGAGACACAAAACATTAGTCAAAGAAGGGGAAATATCACCAATAACATTAATAGGAAAAGAGGTGTGGCTTTGCAAAGTGGAAACAAAATTGAAGACATCCAAAAGAGCACAAGACCAGAACATAAGATTGAACCAAGGTTCAGAGTTATGGCTCTGATACCATATCAAATTATCAAGGCGTAAAATAACATACTATAATATGACCCGATCTTTTTAGAAAAGCTTGTTTACATTCTTCAGCCTTCCTTTCTTAAATAGGCGACATAACATATATTTTACATTAATATGGGAGATTCTAGGAGATATACAATGAAGGGAGGGATTATAGGAGATTTCCTATTACAGGAGCAATCACTGAGGATTCCTAACAGCTATCTATGAAAGGTCTAAAATAATCTATTAAATACAGGTAATAAACTACATTTATACACATTAATACTTGTACATCAAATGAAAGTGTGTGATGTTAATATTTCAAATTTGTTAGTGGTGAAGAAGGTGATGCGGACCTTGAGTGAATAGTTTGATTACATAGTTGTAACTATTGAAAAATACAAAGATCTCTCAACAATAAAGGTACAAGAGTTATAGAAAACTCTTGAAGCATGTGTCAATGATTGGTTGAAAAGGACCAACAACAAGATAATGACTATGCTTTGCAAGAAACAGTAGAAAGGCAAAGAGAAACTAAAGTATCACGAGGGTGGAGAAGGTAAGAGAAATACCTCTAATAATGGTCATTTTGATGGTGATGAAGTTGAAACTTCAAAGAACAAGGGCGAAGGAAAGAAAATGTGGAAAGGCAAAGGAAAGAAAAAATTTGATAAGTCAAAAATTGAATGTTATAATTGTGGTAAATGTGGGCACTTTATACTAGTGAATGTTGGTATGATAGAGACATAAAAGGAAATGATGACGTATATGTAACAGCAAAGGAAGAAAGCTCTAGTTCTGAGCATGTTATGCTTAGGGCCAGGACAACATTAGAATAAGAAGTTGATCATTAGTATATTGATATAGGTTGTTTCAATCATACGACTGGACAAAAGCAGTGACTCGTTAATCTTATTCAAACACCGGAAGTAAGACCAATGATGGATCTTGACCATTGATTTTGGAGGAGGGGGGTCAAATAAGAAATTATTAATAAAAAAATTAAAGAATATGAAAAGGTGAGAGGCCAAATATGTAAATATACAAGTAGGTATATTTAATATCATTATGTTTTAGGGTTCAAAGTTATAAATGTAAATGTAAGTTACAAAACTTGGAGGGGGTCATGGTCACCCCTCAGTTTCCAAGAAGATCCGCTACTAAGTAAGATCATATGTTTTTATAATAGTTTTGCCATAGCTGAAGGACTTGGAAAAGTGTTGATCCAAGGGAAGAGAGGTAACACTATTGTAATTCATGATGTCTTATACATTCCCTCTATGAAAAATAATTCAAGTCTTGGACAACTAGTTGAAAAGAGTTTTTCATTGAAAGTTAATGATATTGGATTAAATTTGTATGATCAACAATATAAACTTGTCTTGAAAGCTCCACTTATAAAGAATAGGACTTTCAAGACAAGCCTATCAACTGCCTCTAATTGTTTAGCAATATAGACCCCAAATCTTGTCCAGTCTCATAATAAATCTAGAAGACCTCCATTAAAAGATAGGCAAAATCTTTAGGCTCCATAATTAGGATAGGAGGATAGCCGTCCCAATTGGCCAGATGGCCGTCTTGCCACTTATAAGACGAGACCACCATCTCGCCACTTGGCGAGACGACCGTCTCGACTCCAAAGTGGCGAGACGACTGTCCCGACTGGTGAGACGGCCGTCTCGCCTAACAAGGGTCGAGACGGCTGTCCCGGTCTGATAGGTACGAATTCCTATAAATATGGGTCTCCTTCTCCTCGTTGAGAATGACTTTTCATCAGAAATTAATCCTCCTATACTCTTCTTAAACCTCTCTGAAGCATTTCCAGAGTTCGAGTGTTCTTTTCAGACACTCTTTAGAGTTTTTCTGTCAGTAGAAGAGTGAGCATTGCTGTAAAGAGAGGGGATAGCCAAAAAACTTCCTCAAACTTGAGAAATTAATACAAAGCTTGCCTCAGAGGTTTCTTTAACATACTCTCTTTTATTGTTTTTTTATCGCTTTCTTTGTATGCATATTAAGTATTAGAGCCATGTAGATATTTAATTTTTTATAAGCGAAACAAATAAATAAGGATAAAAGCGTAATTATTTTAGTTTTTATTTTATAAACTAGTCCATCATAGGGAACTCGAAAGGGGCGTTATGCGGTGCTAACACCTTCCCCACACGTAACTAACTCCCTTACCCAACTCTGGTTGTAACGGCCAAAGTTGGTTTTTTCTAAAACCAACGCCTTGTCTTCCTTTCTCGATGTTTATAGTAAAAACATCAGTGGTGACTCCATATAACCTCTTTTCAAAAACCTCATTCTTAAGATCAGTTCGGTTATCAGACATCTTAAGAATGTTAACCATCTTTATAGAAAAACGCAAGTCAATGAAAACCATCACGTTGCTCCGACTGCCTCTTTTGACGGCGGTGACAAATGGCAACTCCACTGGGGAAGCTTGAGAGTTGATCCTATTTAGTGATGGACTAAGTTTAGAAATAAAAACTTGAAATTATGTTTTTATCCTTCCTTGCTTTATAACATGCTTTACTGTTTGGCTTTAATAACTATTGTATGTTTATTTTCTGCAAATGTTTGAAATAACAATTGTACACAAACCCTTGCACACAATAGTCCCTCTTTACACGGGGGCAAGAGAGAATACACATAGGGAGTGGGTGGCAGGTACGACAGACCATGGTAATGGACTTAGTGCCAGCAGGTCATTGTCGGAAACCACCACTCAAGGTGATAACCTTCTTTTTTTGGTCTAAGAACGTTGACATGAAGATCCGTGCATGGTTCGAAGACTGGGAGATAGAGGGGACCCTATAATAGGGGCACCTTGGGGGCCTGACCTTGGTGAGAACATTTAGAACCTACCTTTGCTAATACACTTTTCTACAAGATACCCCTACCTCGTAATGAAATGACATCACTCTGTTCGCGGATGAGTGAATTGCTTGTGCATTCGTTTGTTGCATTTGTTTGTTGCATAACATAACCGTACAAATAACAAAAATAAAAACAAAACCTCAAAAACCTTTTCGTAATAAACACCTTTATCTCGGACAGTCTACATTTTAGCTATCCTGGTTTCAGGTTCTTTGTAAGCTAAGTAGCCACGTGGACCGACAGAAGAGATAAGGGATTTTAAAACCATTATTTTTATAATAAATCACTTTTTATCTCGGACAATCTGTATTTTAGCTAGCCTGGTTTCAGGTTCTTTGTAAGCTAAGTAGTCACGCAGTCCGACAGGAGAGATAAAGGGGTTATAAAAATCAAATAGATAAAATAACAACCATTAATAAGAGAAAATGGGACCCTTTTCATGGTGTTAAGCATCAAATCCATAACACCCATATAGGTAGTTTCATTTTCTTCAAAAATACATAAAGCAAAGATCCAAACCACTATCATGCACCATGTAGAAAATAAAACATGATAATGTTTAGAAAAACAAAAACACTTTCATGCATGCCCTCACAAAGCATCATACTCATACCATGCTTTTGTTGTTTTTAGAAAAATGGAGGGATCCAACAGTAAACAGTTGAGAAAAGTGGATATTCCTCGTTACCGTGTCGAGAGGTTGGAACAATTATGCGCGTTAATGTCGTCGAAGGTTCATTCCGATTTCGAGGGATCTTATGGGCGAATCCTCGACCTCTTGAAAATTTGCGTTGACCACATATTTGTCAGAGTCTTGATCCACTTTTGGATCTCTAGACTACATTGCTTTGAGTTCCCTCAGTTTGATTTGGTTCCGACCTTGGAAGAATATGAGCTCATGATTCGATGGCCCAAGTCAGTCGGGGTCTACATTAACCAAGGAGCTTATATCTCGACAAACAGGGTCACCGACCTTATCCGATTGCCACTTCCACAGTCTGCCCTAATAGGAAAAGGGAAGGTCCAAGGGTGCAAGATCTCACTACTGGAAGACCATTTATCCTTTTTGGCTGATAAAGGGGATTGGTCTACTTTCAACAAGACTCTAACACTAATTGTGTTTGGGACCTTTTTATTCCCTTTCCATATCGACACTGTGGATCACGCTGCGATGGATGCCTTTTTTGCCTGGGACATACACTTGAAGAGTCCCGTGTCTGCACTTCTTGCTGACACCTTACTGTCAGTAGAGTTCTGTCATCAAAAGTAAGGAAAAACACTCAGATGCTGCTCTTCGTTGCTGTATGTTTGGGGCGTCACTCATTTCTATGCCTCAAGTCACATGGGAGCATTCCCTGATCCTTTGAGGATTTTTTCGAAGATCCCTCTCCGCCATCGTCATGCCATGGAATGGAAAACCGAGTTGGAACACTGAAACATAAACCACTTATCTTGGGCTTGTCCTTGGTTCCGACCTAGTCCTATCCTCATCAAATAAGGAGACTATTCGAGCATACAACTGTTGGGTCTTAGAGGTTGCATAACTTACTCCCCAAAGGTGGCTATGAGACAACTTATCAGAACCCAAATCGTGCTGTCACAAGAAGAGCTTGGAGGACTATGTTTCTTCGGAGACCCATGCAACATTGCAAACTCACTTGCTATACAAAGAGCATGGGAAAGACCAGTCTACATGGGGGATAGAGAGCTAGGAAAAGCTCGAGTGGCTGTTTCTAGTAACTACGAGGAATGGAGAGAAGCAAAGGGATGCCACTACCATTCACTCCACCCATTACATCATCAGCAAACGAAGAGCTTCAAATTCAAGTCGATGCCTTGACCCAAAGGATAAAAATCATGGGAGCCCAGATGAGGGCCTTGGAGGAAAAGGAACAAGAATTTATCCTTACCATTGATGGTCTGCAAAGGCAATGCAAGAAGAAGGACCAAGAGATAGAGCACTTCAAGGATAAATGTGCTGATTTCAACGAGGAGGTTATCCGAGCATCCAAAGCTCCAAGAATCAGCTCGGATAATCAACTCCAAGAAATGACTACCAAATTAGCACACCTTGAGATGGATTACATAAAGCAAGCATAGACGACCAAGATGATGCTACAAGATCTTGCGAAGGCTCGGTCTGAAATACGTCAAGGGAGGTAGACCACCCAAAGACTTAACAGAAGCCTTACTGAGTTACGCTGCAAAGAAAGAGATGGGTTAGCTCAGTATGACCAAGTGCTGCAAGAGAAAGACCGAGCCATCGAGAAGCTCAATAAATTACAAGCCTTGGTCGTCCATCAAGAGGCAAAAATAAAAGAGGCTCAAAAGTACAGTGAAGATATGAGCCAGGCAGTCCATCGACAGTCCGAAGCACTCGCTCACCATGTACAGGAAGCCGAAGAGGAATTACGTAGGGGTCAGAACCCGCCTTGTTAGAAATGTAGGCTGAGATCAAGAGGGGGGGTGAATTGATCTTGGAAAGATTTTCACAATTTACAGATTATCTATTTCAAAGATTAAGAATTCTGACCAATTCTTGAATCAAATACAGCAAACAATCAAAGTAAAGGCAGTGACAGAATTAAAGAGAGAAAGGTTTAGAAAGATACAACCAAGATTTATACTGGTTCTGTTGAACATTCAAGGACTTGATGTTAGACTTGATGGACATGAAGCTTGTTGATTTTGATGATGATTCAAGAACTCAAGAACGTAGAGAGTTGAAGACTTGTTTTATAGTGTAATAACTCTGTTTTGATTAGATTGAGTCTGTAATATTAGAGTTTGAGATAGTCGGTACATAGTCTGCACCTTAGAAGCTTCAAAAAGCTCAATTTTATCAAAGTGCCTCGGCTTTAATCGATTAAATGGTGAAATAATCGATTAAAACAGTGAGAAAAACCATTTTCTGTATCTGCTCACTGGTTTAATCGATTAACACACCTGTTAATCGATTAACATGCCTGTTAATCGATTAACAGGTCTTTTAATCGATTAAAACAGAGAGTTTTGGGGTTCTGTTGATTTTGGCTCTGTAATAATCGATTAACACTTCATTTAATCGATTATTTCAGTCAGATTTTGATTTTTAACTTCAAATCAACCCTATTTTCGAAAACCCTATTTCCAAGACTCCTAGTTTCGAAAATCCCAATTCCCAAACCCTAATTTCTCTACTTAAGCTTCTCTATGGCACTCAGAAATTAAGAACAACCTTTTTCATACAAAAGTTAAGTGCTGTCAGTGCCAGAGAACTGTTTGTTGCAAAAAAAAGGGGCTTTTGGAACCTGGTGTGGGCTAGAAGCGATAAGAATCACTAAGTGGAGTTCTTAGTGGATTGTGTGTTGTGCCGTCTCTAGGGAAAGTTGTTCTTCATCTCTTATGGGTTTCAAGAGAGGTGTTTTCTTTACTTTGTATTTTCAATTGTTATCTGTTTGTAACAACTTTGATTATAGTGACAGCGTTAATCCTCTGTTTGAGTGATTAGCAATTGGACGTAGGATCTTTTGATCCGAACCAGTATAAATCTCCTATGTAAGACTCTATCTCTATCTTATTTACGTTTACACAACTTTTTAATCGGTAAAATTTGGGGAAAATTTTGAAAACCTAATTTTTGTTAAGAAACCAATTCACCCCCCTCTTGGTTTTTGTCCGACCACGCGAACATTCCGCTGCGCGATTCTAACAAGTGGTATCAGAGCTTGCTTTGATAGTCATTCAAACTTTTCGAAAATGGCCGGACAAAATCAAACTTTTGCCGAAGGTGCGTCTATCAACAGACCCCCACTTTTTGCGGGTCAAAATTATCCTTTCTGGAAAGTAAGAATGCAAATCTTTTTAGAGTCTGTTGATAGAGGCGTTTGGGATGCTATTTTAAACGGTCCATATATTCCTAAAGTTACTGAGAACGGTGTTGACGTTCCCAAACCTTTTTCTAGATGGACAACAGAAGAAAATAGAAAAGCACAATTTGACGTTAGGGCTAGAAATATAATTTCATCTGCTTTAACCCTTGACGAGTTTTACAAGATTTCTGTTTGTAAAAGTGCTCAGGAGATGTGGGAAATGCTAAGAGTGACCCACGAAGGTACTGACGACATTAAGACAGCACGGAAAAATTCTCTAATCCAAGAATACGAGATGTTCCGGATGCAACAAGGCGAAACGATATTTGACGTTCAAAAGCGTTTCACTCATATTGTGAACCATCTCACCGGATTAGGTAAAATTTTTGACGTTGATGAATTAAATGTTTGTCGCCGCCGTCCATTTCGACGTCCAGGGACATCTCGAACGTTTATGCGAGCGGTCGCGAAAAGATGGTTAAGACTCGCGTTTTATGTTAAAATTATGTTCATTGCTTCCGAGGTGCTCAACAACTAAACTATCCTCTAATAAAAGCAAGGTTTTCGAAAAGGGGTTCTTATGGAGTCGCCACCAATGTTTTGACCGTAAACATTGGAAAAGGATAAAAAGGCATTGATTTTAATAAAAACCAAACTTGGTCATTATAACCAGAGTTAGGTAAGGGAGTTAGTTATGTGTGGGGAAGGTGTTAGCACCCCACAACGCCCCTTTCGGGTTCCCTATGACGGATTAATTCATTTAAGTGAAGATTATGAGGAATTACGCAATTACCCTATTTTATTGCATAATGTTAAAAATGGTTATCTACATGATTTTATTTCTTATTGCATACAGAAAGCAATAAATAAAGCAGTAAAAGAGAAGAGAATTGAACAGAACCTCCGTAGCAAGCTTTGTATTATGAATCTTTAATCGTGAGGATGCGTTTTGGTAATCCTTCGCTCTACAAAGACTCTCCTCTCCAAATACAAGACCGACTCGAGTCAATTTTACAGAAGAATCGAATGCTGGAATATGATTCCTTAACTGATTGTTACCTTATCAAGGCAATCAGAGAGTTCATTAGAAGAGGGAAGAGAATAGACAAGTACTGGGAGTTGTCTGGTGTGTGAAACAATGGCAAATGAGCCTCCTATTTATAGTTTTCGCTGCCTGCACATTTGGGATGGTCGTCTGGTTGGGACGGCCGTCCCAACTGCATGATTTACAAAGGCTGGGACCCCCTGAAAAGCTGGGACTGGCAGTCCCACTTGGGACGGCCGTCCCACTTGGCCAAGGAAGGTTGGGACGGCCGTCTCGACCTGTTTTGGCCAGCTTTTGTGTTCTGGGACCCCTGGGAAGCTTTCCTTTCTTTATTCGGACGTCGGTTGATGCCTATAGACGCCCGTTGAAGCTTTATCTTCATATAGGAAGTCTTTCTGGCCTTTATTGAGATGCCAGGCGAGCTCTATCTTGTTTGTAGGAAGTCTCTTTAGCCTTTATTGAGAGACTGGGCAAAATTAGGGGTCTACAGCTGCCCCCCCTTCACCTGCCTAGCTAATTTGCTGGCTTAATATGCCGACAAAATTAGTTGGTAGGGGAAGGAGTTAACCCTTTTGCCCGGTTATCCTTCGGATGCTTCTTTGCTGATCCTCCGGATGATAAATATATTTTTGATAGGTACCAACCTCTATCTGGTTTGAACCGTACTTTATAAGGCTCTGGTGAGTACTTACCCTCACCCGGTACGAGTCTGTGTTTCACTAGACTCTGGTGGGTACCTACCCCCACTAGGTATAAACCTTGTTTTGCAAGGCTTTGGTGAGTACCTACCCTCACCCAGTATGAGTTTGCATTTTGCTAAACTCTTGTGGGTACTTACTTCCGAGGTGCTCAACACTGAACTATCCTCAAATAGAAGCAAGGTCTTTGCAACCCGTTTTTGTAATGCTTAGGTGAGTATTTTACTCCACCTAATGCATTCTGCTAAGTTTTGATGAGTACCTACCCTCATCCGGTATAAACCTTATTTTATAAGGCTCTGGTGGGTACCTACCCCCACCTGGTATTAATCTGCATTTTGCTAGATTCTGATGAGTACCTACCCTCATCCGGTATAAACCTTATTTTATAAGGCTCTGGTGGGAACCTACCCCCACCTGGTACGAATATGCATTTTTGCTAGATTCTGATGAGTACCTACCCTCATCCGGTAGAAACCTTATTTTATAAGGCTTTGGTGGGTACCTACCCCCACCTGGTACGAATCTGCATTTTTGCTAGATTATGATGAGTACCTACCCTCATCCGGTACGAACCCCGTTCTGCAAGGCTCTGATGGGTACCTACCCCCACCTGGTCCGAACCCCATTCTGCAAGGCTCTGATGGGTACCTACCCCCACCTGGTCCAAACCCCATTCTGCAAGGCTCTGATGGGTACCTACCCCCACCTGGTCCGAACCCCGTTCTACAAGGCTCTTGTGGGTACCTACCCCCACCTGGTCTGAACCCCGTTCTGCAAGGCTCTGATGGGTACCTACCCCCACCTGGTCCGAACCCCGTTCTGCAAGGCTCTGATGGGTACCTACCCCCACCTGGTCCGAACCCCGTTCTCCAAGGCTCTGATGGGTACCAACCCTACCTGGTCCGAACCCCGTTCTGTAAGGCTCTTGTGGGTACCTATCCCCACCTGGTCCGAACCCCGTTCTGCAAGGTTCTTAGGATGTACTTTTTGATAGTCAATCCTATGGTCTTCTGGTTGTGAAGATGTGTTGGCGACTTACTGTTTTTTATCATGCGCCCATTCCGTGGGGAATATTTGATTTGACTTTTTTGTTAGTCGTCCGATTTTACCGGGGATTCTTTGTTTTTGGCTTTTTTGTTTAGCCATCCGGCTTTTGCCGTGGATTCTTTGTTTTTGGCTTTTCTTTTTAGCCATCCGGTTTTACGGGGGATTTCTTTGTTTTTGGCTTTTCTTTTTAGCCATCCGGCTTTTGCCGAGGATTCTTTGCTGGTTGCCTCTTATTTAGGCGGGAATCCATTGGGGATTTTTGGTTTGATTGTGCCTCTTGATTAGGAAGATGCTTCAATAGTGGCGAAGGCTTTGTTGTTTTTTCGCCTCTGAATAGGTTGATGTTCTACTCGAGGATATTTGTTCTTGATAATACCTCTGAGTAGGTGGATGCTTTTTTTGAAAGCTTTGTGCTTGCATTTCCTCTTGTATAGGTTGATTTCCCGTTTTTTGGGGATATTGGCTCTTTGCTTGCCTCTGAGTAGGCATAGGCATTCTTGGGAGTGAAGGCTTTGCGGTTCGTTGGGGATATTCATATTGGGTGTTCCAGATGATTAACTCCCTGAGGATATGAATTTGGTATTTTGCCTTTTGATGGTAGGCCTGCTGGGGATTTTTCTTTTTGATGATCCACCAGGGATTTGGTTGTTTCCTGGGGATCTATTTTGAATTGCCCCCTAGGGAGGAATGGAGTTTTTGTCTCCTTATTGGATGCTGTTTGTTTGAGCTGGCTTTGCCTATGCTCTTATTCCTGCTGGGGAATGGGTTTATATGTGAGCCTTTTATGCACTTTGGCTTTTTCTTTGGATGAAAAGATATATTTTTTCTCTTTTCTTTTTGATGATCCCTGGGGAATTTTTATTTTCTTGGGGGATCTAATCCTTGATTTGATTTTTTATGATGGAGTCTTGGCTCTTGACTTTTGTGAAGCTCTTTATTGAGCGGGATGAAGAGATTTTCTTCTTTTTCTCTTTTTTGGGATTCACCGAGGAGTTTGTCGGCTTCTTGGGGATCCAATTTTGATGATGGAGTCTTGGCTCCTGGCCTTGTGAAGCTCTTATTTGAGCTGGAAGATGGAAATTTTCTTGTTTTCCTCTTTTTGTAGACTTTTCTGAAATGCTCTATTTGGAGATTTTTATTCGGCCTTTTTTGTGCCTCTATTGGGGAATGAAAGTTTTTTCTTTTCTTTCTTTTTGTTGCCCCCTAATGATATGGAGGATTTGACTCCGTATTTTCTTTGATGAACTCTTATGTAGTCCTTATTCTCCTTATTCTCCTTTGGGAAAATGGCGGAGATTCTGGATGAGTGTGCTTGATGACTCATATGGTGATGCCGCTGAGTTGTGAGGTAATCTTTTTGTTTTGCCTCTGGAGTAGGCAAGGATCCGCTTGGGGATGATCAAGCCTTTCCGTTGGCTTTTTTCTGGTTTACCTTCGTTTGTTGGGATAGAAGGTTAGAGCTATTTTTCTTGAAGCTCTTTACTTTGCTGAAATAGTTTTGATTTTCGCCTTTCGCGATTTTGATTTTCATATGGAGACTGGATTCTGGCGCCTCCTGTTTTCAATCACAAGTATGGAGACTAGACTCCTTATATGCATGTTTATTATTCTTGTTTGAAGAAAAATATTTTTTTCTTGATTTTCACAAAGTCGTATTATGCAACTACTTTGTGTGTGGATGTCCTAAATGCAATCTATTTGTTTATTTATTTTTGATGCATTTAGAAAGTAACTGGCCTTCTCCCGTTGGCTTCTTATGAATATGCCGATGGGCTCTTCTTTTATGACCATAATGATGAGCTCCTCTTTTTATCCATTTCTTGGTTTTAGCCCTATCTTTTGCCTAGATCGCCCTTTACGGGTTTTCGATCTAGCGGGCTGCCTTAATTTTTGCCTAGAATATCTTAGGGGGCTTTTGCCTTATCTTTTGCCTAGATCATTCTTTTGGGGTTTTCGATCTAGCAGGCTACCCTTATTTTTTACCTAAGAATATCCTAGCAGGCATTCATTCTTTTCTTATTATTTTTTATGCTTCCCTTTTTTAGATGCACGCTTGATCTTTGATTAAAGGTCTTTATGCATATTTATGATTTATCAATAAAGAGGCATTTCCATAATATTTGGTTAAGAGAAAGGAAATGAAAGGGAATTTTATTGATAAATGAGCAAAAGTTTATTTCTTTTATAGAAGGATTTCAAGGGTATTTAGAAGAATGGGTGGTCAGGGTTGGCTGTACTATTTAGGCTTATACAGTCATTTCTATGATATCTGCCCCCTGGTTCTCCTAATTGCTTCAGTTGAGATGCCTGAGCTCAGAGTGAAGATTATGCAGACTGCTTGCTTTTGGAAAAATGTTACTTTACCCGCCTTTTCGGTTTTCGACTAAAGTAACCATTGCTCTTAGTTTCTCTTTTTTTATTACCTCTACTTTTTGCCTAGGACGTATCCTAGCGAGGGATATAAACCCTATCTTTTGCCCAGGGATGCCCTTTGCGGGTTTTCATTCCTGACGGGTCTTGAGCAATGTCTTCAAGCATAATACTTCTTCACCGTACCGGAGTTGATTAGGTGTCAAAGTTCTTTTCCATCCATATTGGCGAGGATAAGAGCCCCTCCAGAGAAAGCTATCAACTTTGATCCCGTTCAGTTTCTATTAATTTTACTTCCATCATCATGTGCTTTTGTCAACATGATTAGCTGTACCGATTTGCCGTCTCGGATCTTTGTTAAAATCGAAGAGTAATCATTTTGAATATAGAGCAATTGTCATATTAATGCCCCTCTTTCTTTCCTTAGGGATTTCAATCCTTCTATTGATCACTATGTTTCCACATTTCCCAGTCAATTACTTGAATGCTTTGTAGTGAAATGGTCAAGAGAAGAGAAAGAAAAGGATTTATAACAAAGGCTTGTGTTTTAGTGAGATTTTTTTTTGAAATAATAGTTTTTGTAAGAATGGCTAGCCAGGGTTGGTTTGTGTTTAGGCTAGTTTAGACAAACATCTTGTTCTTATGATGTGGCGTCTTCAGCTAATTACTTTATGGCGCCTATTTGTGACTGATTAACTTTCCTAGTCCGCCCTTTTGGGTTTTCAGCCTAGGATGTTGTGATGTGTCCTAACTTTTGTCTAGGTTCCCCTTTTTTATTTTTTGGGATACCTAGCAGACTTCATTTTGTTTATGACGCTTTGATTATTTTGATACATTTTTGGAACAAAACGTTTGTCTAACACATGGTTATTTAATGGGGTATAAACATGATTAGTGAGAAAAGAAGCAGATAGTAAGAATAACATTCTTTTGTAATTCAAAGGGAAATGTGTGCCCTAAAGATGCTCGGGGGTCAGGCGCACCCCGAGGAGTTATCTCTAATAGTCATTGGGTTTACATCCCTTAAAATCGGAAGAAGGACATCTAATGACTAACGCTACCTTTGATGCTAATATCCCTCCTTTTCGGAATATTGTCTTTAAGGTATGGAGGGGAGACTTCTCTTTTCTTTGTACAACTTGATCTTTTGTAGGGTCGTGCTTTAAAGGATTATCCTTAACATCTGGTGGCTCTCTTATTCTTTGAGCATCCTTTCCAAGCCCTTGTCTGGGCTGTATCCATATCTCTTCATTATATGGGCCACTTTTATATTGCTAAGAAGTCTTTCCATATTTTCAAATGTCTTCTTCAGCCGCATCCATTTAAGGTATGGTGGACGGCTCGCTGTAGTCTTTAGCTTGAACCATGACCAACTTGTAGCCTACCACGAATTTGATTTTTTGGTGGACCGTTGAAGAAACTGCCCTAGCACCGTGAATCCAAGGTCTACTTAAACTTCCCCTTGGATTCTTTTTTTCTTTGCCTCTTCGGTTTCTTTATTTTTCCTTTGATTTTAGGAGCATTATCTTGTAGCTCCTTGGATGAATAAATTTTGTTGCTTATCATCCTGCCCCCAATGTTGGCTATATTGGAGATATCTTCATTGACGGACAATTCTTTTGTGCATATCCACAGTACAGCTTTATCCGATGTATAAGGGAAAGGACAAGGCATGAATAAGCGCAAAGGTGTTATTACCCCTTCCGTGACATTATCAATTTGGGTACTGATATTTTCTTCTTTCTTATTATCTCTTTGTCCCAAATCGATGGTCTAAGTTTTTTCCTTATGGGGCTGTATCAATTGAGCTTATTTTTCCAACAGTCTTTGCATGTCCGGGGAAATGGTCCCCTCCTCACTGTCTGACTCAATCCATTCGCCTTCGGCTTTCAGATCCCGCAGAGAGTTTTCAATCACAGACATGACTATTTATATGGTCTATATTTGGGTTTAGATTTTATTTAATTATTTTGGAATGAGAGAGAAAAGAATGAAAAGAATATGCACATTATGTAAAATGCCTCATTGTATTGATCAAAAGAGAAATATGTACAGAGCCTCTTTAATCAAAAGATCTCGCGGCCACGGGCAGAGATCGCGAGAGATGCATCAGAAGCTTTTTATTATTATTTTTTATTTCTTTTTTAACCAAAAGATGCACAAAATGGGGAGCCCTAGTTAGATGGCCTTCTCTACCCAAACTCACTATTCTGGTTGTGATAGAGGCTTGATGTTTACATTTGGGTCGGAAGCATCGAAAGTAATCCACCCAGCATTCAATAATTCTTGAACCCTATATTTCAGGTTGACGCAATTCTCCACGGAATGCCCAGGAGCACCTGAGTGGTAATCACATTTTTCGTTGAGTTTGTACCAACCAGGGTAAGGTGGATCTTTCTTCTTCGGGGAGATACGTGTTAAGAGCTTGGGCTCTAAAAGCCTTGGCAGCAAACTCCCATAAGAGATTGGGATGGGAGTGAATTTCTTCTCTTGTCTGCGTGACTGTCCGGCTGATGGCGAAGAGGAAGAAAGAGTAGCAAAGTTCATGGCATTTACACTTCCCTCCTTTTTCTTGCCAAAGGGCTTCTTGAATGATGCGTGGGATTTCATAAACTTGGGAGGGAATCGAGTATTTTTAACATGGGTTACCTCCTTTACATCAAATTTGTATTCCTCTAATGCCCTTAATCTCTCCTCTAAGGCAAAAATTCGTTGCTCAGAGACTTCATTGTGGAAGCATTGTTGGTACATTAACTCTGTCAATTGCGCCATTTGTTCTTTTATGGCATTAAGCTCGGCGGTGAGCATACGGTTCTGCTCCTCTAATTGCTCCATCCCTCTTAGATTTTGTGCGTGAGTGGGGACAGGAAGAAGACCAACCACTTTCTAAATGATTTTAAAGATTTTTATTATTTTTTTTTATTATGAATGATCGAGTGTGAAATAGATATGCCCTAGACAATAGCTTTGGTATCTTCTCAAAAGCCTATGTTTTAAGGGTACCATACCCACCTTAGTGTGCTAACTTCCTTTATTCAAAGGTTGCCAACATACCTTAGCGCACTTATCTCTTCTAGGAAGGTGATAAACGCACTTGGGTCTCTTTCGCTATTGTCTAAGGATATCTAATACATCCTAGAATGAATGTGTTTATGTATGCACTACAAAAATATTTTTTTATGACAACAGATATTGAAAGTGGAATAACTTTTGATTGGGTTGTCCGATTTGGACGCACAGCATGTCAAAACGAAGAGAAAAGGGTGAAGAACCAAGCTGAAAATCCCCGAAGAGGATTTGGCCCAGTAATTTTCCCAAAAAACGCTCCTAAGACATATTTTTTGGAGGTTTATTAAAATGATGCGCATGCATACTTTTCTTAGTGCATTTATTTTCTCTCTTAGTTTTACCACTTATTGGATGATGTGGTATGAATGATACAACTTTGCCAAGAATCTTTTTATTGTAAAAGATATTTTTATGGCTTTAATTTTTTTATGACCCTTTATCTCTTCTATCGGTCAACGTGGCTACTTAGCTTACAAAGAACCTAAAACCAGGCTAGCTTAACTGAAGACTGTACGAGATAAAGTTGGCTTATCTTATCACTTTTATGATTTTTAGGGTTGTTCACTATTTTTGTTTGTTGTATGATTACCCTATGCTAATGCATCAATACAAATGCAGCAAACAAATGCACACACAATTCATACATCCACGAGCAGAGCCACGCTTATTACGAGGTGGGGTTTTCTTGCAGAAACGTGCTTGGTTTGGGTGGTTCTAAACTGTTCTCACCAAGGCCACAGGTCCCCAAGGTGCCCCCATTATAGGGACCTCTCAATCTCTTAGTCCTCGGGTCATGCACGGAACTCTGTGTCGACATCCTTAGACCAAAAGAAGAGAGTTATCACCTTGAGTTGGTGGTTTCCGACAACGGTTGTAGCCCCGTGTGCCAACAAGCCGGTCGTATCTGCCACCCACTCCCTATAGGTATTCACTCTTGCCCCCGGGTATAGAGGGACTGTTGTGTGCAAGGGTTTTTGTGTGCAGTTTATATTTCAAACAATTTGCAGAAAATAATCATACAACAATTTATTAAAGCCATACAATAAAACATACGGAAAAGGGTAAAGGCGTAATTTCAAATCTTTACTTAGTTTGAGTTTTATCCGTCACTAAATGGGATCAACTCTCTAGCTTCCCCAGTAGAGTCGCCATCTGTCGCCGCCGTCTGTTCTGACGTCCAGGGACATCTCGAACGTTTATGCGAGCGTTCGCGAAAAGATGGTTAAGACTCGCATTTTATGTTAAAATTATGTTTATTGCTTCCGAGGTGCTCAACAACTGAACTATCCTCTAATAAAAGCAAGGTTTTCGAAAAGGGGTTCTTATGGAGTCGCCACCAATGTTTTGACCGTAAACATTGGAAAAGGATAAAAAGGCGTTGATTTTAATAAAAACCAAACTTGGCCATTATAACCAGAGTTAGGTAAGGGAGTTAGTTACGTGTGGGGAAGGTGTTAGCACCCCACAACGCCCCTTTCGGGTTCCCTATGACGGATTAATTCATTTAAGTGAAGATTATGAGGAATTACGCGATTACCCTATTTTATTGCATAATGTTAAAAATGGTTATCTACATGATTTTATTTCTTATTGCATACTGAAAGCAATAAATAAAGCAGTAAAAGAGAAGAGAATTGAACAGAACCTCCGTAGCAAGCTTTGTATTACGAATCTTTAATCGTGAGGATGCGTTTTGGCAATCCTTCACTCTATAAAGACTCTCCTCTCCAAATACAAGACCGACTCGACTCAATTTTACAGAAGAATCGAATGCTAGAATATGATTCCTTAACTGATTGTTACCTTATCAAGGCAATCAGAGAGTTCATTCGAAGAGGGAAGAGAATAGACAAGTACTGGGAGTTGTCTGGTGTGTGAAACAGTGGCAAATGAGCCTCCTATTTATAGTTTTCGCTGCCTGCACATTTGGGATGGTCGTCTGGGTTGGGACGGCCGTCTGGGTTAGGACGACCGTCCCAACTGCATGATTTACAAAGGCTGGGACCCCCTGAAAAGCTGGGACTGGCAGTCCCACTTGGGACGGCCGTCCCAATTGGCCTGGGAAGGTTGGGACGACAGTCTCGACCTGTTTTGGCCAGCTTTTGTGTTCTGGGACCCCTGGGAAGCTTTCCTTTCTTTATTCAGACTTCGGTTGATGCCTATAGACGCCCGTTGAAGCTTTATCTTCATATAGGAAGTCTTTCTGGCCTTTATTGAGATGCCAGGCGAGCTCTATCTTGTTTATAGAAAGTCTCTTTAGCCTTTATTGAGAGACCGGGCAAAATTAGGGGTCTACAATGTTAATATCTTAAAATCTTTGGATAGGAAATGGCAACCTAAGGTGATGACCATCTCGGAGTCACAAAACCTTTCCACAATGTCTATGGCGGCGCTCTTTGGAAAGCTAAGAGAGCATGAGCTAGAGCTTGGAAGGCTAAATGAAGAAGAAGGACAATATCAAAAGAAGAACTTAGCCTTCAAAACTGAAATTTCCAAAGGTAAAAATAAAAAGGAAGAAGAAGACTCGGAGAACGAAGAAGAAGAATTGAGTCTTATGATAAAGAAGTTCACCAAATTCATGAAAGCTAAAGGAAGACATCCATTCAAAGGTAAGGGAAAGGTAAGAGAAAGTACTTCCGTAAATATAAAATGTTATGGTTGTGGTGAAGCAGGACATGTAAAGACCGAATGTCCAAATAAGAAGAACGAAGAAAACAAAAGCAAAAAGTTCTTCAAGAAGAAAGCTTATAATGCTTGGGACAACAGTGATTCAAGTTCGGAATCAAGTGACTCGAAAGTTGAAGCAAATATTTGCTTAATGGCAAATGACAACATATCTTCCGACTTTGAGGTAAGTGATTCCGACTCATCTTCTAGTGATGATGATAATAACTATGATGAACTGAAAAATGCATATAATGAATTATTTAGTGCCTTTAAGAATTTGAAAAATGAATATAAAGTTGTGAAGAAGAGTTTAAGTAGATCCGAAAAGGAAATTGACTCATTAAAAACTAAAATCACATGTTTAGAAGAAAAGGAATCTTTAGAAACGAAAATTGTATGTTTAGATGAGAATGATGATAAAAACTTAGCATGTGAAACTTGTAAAGAGTATGAATATGACATAGATATTCTTAATCATCTACTTGATAAAGCCGAAAAAGAAATAAGTGATTTTAAGAAAGATAAAACTACTTTTGCTCAAAATAGTGTAAATTATCAAGTTCCTTTGAAAAAGCCTAAAAGGAAAAATAAAAGAGTATGGGTAGAAAAAGGAACTAGAACATCTATGGTTAAAAATACATTATATTCTAAAGTTACATCAAAAGCATGTTTTTATTGTATGAAACATGGTCATACTTCAAATAGATGTAAAATTAAGCATTTTGGTGTTCCTAAAGGAAAATACATTTGGGTTCCTATTGTTAAATAATTTATTTGTCTCTAACCCCAAGGACCCAAAAGTTATGGGGACGTAAGTTTACAATGTTCTTGTTTTGTAGGAAACTTCCAAATCAAAGAAGTCTATGTGGTATCTTGATAGTGGATGCTCAAAGCATATGACCGGTGATAAAACCAAATTTGTGAGTTTCAAAGCTAAAGAACAAGGATATGTAACTTATGGGGACAACAACAAAGGGAAAATTCTTGGAATTGGAAATATAGGTGGTGCAAACACATTGGGGATTAAGGATGTACTTCTTGTTGATGGACTAAAGCATAATCTCCTTAGCATAAGTCAACTATGTGACAAATGATTTAAGGTAATCTTTGAAAGTAAATTTTGCACCATACATTTGATAGATTCCAAAAATGTAGAATTAAAAGGCATTAGGCATAACAACATATACTTGATTGATTTGGATTGTATACATGATTCTAGTATAACATGTTTAGTTTCTAAGGAAGAGAACCCTTGGTTATGGCATAAGAGAGCAGCTCATATAAATATGCATCATTTGAATAAATTGATATCAAAAGACTTAGTTGTTGGCTTGCCTAAGTTAAAATTTGAAAAAGATAGATTGTGTGATGCATGTCAAAAAGGTAAACAAGTAAAATCATCATTTAAATCAAAGAATGTTATTTCCACTTCAAAACCCCTAGAATTATTACATTTAGATTTATTTGGACCTTCTAGGATAAAAAGCTTTGGTGGAAATTATTATGGCCTTGTGATTGTTGATGATTACTCTAGGTATAGTTGGACATTTTTCCTAACTATGAAAAGTGAAGCCTTTAAGGTCTTTAGAAAATTTGCAAAACAAATTCAAAATGAGAAAGACTTAAGAATTAAAGTTTTAAGAAGTGACCATGGTGGTGAGTTTCAAAATGAAAAGTTTGAAAGTTATTGTGAAGAAAATGGAATATTACATAACTTTTCTCGCTCCTAGGACTCCCCAACAAAATGGTGTAGTTGAAAGGAAAAATAGGTCATTAGAGGAACTTGCTAGAACAATGTTAAATGAATCTAATGTTCCTAAATATTTTTGGGCTGATGCTGTTAGTACTGCTTGTTATGTTTTGAATAGAATGCTCATCAGGTCAATTATAAAATCAACTCCCTATGAATTGTTAAATGGTAGAAAGCCTAATGTTGCTCATTTAAAAATATTTGGATGTAAGTGTTTTGTGTTAAATAATGGAAAGGACAACTTAGGAAAATTTGACTCAAAAGCTGATGAGGGCATTTTCTTAGGTTATTCATTAACTAGCAAGGCTTACAGGGTGTTTAATAGAAGAACATTAAATATTGAAGAATCTATTCATGTTACCTTTGATGAAATTGTAGACCTTGGGGGAAATCCTCTTGAGTAAAATAAAGAACTTGCAGGTGATGATGAGTATATAAGAGAGGCTCTTGATGAGTTATATTTGGAAGAAAATGAGCCTTCTCAAACACCTGAATTAGCAAAAGAATGGCAATCACCAAGAGGACTCTCAATGGACAATATCATTGGTGATATCTCAAAAGGGGTAAGAACTAGAAATATGACTAATTTTTGCATGTCTGTAGCTTTTGTGTCACAGATAGAACCAAAAAATGTTGAGGAAGCGCTTAAAGATGATCAATGGTGCATAGCTATGCAAGAGGAACTTAACCAATTTGAAAGGAATCAAGTCTGAGAATTAATCCCAAGGGAAGAATCACATCAAGTTATTGGAACCAAATGGGTGTTTAGAAATAAACTTGATGAACATGGAAACATAACAAAGAATAAAGCCAGACTTGTTGCCAAAGGCTATTGTCAGGAGGAAGGTATAGATTATGATGAAACTTATGCTCCTATTGCCAGGTTAGAGGCTATACGCCTACTTCTTGCTTATGCATCTTTGATGAAATTTAAATTATATCAAATGGATGTTAAGAGTGCATTTTTGAATGGTTTTATTAAAGAAGAAGTTTATGTGGAGCAACCCCCTGGATTTGAGGATTTTAGTTATCCTAATCATATTTTTAAATTAAAGAAAGCATTATATGGGTTGAAACAAGCTCCTAGGTCTTGGTATGAAAGATTACGTAGTTTCCTAACTTTAAATGATTTTTCTAGAGGAAAAATTGATTCTATGCTGTTTATAAAGAAAGCAAAAGAACATATCTTATTGGTCCAGGTATATGTTGATGATATTATTTTTGGATCAACTGATAATTCTTTGTGTGTAGAATTTGCTAAGATAATGCAGGGAGAGTTTGAAATGTCTATGATGGGGGAATTAACATTCTTCCTTGGACTTCAAATAAAGCAACTTAAAGATGGTATCTTTGTCTCTCAAACAAAATACTACAAAGAGATACTCAAAAAGTTTGGAATGGACACCTCAAAGGAAGCTAACACACCCATGGGAACTTCATGCTATTTAGACAAGGATGAATCAGGTTTAAAAATTAATCAATCTATGTATAGAGGTATGATAGGTTCACTGTTATACTTAACTGCAAGTAGACCTGATATTATGCATTATGTCTGTGTGTGTGCTAGATTTCAGGCTTGTCCAAAAGAATCTCACTTAACCGCAATAAAACGTATTTTAAAATACTTAAAAGGAACTACTGGTTTTGGTTTATGGTATCCATTTGAAGCTTGTACTAGTTTAATAGGTTATTCTGATGCTGATTATGGTGGATGCAAAATTGATAGAAAAAGTACTAGTGGGACATGTCATTTGTTAGGTTCATCCTTAGTATCTTGGCATTCTAAGAAACAAGCTTGTGTTGCTTTATCTACCACTGAAGCTGAATATATTGCAGCTGGTAATTGTTGTGGTCAAATTCTGTGGATGAAACAACAGTTAGAAGATTATAGTATATTTTTAAATGACATACCTTTGATGTGTGATAATACGAGTGCAATCAATCTTACTAAGAATCCAGTAATGCACTCTAGGACTAAGCACATAGAAATTAGACATCACTTTTTGAGAGATCATATCAGCAAAAGAAACTGTAAAATAGAGTACGTTGATACAAAGCATCAATTAGCAGATATTTTTACTAAGCCTCTCCCCAAGGATAGATTCTATGATCTTAGAAGAGACTTAGGGATACTAGAAATAGCTTAAACTCTGCTTAATCAGACAGTTTTTGAATGATTGTAAGGATATAATTCATTATACAGGATGTTAATAGTTTATCATGTGTAAACACCTCAAAAATTTGATGTACTCTCTAGAATAATCGATTAATTGGAGTTATAATCGATTATTTGCATCCAAAACACCCAAAACATTACATTCCTCTCTAGATTAATCGATTAATTCGTCCATTAATCGATTAAAACTAGTGTTAATCGATTAACAGCTCAAATTAATCGATTAAATGGGTCTGGAAGTGGTTTAATCGATTAATTTGAGTTTTAATCGATTAAACCTGGAAAGTTTGGATTCCTAGCCGTTGCCAATGACTATCTTGACCCTTATTCACTTCCATATGACCGTTAGACATGCTTGGTTATAAATAGGGACCTCCATTTCACTTCTACTCACTTCCATCTCTTGAAATCAAGCTTTCTTGCCTCATTCTATCAATCTTGCCTTCTTCTCACTTAACTTGTCCTCTTAAAATCTTCTTATTACTCTCCTAATCCTTCAATGGCCTCATCTTCTCGTGCAAAAATCCCCACTAGAAGAAGATTTGTACCCTTATCTCATCCCCGTCCTAATTCTGTAGAAGGATGGATCTCTGATGCAGATGGCCGACACGAATTTCTGTCCTATTGGAAGGAACGTGGTATTATTTCTCCTAAGTTCCTTATTGGTGAGCAGTTCATCAATAGGGGATTCAACTTTCCTAATCTCCTTGAAATTCAAGGAGTTCTCCCTTTCATCCAAATGCAAGGTACATATTATCCTGACTTAGTTAGGGTATTTTACTCTAGGTTCAAATTTAGAGATCAAATTACTACCTCTCGAGTAAAGGGGGTCACAATTATTCTTGATGATGATATTTGGGAAAACGTTGCCCACTTTCCTATTAGAGAAGATGCTATTAACGTGTATGGTGAGTTAGATGATTTTGACAAGATCTTAGCTTATCGTTCTTTGAAGAAGGAGGAACGCATGATTTTACATTTAAAGAAGGAGACCTTCTAGCTGGACCCCTAACTGGAGATTGGGCGTCTCCTTCTAGCTGGACCTTTGAAGAAGGAGGAACGCAAGATTTTACATTTACTTGTCTGGATCCTATGTCCCCGGTGTAGACCCCTAATCTTGTCCGACCTCATAATAAAGATCAGAAGACCTTCTATTCGAAGATGGATGAAGCCTAAGAAGCCACTAGGAGAGACTATTAGGCCCCATACTAGGATAGGAGGGATTTTTGGCCCAAAAATAAGGATTTTCGCCTTTTAAGGTCAAGACCGCCGTCTCAGATTCGAGACCGCCGTCTCGCCTTGCGCGGATGGCGAGACCGTCGTCTCGTTTGGCGAGACGGTCGTCTCGACCTTGTTAGACGAGATGGCCCGTCTCGACCTTGTCAGACGAGACGGCCCGTCTCGACCTGACAGACGCGAATTCCTATAAATAGGAGCGTCATTCCCCTCATTTCACACAGTTCTTCCATTCTCTCTCTAGACTTTTTACCAAATTCTCTTTCTAGAACCCCTCCGAAGAATTTTCGGAGTTTCTAAGAGTTTTTTAGAGTGTTTTAGAGCGTTTTCGAGAGATTCCGGCACTGTAAAGAGTGAAGGGCTGCCAAAAAGCACCCTATTTTTGCAAAGATTAATAGAAAGCTTGCTTCTGAGGTTTTCACTCTCTCTCTCTCTACTTTTACCGCTTTAATTTTAATTGTGCAATAGAAACTAGGGCCATGTAGTCATACTTTAAATTGCGCAAAATAAAGGGTAAAAACGTATTTTTCACAGGTTTATTTATTTATCCAAAGTAGCTAGCCTATCATAGGGAACCCGAAAGGGGCGTCGTAAGGGAACTAACACTTCCCTTACACGTAACTAACTCCCTTACCCAACTCTTGTTCTAATGACCAAAGTTGGTTTTTCTAAAACCAACGCCTTTTTAACTCCTTTTCCGATGTTTCCGGTAAAAACATCTGTGGCGACTCCAGAGAACCCTTTAAAAAACTAGTTCTTGGTTTAGCCCGGTTATCAGACAATCCAAGAACGCCCTTTCGAAAACCTCGCCCCTAGGTTCAGCTCGGTTATCGGACAACCTAAAGGCGTTGTAACCACCAATAAAAACGCGAAAATTGGAAAGTTGGAACCATCGCGTCGCTCCGACCGCCGTCGTTTTGATGGCGGCGAAAGATGGAGACTCCATTGGGGAAGCCTAGAGAGTTGATCCCATTTAGTGATGGGCTAGCCTAAAGTAAATAAACTAAGAAAATAACGCTTTTACCCTACCTTGTATTATAACATGCTTTAAATGCTTGGCTTTAATAACTGTTGTTTGTTTATACTTACACAATTGTTTGAAATACAAACTGCACACAACAGTTCCCTCTATACCCGCGGGCAAGTGAGAAACACATAGGGAGTGGGTGGCAGGTACGGTTCGCTGTAGTGATGGCCTTGTGCGCACCAGTGTGATCGGAAACCACCACTCAAGGTGATAACCTTCCTCTTTTGGCACAAAGACTGACTATGGCCTTAGTGCTAAGCATGGTCGGAAGGCTGGAGAGTGGGGACCCTATAATGGGGGCACCTTGGGGGCCTTAAACCTTGGTGAGAACAGTTAGAACCTACCTTTGCCAATGCACTTTTCTGCAGGAAAACCCTACCTCGTGATTAAAACGACTTCTCGCCTATTCGTGGATGTTCGAATTGTGTGTGCATCTGTTTGTTGCATTTGTCTGTTGCATAGCATAACCAAACAACAAAAATCACAAAAAATTCCTTTTCAATAAACACCCTTATCTCGGACAGTCTGCCTTTTAGCTAGCCTGGTTTCAGGTTCTTTGTAAGCTAAGTAGCCACGCAGTCCGACAGAAGAGATAAGGGACGTATACTATTCTTTTGCATAAAGCTACTTTTTATCTCGGACAGTCTGCCTTTTAGCTAGCCTGGTTTCAGGTTCTTTGTAAGCTAAGTAGCCACGCAGTCTGACAGAAGAGATAAAAGGCTATAAAATAAAAAATAAAGATAAAACAAAAAATAAAACAAAAATCCAATTCCAAAACAATAAATGGGACCTGGTTCAAAATATTACCCCCATATAAGTAGTTTATTTCTTCAAAAAAATAAATAAATGCATCATACAAAACATGATAAATAAAAATAAACACTCGCATTCATTCAATAAGCATCATTTTCATATAACATGCATTTTGGTTTTAGAAAGTGGAGGGGACTAGTAGACAATTGAAGAAGGTGGACATTCCCCGATACCATGCTGAAAAATTGGAACGACTTTGCGCGGTAATGCCACCAGAGGTCCGCTCCGACTTCGAAAAATCCTATGGACAGATTCTCGACCTGTTAAAGATCTGTGTCGACCAAGTTTTCGTCAGGGTATTAGTTCATTTCTGGAACTCCAGTCTGCGCTGCTTCGAATTTTCGCAGTTTGATATGGTGCCCACCTTAGAGGAGTATGAAATCATGCTAAAATGGCCCAAATTAGCCAGGGTCCATATACGCCACAGGTCATATACTCCTGCAGCACAACTCGCCGCCATCATTCAACTGCCATTCCAGCAGACTACCCTGATAGGAAAAGGGAATATCCAGGGTTGGAAGGTCTCAATGTTAGAAGACCACCTGTCCGATTTGGCTGAGAGGACAGAATGGGTCGCTTTTAGCAAAACCCTGGCCTTAATAATATTCGGGACAATCTTGTTTCCCTTTCACCTCGACACAGTGGATCAAGCCGTCATGGACGCCTTCTTCGCCTGGGACGTGCACTCGAAAAGTCCCTTGCCTGCAATTCTTGCCGACACCTTGCTTTTAGTGGATTTCTGCCACCAGAAGCAAGGAAAAACACTTCGTTGCTGCTCTTCACTACTTTTTGTGTGGGGCATTACACACTTTTACGCCTCTAGTCACATGGGGATTTTCCCCGATCCTTTGAGGAGCTTCTCCAAAATCCCTCTCCAATGACGCCTAACTTCAGAGTGGAGGGACGAGTTGGAACGCCTGGATGCCAACAGTTTATCCTGGGTCTGCCCTTGGTTCCGACCCGGCCCAGTCCTCATCAAATGCGGAGATTATCCGAACGTACCCTTGATAGGAATCAGGGGTTGCATAGCCTACTCACCTAGAGTAGCTATGAGGCAACTCATGAGAACCCAAACTACCATTTCTCGAGGGAAACTCGGAGGATTGTGTTTCTTTGGAGACCCATGCAAAATCGCCAACTCACTAGCCGTGAGAAAAGCATGGGAGAAACCTTTCTTTATGGGAGATAGAGAGCTACAAAAAGCTCGAGTGGCTATCTCCAGTGAGTACGAGGTGTGGAGAAAAAGAAGAGGGATGTCTCAACCATCCACCTCACTCATTACAAGCGCCAGTAGTGAAGAGCTGCAGGCTCAAGTCGATGCCTTGACCCAGAGGATAGAAATCATGGGAGCCCAGATGAGGGCCCTTGAAGAGAGAGAGCAGGAATATATCCTCACCATTGATGGTCTACAAAGGCAATGCAAGAAAAAGGATCATGAAATAGAGCGCCTCAAGGACCAGTGTGCTGAGTCTAATGAGCAAGCTATCCGAGCGTCCAAGACTGCTAGAACAAGCTCGGATAGCCAACATCAGGGGATCACTGCCAAGACAGCACGCCTTGAGGCCGAATCAACAAAACAGGCTCAAACGATCAAGGACTTGTTGCAAGACCTCACCAAGACTCGGGCGGAAATACGCCAAGAGCGGGAGGCCAATCAGAGACTCAACAGAAGTCTCACTGAGCTACACTGTAAGGAAAGAGACGGGCTAGCTCAGTACGACCAAGTACTACAAGATAAGGACCGAGCCCTTGCAAAACTCGATGAACTACAAGCCTTGGTCGTCCATCAAGAGGCGAAGATCAAAGAGGCTTAAAAGTACGTTGAAGATATGAGCCAGGTAGTCCAGAAGCAAAGCGAAGCACTCGCTCGTCACGTCCAGGAAGCCGAAAGAGAATTGCATAGAGATCAAGACCCGCCTGTGGGTTTCTTTAGGCTTTTCCGTTTTTGCCAAAAGTTGCTTCGTAGTATGGAATAGGGGAATGTACACCTTCTAACGGATAAATGAAAATTTTCCTTTATTCAACAATTGTCTACTTGCATGCATATCATTCATCTGCATATTTAATTTCCCCTCCTTTCACGCTTAATAAATAAGATAATAAAAAGGAAGGATTAACTGACACGTCTTCCAAATCAGAAGAATGGAGAGAAAGCCACTCCTAATCAAGCTTTCTTTGACGGTCTAACCATCACAAGAGGAAAATAAGCCTCAACCGTTGGTCCTCAAGAATAAGGAAGAGGGGGCAAGGACACCAGTGCGACTATTTATGCCACGTCCTTTCCCCTACGAGTCAAATAAAGTTGTACCGTGGAGATATGGGGAATCTTCACCAATAAAAGAGGACATCACGAATATAGCCGGCATTGGGGGCATGACTAGAAGTGGAAGAATCTACTCCCCCAAGGACTCACAGGAAGATGTCCCCAAAAATAAAGGAAAAAATGAAAAGACCGAAGAGGAAAAAGAAAATGAGGAATCCAAGGAGGAGACAGAGGAATTACTCTAGTTTATAAGGCAAAGCGAGTATTCCATTATAGACCAGCTCAATCGCACACCTGCAAAGATAACATTGTTATCTCTAATAATGAGCTCGGAACCGCACAGAAACGCCCTGCTGAAGGTCTTGAGCGAAGCGCATGTACCTCACACCTGTAGACCCCAAATCTTGCCCGACCTCATAATAAAGACCAGAAAACCTCCTTTTCGAAGATGGATGAAGCTTAAGAAGCCACTAGGAGAGACTATTAGGCCCCATACTAGGATAGGAGGGATTTTTGGCCCAAAAATAAGGATTTTTGCCTTTTAAGGTCGAGACCGCCATCCCAGATTCGGGACCGCCGTCTCACCTTGTGCAAATGGTGAGACCGCCGTCTCGCCATTCCTGCAAGGCGAGACCACCATCTCGATTGGCGAGACAGTCGTCTCGACCTTGTCAGACGAGACGGCCCGTCTCGACCTGATAGGTGCGAATCCCTATAAATAGGAGCACCATTCCCTTCATTTCCAACAGTTCTTCCTCCTTCTCTCTAGACTTTGAAAGTGATGAAGATCTCATTGAAATACTTTGGCAAAGATCTCATTGATTTGATGAAGTCAAAGATGAAGTCAAAAGCAACTTTGCAGTGGACAAAAGTCACTAAGATAGAAGAGTAGAAAAGTTAGTGTGTCTTCAGCTATGCTTAGGTATAATCATTTTATCTTTTCTACTGCATGAGGTTTCTTCACTTAAAAGATTTTTCAAAATGCCTCTAAAAATGTTTTTAACAATTAAAAACAAAGTAGTTTGACAAAAGCTTTCTTAAACAAGTTTTTAACTGATACAGCTTTGATAGAACCGATTAAAATTACTTAGAATGTTCAGAGAAGTGTTTTTACAGTATTTTAATCGATACAACTTGAGTTTAATCGGTTAAAACCACTTGGAATTCAGGATGATCGATCATAATACAATTATGACCGATCAGAATCGATATGATCGATCGAATTGAATTTTGACCGATCAGAATCGGTTATGATCGATCAGAATTTAGTTATGACCGATCAGAACTCTTTTAATCGATTAAATCTCGTTTCAATCGATTAAAACAACTTAGAAAATTTCTACACAGCGTTTTAATCGATTAAAACTTATTTTTATCAGTTAAAATAACTTGAAAAGTTTTACAAGAAAGTTTTGCAGTATTTCAATCGATTGAATCGCGGAACAATCGATTAAATCAACTTAGAAGATTTTTTGTAAAGTGTTTTAATTGATACAAACGTTGTCGTATCAGTTAAAACAAATCTGTTAAAGAATCAAGAACGTATTAATGGATTAAAAGAAGTTTTAACAGATTAAAACTGCACTTTTAACAGATTAAAAGAATCTTTTAACAGATTAATTAAACCAATGAGTTTTGAAAATCTTCTATAAAAACAAGTTTGGCTTAAACTTTTTAAACACACATTGAACATTAGTTCTTACACATCCTTGAGCAATCAATCAAGCAAAGTTTAGCACTCTTTTCAAGAAAGATTCGCATCAGTTTTTGAGAAGTTCTTTGAAAATCTTTCTTGAGGCAACTTGATTTCTTTTGAAGAAGAAACACTTACAGCAGAATTGCATAAACTGGTTTGAGCATTCTAGTTTCTTCTTTTTCATTTCTTTACATTCTTTTTGTATTGTTTGGTGCCTGGAATTTGGGCACTGGTTTCTCTGTAGCTGGAATTTGGTTGTAGAGGTTATCAAGAACTGGAATTTGGTTCTTGGTGAGAGGTTAAGTGAAGGAACTGGAATTTGGTTCTTGTGGTAGATTAAGTGTAAGATTGTAAGTCTGTAAAACATTTGATCTAGTGGAACCAAGCTGGAATTTGGCTGGAAACTGGACGTAGCCCTGGTATTGGGTGAACCAGTATAAAACACCGGTGATATCTTTCTTAACCTTTCTCTATTTTAATTCTGTCGCTGCATTTATATTGATTGATTGCTTTGTAATTCAAGAACAGATGTGGAATCTTAATTTTTGAATTAGATAATCTGTTATTTGCGAAAAACTTTTAAAGATCAATTCACCCCCCCTCTTGATCTCAGCCTATTTTTCTAACAATTGGCATCAGAGCGAGGTGCTTGAAAATTATTCAAGTTCTTCGATCCATGGCTGGAAACAAATTTTCTGAGGGTGCTTGTATTGATAGACCTCCACTGTTTTGTGGAACAGATTATCCTTTTTGGAAAATTAGGATGAAGATCTTTATTGAATCTGTTAGTATAAATGTTTGGAATATAATTGAACAAGAAACCGATATCGTTAACAAAGATTGGTCTAGCTTAAATGACTATGAAAAGAAATTAATCCAGGATGATTGTATTGCCAAAAATATTATCATTTCTGCACTTAACAGAAACGATTTTTTCAGGATAGCACACTGTCAGACTGCTACACAAATGTGGAAGATTCTTGAAATGACCTATGAAGAAACAACAGAGACATGTCTAATGGTCAACTCGGATTCACCAAAAACCAGTGTAAGTTCTGACTCTATGAATTATAGCTCATTACAAGATGCTTTTTATGAAATACATGCAGTAGCAAAAAAATTAGAAACTGAAAACAAAAGATTAAAAAGCATGGATAGGTTATTAGAAAACAAGATCACTATTCTTGAAAAGAAAATAGTTGATGAAGAAACCAAGAATGAAAATCTGGAATTAGATAATAATTTTGATTGCATGTGTAATATTAGAGATTGCAAAAACTGTCCTGAGTTACAAAAATAAGTATCATACTTAGTAAAAACTGCAGCTAAACTAACACAAGGAAAGACTAGTCTTGATATGATACTTAATTCTCAGAAATTAGTTGTTGACCGTGGTGGCATAGGTTTTACACCGTCTATTGGAAAGAAAACCAGAGCATTTAAAAATTATTTTGTATATAGTAAATCTGTTTCGTCTCCGTTTGTCAAATGTTTTTACTGTATGAAAAAAGGGCATTCTGTTAAATATTGTAGAATTAAGAAATATGTCATACCTAAAGGTAGAATGAAGTGGATTCCAAAAATTAATTCATTCCAAATAACCTAATTGGACCCAGGAACTATAAAGGGTACCGAAACATGCTAAATTTGTTTTGCAGGAAAAAAATCTGGGAATCCCTTGGAGTTCAAAGTAGCGAATCAGGTTCGATTTCATAAAGCGATTGTTTTAATTGATATAAAACAATATTAATCGATTAAAATAACTTATGGAGGATATCAAAAAATCCGTCTTTACCATTTTAATCGATTAAAATGTCGAATTAATCGATTGAAACGTTCTCGGGTTTTGAGTTTAGTCTGTTTTAATCGATTGAAATGAATTTATATCAACTAAAAATACTAAGATGTAAAATATAATCGATTCCTTTTCATTTTAATCGATTTAAATTCTGTTATCATTTTATTAATTTCATCCTATACAAGAAACAATCGATTGCTTTATGAAATAATCGATTACTTCACTGTAATAGTTTCAAACCTAATATTAAAAGATCAAATTAATAGGTTAATCAGTTGGTTAATCGATTGATTTGTTTACGAAAATTAGTTTTATAACATCCAATTAAAGATTGGTAAGCAAACCAAATTCAAAATCCCAAGTTTTCATGGTAATCAAAATCTGCATAAATCTTTTAAAATTTCTTTGACCAGGGTCAAACATATTCCCAAGAGCAATTTAGCTGGTACATCCACTCGGTCGAAATCTGTGTTTTTGTCCTCGATCAAGGGGACATGCAAGTAAAGTCTGTTTTTGCAGGTCGTGTATGCAAGTAAGCTGCAATTCACAAAAAATGGCATCCGTGAATCTTTAGTTTACTTTCGTGTAGCCCATTGCTCTCGGTATTCTCTTTCCGGTTCAAAGTGCTTCTCCCTTCTTTCCTTGTACACACGTCTCTGAACCCCTTCTCTCGAAAATACAACAAGATGCTGAGAAGATCTAAGTCAAGAAAGAAGCAAAAAGGAGAGTCTTCCTCTGCTGGAAATCAGGGGGGCCACCTTGAAAATTGGTTCAGTGGAGATAGAGATAAGATGAATAACTTCATCACCAATTTTAGTCAAAAGCAGCTTGTTATCCCCAAATTCATAAGGTTTGCGTGGCTGGATGAAGAAGGATTTACTTCATTAAGAAGGAGACTAAAGAGTAAAAAACTGAAGAATGTCCTGGAATTTAGTGGCAATATCCAACTAGATCTGGTAAGAGTTTTCTATGCAAATCTCACTGTCAGTGGTTCTACTTTAAGGTCTCAGGTAAAAGGAGTCAATTTGGTCATTACTCCTGACATTTGGGATGAAGTTGCTGGCCTCAAAGATGTTGGGGTAAAACTCTCTAGAGGTAATATTGCTGAATTACCAGAGTTTAATAAAACTCAATTTTTTCGCACCTGTCTTAAAAACCAAAATGAATCGGCTAAAATTTTCAATGCTGGGAAGATGAGGCTTGAATCAAGAATTCTTGCCTTCATTATTGCATGGATACTTACTCCAAGGGGGAGTAATCATGCTATACTCAATGAGGGTGATTTGGCTCTCATGTACTGCATTGAAAACAGGATTCGGGTTAACTGGGTCTATGTTGTTAAAGACCACATGGTAAAAGCCAAGCAGCTTGCTGATTACAAATTACCTTATGCTTTGTTGATCAGTAAATTTTTTAGACATTTTGCAGTGGATTTAGAGGGGGAGTATGTAGAAACTCTGAAAGCATCAAATGAGGTTGATGACTCAACCCTATGAAAAATGGGGTTTATTAAAATTGATGATGAATGGATTTCGAAGGTGGATGCTGGGATGTCAGAGGGTGAGGAAGAAGATGAAGATCAGGGCCAGATCCCTTCCTCTCCAGCTGCTGCAGAGGTTCCAGAGTCAACAAGTGGTCAAACGTCCTATGAAAACATGGAAATTATCCCTTTCATGGAGCAGCCTGATCGTGGGACTCCTCTATCTCAGTTTGAAAGAACTATGCTTTCCCAAATGGCTGCAGTGCAGGAAAATCAGAGAAAGCATATGCAGATGACATTCCAACACTTTCAGCAAACCAACCATCAATTCGCATCCCTTGGCAACCAAATTGTTGATATCTACAACAAGCTGGAAGATATGCAGTTGAATCAAGGGAACTGGGATGATTAGATTTATGGATAAAAAGGGTCCCTTCTCATCTTTTATTGCTTATTTCTTTTGATGCTTATTCTAAATTTCTGGGTCTGTAATATTACTGGTTATATACCAGGCACAATCTCTCTAGCTTTGAATTAATATAATGTAGGTTTAATTTGAATCAAACTAGCATAGATAGAATTCAAAATAGACCCCTAAGAGTTTTAGCTGATACAAAATAGAATTAATCGATTAAATTGATTAAAGAAAACACTTTTCATAACAAAATAATCGATTAAAACTTCGTATCAATCGATTAAAATCTTTATAAACTAGCTTACATAAGTTAAATTAGCTAAATAAGATTTTATTCTGATTTGATGGATCTATTAGTTAAAATTTAATCGATGTAGTTGATATTATTGTTAAACATCCTTCTAGCTGATCAGTGTTACAATATATCCACTAAGATTAGGCATGAGAAATTCGCATCAAACATTAATTAGTTTTCAAAACTGAGTGTTTTATTCAATAAAAAATCTTTTAAATCGATTAAAAGAATTCATACAACATTTTTCCTTACTGTTTTAATCGATTAAATGTCGAAATAATCGATTAAATACACTTATGTCTTATATTTCAAAGTCCTTCACTGTTTTAATCGATTAAACCTTTATTTCAATCGATTAAAATCATTAAACATGAACTTTTTAATCGATTTTTATTCTGGAAAGAAAAATTAAAGGCTTTAGTTAATGGCTGTTCTTGTAACATGCTACTAAAGTGTGATTCGCTTATCTTTACACGTGTTAATTGTATTCATTACAAACGTGTTAATGAAGATAAGTTTGAATCAACTTTGATTGATCTTTACATGAGCAAAGTATCGTATTTTTCATTTTTTTTTTATTTTCAAAATCTTTTCAATACATACCTATGCATTGTTTCTCTTCTGTTCCCTATTTTTTTTTTTTATGAAGTCAAAAGGGGGAGAAATAGTTGCTTTTAGTTTTGATCAATTTAAAGGGAGAAATAAACTCTAAATTTAGGGGGAGCAACAATTTAGGGGGAGAAATAGGAAGATAATTCATTTTTGATTACTCACTAATCTGTATTATCAAGTGACTTCTTTTGCAGAGTTTTTTTTCAAAAGTGGTGTTTGTCTTCATCAAATAGGGGGAGACTGAAAGTGATGAAGATTTCATTGAAATACTTTGGCAAAGATCTCATTGATTTGATGAAGTCAAAGATGAAGTCAAAAGCAACTTTGCAGTGGACAAAAGTCACTAAGATAGAAGAGTAGAAAAGTTAGTGTCTCTTCAGCTATGCTTAGGTATAATCATTTTATCTTTTCTGCTGCATGAGGTTTTTTCACTTAAAAGATTTTGCAAAATGCCTCTAAAAATGTTTTTAACAATTAAAAACAAAGTAGTTTGACAAAAGCTTTCTTAAACAAGTTTTTAACTGATACAACTTTGATAGAACCGATTAAAATTACTTATAATGTTCAGAGAAGTATTTTTACAGTATTTTTATCGATACAACTTGAGTTTAATCGGTTAAAACCACTTGGAATTCAGGATGATCGATCATAATACAATTATGACCGATCAGAATCAGATATGATCGATCAGAATTGAATTATGACCGATCAGAATCAGTTATGATCGATCAGAATTTAGTTATGACCGATCAGAACTCTTTCAATCGATTAAAACAACTTAGAAAATTTCTACACAGCGTTTTAATCGATTAAAACTTATTTTTATCAGTTAAAATAACTTGAAAAATTTTACAAGAAAGTTTTGCAGTATTTCAATCGATTGAATCACGGAATAATCGATTAAATCAACTTAGAAGATTTTTTTGTAAAGTGTTTTAATTGATACAAACGTTGTCGTATCAGTTAAAACAAATCTGTTAAAGAATCAAGAACGTATTAATGGATTAAAAGAAGTTTTAACAGATTAAAACTGCACTTTTAATAGATTAAAAGAATCTTTTAACAGATTAATTAAACCGATAGTTTTGAAAATCTTCTATAAAAACGAGTTTGGCTTAAACTTTTTAAACACACATTGAACATCAGTTTTTACACATCCTTGAGCAATCAATCAAGCAAACTTTAGCACTCTTTTCAAGAAAGATTCGCATCAGTTTTTGAGAAGTTCTTTGAAAATCTTTCTTGAGGCAACTTGATTTCTTTTGAAGAAGAAACACTTACAGCAGAATTGCATAAACTGGTTTGAGCATTCTAGTTTCTTCTTTTTCATTTCTTTACATTCTTTTTGTATTGTTTGGTGCCTGGAATTTGGGCACTGATTTCTCTGCAGCTGGAATTTGGTTGTAGAGGTTATTAAGAACTGGAATTTGGTTCTTGGTGAGAGGTTAAGTGCAGGAACTAGAATTTGGTTCTTGTGGTAGATTAAGTGTAAGATTGTAAGTCTGTAAAACATTTGATCTAGTGGAACCCAGCTGGAATTTGGCTGGAAACTAGACGTAGCCCTGGTATTGGGTGAACCAGTATAAAACACCGGTGATATCTTTCTTAACCTTTCTCTATTTTAATTCTGTCGCTGCATTTATATTGATTGATTGCTTTGTAATTCAAGAACAGATCTAGAATCTTAATTTTTGAATTAGATAATCTGTTATTTGCGAAAAACTTTTAAAGATCAATTCACCCCCCCTCTTGATCTCAGCCTCTTTTTCTAACAGACTTTTCTTCAAATTCTCCCTCTAGACCCCCTCCGAAGCATTTCCGGAGTTTCTGAGAGTTTTCTAGAGCGTTTTCGGCATTGTAACGAGTAGAGGGCTGCCAAAAGGCACCCTAGTACTCAAAGAATTAATAGAAAAGCTTGCTTCAGAGGTTTATACTTTCTCTCTCTATCTTTTACTGCCTTATTTTAAATTACACAATAGACATTAGGGCCATGTAGTCATAATTTAAAATTCCGCAAATAAAAGGGTAAAATCATATTTTTCACCAGTTTATTTATCTATCAAAAGTAGCTAGCCTATCATAGGGAACCCGAAAGGGGCGTCGTAAGGGAACTAACACTTCCCTTACACGTAACTAACTCCCTTACCCAACTCTGGTTCTGATGACGAAAGTTGGTATTTTGAAAACCAACGCCTTTTTAACTCCTTTTCCGATGTTTCTGGTAAAAATGTCGGTGGCGACTCCAGAGAACCCTTTAAAAAACTAGTTCTTGGTTTAGCCCGGTTATCGGACAATCCAAGAACACCCTTTCGAAAACATTGCCCCTAGGTTCAGCCAGGTTATCGGACAACCTAAAGGCATTCTAACCACCAATAAAAACGCGAAAATTGGAAAGTCGAAACCATCGCGTCACTTCGACCGCCCTCATTTTGACGGCGGCGACAACACCATATCCGAAGAAAAGGTTGAGAGGATCGTCGGTCACATTACGGAAAGCGATCACCTCACCTTCACAGAGGAAGAACTACTCCTTGAGGGGTCGAACCACAACAAGCCCTTGCACATCTCGATCAAGTGCAAGGAGTACAAAAAGTTCTTGTGGATAACAGGTCATCCTTGAACGTGATGCCCAAGTGCACACTAGACAAATTGACTATCCAAGGAACCCGTCTGCGCCCAAGCAGCACTATCGTTCGAGCCTTCGACGGATCAAAGCGAGAAGTAGTGGGAGAAGTTAATTTGCCAATCCAAGTTGGACCCACTATCTTCAACGTCGATTTCCACATAATGGATATTACTCCAGCATAAAGTTGTCTCCTCGACAGGCCTTGGATTCATGATGCTAAGGCAGTACCTTTGACGCTCCACCAGAAAGTCAAGTTCATAGTGGACGACAAATTGGTCACGGTCCGAGCAGAAGATGATATCCTGATCAGTGGACCGTCCACCCAACCCTATGTGGATGCGGCTGAAGAGGCCCTTGAAACATCTTTTCAAGCGCTCGAAATTGCCAGTATAGAAAGACTTCCCAAAAACACAAAGGTAGCCCGCATGATGATGAAGCATGGCTACCATCCTGGCCAAGGATTGGGGGCAGATTCCCAAGGCATGAGGGAACCCCCAAAATTCCAAGATAATCCTTTCAAGCATGGCCTAGGATATGGCCCTACTAAGGGCCGAACAGAAAGAGGGAAAGGGAAGTCTCCCCTCCGCACACTCAAGCAAATCTTCCGAAGTGGAGGGGTGCAAGCGTCAAGAGCTACTGAAAGTAATGAAGATCTTATTTACTTTGGCAAAGATCTTGTTGATTTGATGAAGTAAAAAATGAAGTCAAAGGCAACTCTGTGACAGTCAAAGGTCACATAAGATAAAAGAGCAGAGGATTAGTATGTCTGCAGCTCTGCTTAGGTATAACCATTTTGTCGTTCTACTGCATGAGGTTTCTTCACTTAAAAAGATTTTGCAATTGCCTCTAAAAAATGTTTTAACCGTTAAAAACAAAACATTTTGACAAAAAGATTTTTAATCAACTATTTTAACTGATAGTATATGTGGTTTATCAACTTAAATTTTCTTCACACTTCTATAACAGGTTTTCAACTGATATAACTTCAAAATAACCGATTGTTTTCATTAAAAGAAGTGTTGAAAACTTTATGTCAGTATTTTAACTGATACAATTTCGAAATAACCGATTAAAATCACTTAAAAAGACCAGGGAAGTATTTTTTCAGTATTTTAGTCGATATAACTTCGAAATAATCGATTAAAACCACTTGGTATATCAGATGACCGATCAGAATGGCTTTATGACCGATCAGAACCAGATATGATCGATCAGAATGGGTTTATGACCGATCAGAACCAGATATGATCGATCAGATTTGAGTTATGACCGATCAAAATTATTTTAATCAATTAAAACCGCGTTTCAATCGATTAAAACAACTTGGAAAATTTGTACTAAACGTTTCAATCGATTAAAACGTATTTTTATCAGTTAAAATCACTTGAAAAAGTTTATAAAAATGTTTTGCAGTATTTTAATCGATTGAAAGTCGAAACAATCGATTAAAACAAATTAGAAGATTTTTTGAAAAGAGTTTTAATTGGTATAAACGTTGTTGTATCAGTTAAAACAAATCTGGAAAATAATCAAGAATGTTTTAATGGATTAAAAGAAGATTTAACAGATTAAAACAAGACTTTTAACAGATTAAAAGATTATTTTAACAGATTAATTAAACCAGCAGTTTTGAAAATCTTCTATATAAACAGAATGGTTTAACCTTTTGAAGACACATCTTTTAGCAATCAATCAAGCAATCAAAAGTGTTATTTTCAAGAGAGAATCACGCTTGTTTTTGTGAAGTTCATCAAAGTTATTTCTTGAGGCAAAATTGCATTTCTTTGGAGAAGAAACACATATTGCAGAACTGCATAAAACTGGTTTGAGCATTCTTAGTTTCTTCTGTTTGTTTCTTTACTTTCTTTTACTATATTGTGGGTGCTTGGAATTGTGGGCACTGGTTTCTGTAGCTGGAATTTGGTTGCAGGGTAGTTCAAGAACTAGAATTTGGTTCTTGGTGAAAGGTTAGGTGCAGGAAATGGAATTGTGGTTCTTGTGGTAGATTGAGTGTGAGGTTAAGGTTGTAATCTGTAAAACATTCAATCTAGTGGAACCCAGCTGGAATTTGGCTGGAGACTGCACGTAGCCTTGGGATTGGGTGAACCAGTATAAACCTTGGTGATATCTTTCTAAACCTTTCTCTTCTTTAATTTTGTGACTGCATTTATTTTTGATTGCTTGCTGTGTGTGATTCAAGAATTGATCAGATTTCTTAATCTTTGAAATTGATAATCTGTTAATTGCAAAAATATTTCAAAGATCAATTCACCCCCCCTCTTGATCTCAGCCTACATTTCTAACAACTACCCTAGTCATTAGGAAATCTTTTTCTTCATTTAAGGGATGTAAACCCCATGATTGTTAGAGATTATCCCCTGGGGCTAGCCCGACCGCTGGCCATTTTAGGGCACATATTCCCTTATTAATTAATAAAGAATGCTTCTTACTACCTGCTTCTTTTCTTGTTATTTCAGACTAGACCTAACAATAACCTTGTCTAAGTAAACGGAAAAAGAAAAAGAAGAATAAGAAGCGCAACCAAAAATTCACCATTGCCATTACAGCCAAGCTAGTTGATTAGGAGCACCAAATAAGACTTTACTTCACCATAAAGAAAAGTCCTGCTTCGTCAATATTGTGAACAAAAAATAAATACACAAAAGAAAAGGAAAAAAAAATATAGAAGCCAAAGGCCAAAAATACCCGGTAGGAAACCCACCAAGGGGGCTACGCAAAAAATAGGGTCAACCCGGTAGGATACCTGAACAAAAATAAAGGGTAGCCTAGGCAAAAACTAGGGTTACAAAATAAGGTCCGCTAGGATTCCCAAAAATACAAAAAAGAGAACCTAGGCAAAAGATAGGGTCAAAACACAATATCCTAGTTCGAAAACACAAAGGGCGATCTAGGGAAATCAATTAGCCATAGAAAAGCAGTGGAAATAAAACTAAGGCGCAAATACAAAAAAGGAAACGCTTGCTTACATAAAAAGCTTAAAACACCTAAGCCTAACCCTGGCCAGCCATTCTTACAAAACCTCTTTCAAAATAAAACAGACCTTCTAAAACACAAGCCATTGAATTTACCCCTTTACTTCTCTTCTCTTGACCCTCACAACAATATTCTAATAATTAATTTGGGAATATGGAGGCGTATAGTCAACAAGAGGATTGAAACCCCTAAAGTGAAGAAAAAGGGACATTACATGACTAAGAGTGCTTTACAAAGAAAAAGGAAAAACAAGCTACCCTTCGATCATAAGAGGTCCGACATGCTACAACCAAACGTAAAAACACAGAGTAGAGGACATCCGGCGCTACAAGACACGTCAGATAAATCCTTCTGAAAAAATAATTGAAATAGGCATTATAGGACATCAAACATAAAAATATTGCATGCATAAAATATTTTTGAACCAGGTCCTATTTCCTTTTACAAAAAAAAAACCCTCCGAAATTCGAGACGGCCGTCTGGAATTCCCAGACCTCCGTCTCGGTCTCCAAGCAAAACGAGACCTCCGTCTCGACCCTCGAGACCGCCGTCTCGACTTAGCTGAAAACGAGACTGTCGTCCCGCTTGGCGAGATGGCCGTCTCGTTTAAGGCCAAGGTCAAAACCGCCGTCTCGACTTCCCAAACGGCCGTCTCGACTTGCACAAAAACGAGACCGCTGTCTCGACTTCCCAGACGGCGGTCCCGGATCCAAAATTTTCCCTATAAATAGGGGAGGCGTCTTGGAGCTCCTCACAACTCTCTAGCACTCCAACTCTCAGATCTATCACTTCCAAGAACCTTCTCAACAAAATGTTCCAAGGAAGTCAATCAAGGAAGAGAAGAGGACTTGCTGGCCCCAGTAGTTCCTCAGCGCCTGCTCCTTAAGACCCCGCACGGCTCTCACCGCTACACCAGGCTCGCTTAGAGCACATCAGGGGGTACACTTGGCATCCCATGCTCAAGTTAGACTTCGGCATCCTCGCCGAATTTGGATGGGAGGACGACGTCCGGGCCAACATCGACAACATTGGATGGGGCTTCCTCCTGCATGCTCCTCCCACCCATGTGTACCCTCAAGCAGTGATGGAGTTCCTGGCCTCCATCTCCTACGCCAAAACTCCCTACATGATCCCAGGCCTGTCACCAAAAAAATGGTGACATACTTTATGGATGGGATGTATCGGACCACCACCTTGGACGAGTTCAACGTATTCATTGGATTCGTCCGTTCCGAGGACGTGCTAACCTGGGAATACCAGGAGGCCATCTGCGCGCGCCCCACCAACCTCACCGCCAGCGAAATGTGGGAGGAACTCACCAGGGCCCCCACTCTGCCCACACTGATGAAAGGCTCAACACTCCCCCCGGCCCTCCGCATTTGCCACAAGCTGCTGGCGGGGACCATCCACGGTAGGAAGGAGAGTCAGGGAAAGGTAACGCTCCTCGACCTCTTTGTCCTCTACTGCATGTGCCAGAGGCTTTGATGCAACCCTGACTACTTTTTCCTGAAGGCCCTCAAGGACTTCGGGAGTAGACCAGTGGGAGTTGTCCTCATGGCCCCCCTCATCACCCCCCTGGCAGAAAAATGGGGGTGCAGTGGCCGGGAAGAACTGGCCTCCAGTCAACGGCCTGAATCTATCAATGGGTCGATACTGGTCAGCATGGGGATGCTCATGCGCCGCGGAACCCAGCTGGTCCTCCACCCATCGCTGGATTTCGCCTTGGACCTCCAGGACATCGTGGCAATGCACGATCTCCCGACACCTCCCGACTTCCAACAACAGCAGCAACAACAACAACAACAACAGCAGCAGTACACAGTGTTGAACATTCAAGGACTTGATGTTGCAAATAATGATCATGAAGAATGTTGATTTTGATGATGATCCAAGAGCTTAAAGACTTAGAGTATTGAAGATTGAAGATTGATGATTTCTGTATTGTAATAACTCTGTTTTAGTTTGATTGAGTCTGTAATTATAGAATATAAGATAGCCGGTACATAGTCTGTAACTTAGAAGCTTCAAAATGCTCAAATTTATCATGCAGGCTCGGCTTTAATCGATTATATAGGTAAATAATCGATTAAAACAGTGAGAAAACCACTTTCTATACAAAGTCACTGTTTTAATCGATTAAACAGCAAAATAATCGATTATTTCGTACTGTTCCGTATAGATAATCGATTATTTCACCAAATAATCGATTAATCCAGAGAGGTTTGGGTTCTGTCGTATTTTGCTTTGTTTTAATCAATTATTACTCCAAATAATCGATTATTTCAGTCTGTTTCTGATTTTAAACATCAAACAAACCCTATTTTCGAAAATCCAATTACCAAGAACCCTAGTTTCAAAATCCCCAATTCCTAAACCCTAATTTCCCTACTTAAACTCTGCTTTGGCACTCAGAAAATAAGAACAACTCTTTCCATACAAAAGTTAAGTGCTGTGAGTGCCAGAGAACTGTTTGTTGCAAGGAAAGGGGGCTTTTGGAACCTGGTGTGGGCTAGAAGCGATAAGAATCACTAAGTGGAGTTCTTAGTGGATTGTGTGTCATGCCGTCTCTCGGGGAAAACTGTTCTTCATCTCTTGTGGATTTCAAGAGAGGTGTTGTCTTTACTTTATCTCTTTCATTTGTAATTTGTTTTGTAACAATTTGTTCTTAGTGACAGCGTTAATCCTCTTTTGAGTGATTAGCAATCGGACGTAGGGTCTTTTGATCCGAACCAAGTATAAACCTACTGTGTAATCTTCTCTACTCTTCTCTATTTACATTTACACAGCTTTTAATCGGTAAAATTTGGGGAAAATTTTGAAAACCTAATTTTTATTAAGAAACCAATTCACCCCCTCTTGGTTTTTGTCCGACCACGCGAACATTCCGCTGCGCGATTAAAAACACGTTTCAATCGATTAAAATCACTTAAAGGGTC